>NW_024121499.1:4817788-5417788 GCF_016745375.1 Pimephales promelas | reverse complement strand
AGAATGCTTTGTAATATACACCCAAGTTTGTTTCTTGTTTTAAAGAAAACACTCAGCAGAATATTGCTGAAATGAAAACACTTCAAAAAATGAAAGTATGAAAAAGTTATGGAAGTTTAAATTTACAGTAAATCAAATACTGTATACTGTACTATATATTTTTTATTTTATATAAAATATATATTTTACAAAATATTTTTTACTCAAAAATTTCTATAAAATCAAAGCCATAAATCTTATCAAGTTATGTTCCAAATTTGAAGTTGATATCACGAAAATTGAAGTTCCCATGAGATTTTGTTTAGGCGTAGTACCAAAAATAGCCACCGGGTGCCATTGAATTCCATTGGATTTAGTTGTATACATTCTGCCATTTCTGTCCAAATATCAATTCTGTCACAAAATTTGGAACCTTGAGACTCTGACCTTTCTGACAATATCAATTTTGTCAAGATTAGAAAAGATTTTGATCATAAATTCTGAAATATAATGATGACCAAAAGGGGAGGAGCCTGATAAAACAAGTACCGTTTCTATGGTAACGCAACGTTCAATTATAAAACAGTTTTCACATGATGAAAGCTTTCAAATGATACCTAATTTATGATAACTACTAAAATATGTGAAATAATAAAAAAGGCGATAAAAAAAATATATTATATTTTAGAGGATAATAAATATAAATATTATCATTTTTAGAGGATAATATTACGCTATAATTTTTTTTTATTATTGAAAAATACTAGATTATATGTTTTACTATGAACTTTTAGCATAAAAACAGAAGTTTCGATGATTAAAAGTGGGTGCATCGACTTTTTGTGACAAAGGTCAAAACTCCTGTTATGATGCAGATTTTTTTGAGGTGCACTCTTGTCATAAATTCATCAATTACTCCTCCTACATAATTTTTAACACAAAACAGGGGTAGAATATCTATTTACAAGTCTTAGACCTTTCCAACGATAATTTGTCATAATTAGATTAGGATTTAATAGAAATATAGTGAAGTAAAGTTAGGTGTCCCGGTACCGGGACGGTGACAGTTAAGGGGTTAAGAGAATTAGTTAAATTATGCCATTTAATTTAGTAATTTTGATTTAATTTAATTTTGAAGTGTTGTTTTATGTGTTTTTGAGTGAAGGGAAACATCTGTTAATGTATAATGTTCAGTTATGTTTGACATTTTAAAAAAGAGTTTCTGTAATGTTGAATTTTGATTGTTTCCATTGTGCAGACAAGTAGAGCTGACAGTTATGTTGTGAAGGACTGTACGTACTAATATTAAGAAGAACGTTGTTATAACTTTGCTAGTGGCAGGACAGTGACAAGTTTGTTTCTATCTGTGCTTTGCTAGAAGCATACAGCCTTTTAATTTGTTGTACAATATTACACAGTCAAATTTTCAGGTCTCATTTTCATTGGTTATGTTTATTTTTCTGCTCCTTTAACGATATCTTGAGTAAAATAGCTCTTTATTTAATGAAGAACAAATGAAAACCTGAAGCGATGCAACCTGTTTTACAGAAAATGGATGTTTATTTGCGCGAAACCCCCATAAGGCGAGTCTAACTCTTCACAGAAGACGAGTGCAAATTCCAACGTGTAAGTTTCGATCATCAAACAGTGTGTTGTAAGATGTAAATAGCTAAACATTTCATATCTGAATCGTTTTACGAGTCAACTGTTTTATCAAAATGTAGCTGTTTTGAATTGAAAATATTGTACCATTTACATGATTCAATTAATTCTGAATGTGACAAACTTTATTGAACACAGATGAGCAATGCGAATTGGCAGACAGTGATTGTAGTTTGAGGCTGAAATTGGAAAGATAGGCTACTAACAGTCTCTGAATTGCAGATAGAGGTTAGAACACAACACAGAACAGGAGACACTGGAGAAAATGTGGAATAGGAAGGCGATGGAGAAATGCTGAAGACAGGGAACAATACTTCAGGTATCTCGAGTCATCAAGTGAGTCCTAGCTCAAAACCAGACCTGACAACTAAGAGTATTGTGCAGGCTTGTATGGTGTGGAGCTGATGAGGAGGATAGTTTGCAGGTGCAGGTGCAGATGATGATGATGATGGAGTGTGTGCAGGTAGGAGCCAGGAAGGATTCCGTGTTAGGGACTCTTGTTTTTTTATATTCTGTTTTATTTCCGCTGGCTCCTGTTTCCCTGAATTTTTCAGTTTCGGTCTCCTTGAATTCCGACTGGCTGCTCCGAAAGCTTAAAAATGCTGGCGTCAGATGACTATTTGTTAAGGCAGTATATATGTGTCATTCGCTGCCTTTGATATCCCACAATCCTGTCTGTTACAGTTGAGTTAAAGGGATACTCCACTTTTTTTTAGAAATAGGTTCATTTTACAACTCCCCCAAAGTTAAACAGTTGAGTTTTACCGTTTTTGAATCCATTCAGCTGATTTTCTGATATTTAGTTTCTGGTCTCATTGACTTCCATAGTAGGAAAAAATATATACTATGGAAGTCAATGAGACCAGAAACTGTCTGGATACTGACATTCTTCTAAATATCAGAAAATCGGCTGAATACATTGGAAAATGGTAAAACTCAACTGGGGGAGTGGTAAAATGAGCCTATTTCCTAAAAAAAAGGTGGAGTATCCCTTTAATAAAGAATAAAAAAATAACACCGTCTCATCCCAAGACGTCATAATTTATCACAACAAAATAAGCAACTTGAATTATTCTGTTTATTCGTTAACTCAAACTCTCCCACCATATATAGCTTTATGATTCATGAGGATTCGTCACCATGGGTCACGTGACCATAAACTATTCAGTTGCATCCTTAAAGTGGCAATCGTATGTTCCCTTTGCCAACAGACTTTTGGAAGGGCCTTGCAAGAAGGGATACGCGATACGCAAGAAGGGATAGTTGTGAACGCGACTACAAATGACATGCCCTTCAAGGTGGCAAACACGCCATTTGGAATTTATATGTATATATATATATATATATATATATATATATATATATATATATATATATATATATGAGTGTGTGTGTGTGTGTGTGTGTGATCCCAGACATGTAAACCATAACAGAGATAGTTCTTGAGCATTTGAAGTGTCAAACTGTAACTGGTGAACACATGTTTTCTCCCCATAATGCAAGCGATCCATAATCACCGAGCATAGATTTCCTTTAGTGTTAACCTGCCTGGTTAAATAATGATTTGTTTCTTTGTGTACAATGCTTATTGAGGGAACACAAGTAACCTTGTTTTCATCATCTCACAAATCTAAAAGCAGCAAAATAAACCGAGCTCTTCCCTTCTGCATGTCTCCTCAGGGTCAACAGCCCCAAAAGAGGAATCACCCTCATTTTAGCCTTGTCACTTTACAAATGACCTTATGCATCACTGCAACAAAGTATTGCACACACCAAATAGAAAATATCATAAAAGGTGATTTATTTATTTTTTGCAAGATATAAATTAAGTTATTTAGTATTAGGTTTTAACTCAGCAATGGTTAAAAATAGTATAGGCTACACATTTTGCAGATACTTAATATCCAGGCCAATTGTGTTATTAAAGTCACCATTCCCACGAGGCCTGGTAGTGGCACAGTAGGAAAAGAAAAGAAAGGAAAGACAAATGTAGAGTTTTATTGTGGATTCAATAGGTTTTATTCATTCCATTTGCATTATGCTTTAGGTACAACATGGAAACTCATAATAAAGATAAGGAAAGAAGATTAGATTAGATGACAAGGTGAGAGTAGATGTGACGAGAGTAGACGCACAAAAAGGGAGGAAATTACCATATGGTAGTCAATGGGGAATGAGATCTGTTTGATTAAAACATTCTTCCAAATATCTTCCGTTGTGTATAACAGAACAAATAAACACATAGAGGTTTGGAACAACATGAGGGTGAGTAAATACTGACAGAATTTTCATTTTTTGGGTGAACTAAATCCTTTAGTCATTTAATAGAATAGGGAATTTAAATAATATGTATACAGTACATACATAATACATAAATAAACTTAAATTAATATAATATTCAAAATACTTGTAACATCAATTTTACAAGGAAAGAAATGCAAATAATAAACAATACATTTCTACATATCAAAATAAACACAATAAAATAATTACCCCCTGCTCACACTGGCTAATAGACTATGCATACACTACCCATAATTCCCTGGAAACCATACAGCCGAGTTTTGAAAATGCGGATTTAAACTAATATAGTTGATGTAAATTCAAAATAAAGAAATAAAACTCTTGGTGTCTTTTGTCATGTAAAAGTCTTTGCCATCATTTTTGGTTAATTTAATGTGTCCTCACTGAATAAAAGTATTAATTAACTTTAAAAAAAAAAAATAGTTAATTTCTTACTGACCCCCAGACCTATTTTATTCAAAGGTTTTATTTTAATGTGTTCCTGTTACACTTTACGTGTATTGCTATATTAATAACTATAGATTAGGCATAATTACAAGCAACTAGCCCTAAACCTAATCCTACCCTGACCATAGAAAGGATGTACACAATTAATATTACTCAATACTTAATTACACTGTAACAGGGGCACATAAAAATAAAATGTAACCCATAATTGTAATAATAGTAATAATAATCTAGATTAAGTGAAATTATGTCTTCAGGAAATGGCCAAATAAAAAAGTACTTTTATAAATTGTGTAAACATTATGCATATATGGTGATATATATATATATATATATATATATATATATATATATATATATATATATATGCCATTTGAAATTTTCTTCTAAAATGACCATTTTTTATCAAGCTTGTATATTTAAGTTCAGTAATTTAACTTAAATGACAATTAATAGGTAATCTTCATTGCCATTTAAGTGAAATTACTGAACTTAAATATACAAGCTTGATAAAAATGATCATTTTAGAAGAAATTTTCAAATGGCAGAGGCTTTTGCATCTGAACTCTTCATACTGTATATATACATATACACGTATTGCAACAGCTCTTGCAATATTTCTGCAGAAATCAGCAGCATGCCAGCAGAGAATGAGTGTTATATATAGTATAAAATGGGGCTACTAATCTCATCAAATCAATAAAATGACTTCAAAAAGCATAAAGAATGAAGTTAGAATCACTTCAAACTTGTCACACTGTCCATACCTGCAGGAAATGTTAGGTGACCTCCTGACTTCTCTGCACAGCCAAAAAACATTTCACTCTAACAGAAAAAAAAAAAACCTTTATCTCAGCAGGACTGTTAATTCAGCACTAAAAGTCTCCCATGCTGACTGTGAAAACCAGCAGTAAAAGCTGCCACTTAAACCTCTACCTTTCTACTATTTCATGAATTTCCAACCGAGCTTCAAATCTGTCAACAGTAGCTGCTACACCTCAGCTAACTGTACATTAAGAATTTGTATTATATTGTATTATTATATTACAATTAGCATATGAATTTACCACTGAATGTTCTTTTCAATAGTGTCTTCATTATAGGTATTACTCAATAGAGCTGATTTCAATGGTGTTCCACATCGTAAAATGATATTTTTTAATGATATTTTATGGCAAATGGCATTAGCAGTACTTTCTGCGCTGACAGGCACAATTATGCTTTAGAAAGTTATTCACTGATTTGATAATAATGTTTTCATTAAACAATAACTCTTTTTTTCTCTCTTGTCCATACTTGACATAAATGGGAGGTAATTACTGATTGTTCAAGAATAGCTGAAAAGTCAGATTTCAACAGTTGCAGTCTGTGTGTATGTGTCTGTGTGTGTGTTTGATGGCTTGCATTCACATCCAAAAGCCATTATCTCAGTAATTATATGGTTTACTAATACATTCTCAAACTTGACATTTAGGTCGACCATTCAACATGTTAGCATAGTAAGTGGTTCACAAAATCACATAATGAGATTTTTAAATGATTAAAATAAAACTTGACACAGCATTGTCCTTTTCAACAGGCTTTAATGAGAGATCTATAGTGGAATGTTATCAAACCGCGGTGCTTTTCTATATTTCACATCCTACAAAACCATCCCAAGACGTCATATAACTGACATCTTGGGACGTCTTTTGACCATACATCAACATCCGCCTTTTTAGGGTACCCTTAAACGTCGATTAGATGACGTTATCGGATCCTAACCCTACCCCAAACCTAAACCTACCCCGTCACCCAACTGACGTTAAAGGTAAAGCGTCGTTTAAGGGTACCCTAAAGGCGTATGTTGACGTATGGTTATATGTTATACTGTATGACGACTTGGGATGAGACTGTGTTAGCAAAACCTACCTCCTCATCAGACATGGACAGAATGCTCAATGAACAGGGCAGGTTCTTTGCAGAAAGTTGTAAAGCAATATGTCACAACAATATGCCATAACAGAATCACTCCAGTAAGCTCATAACTAATATTGTGTCCATGTGTCAGCACTGTAGCAAGCATATAGGCTGAATTCTTCCACGGAGTGTCTCATTTGCATTTTTATAACTGTTCCGGCGCTTCTTGCTCTAATGACAGATCCTGTACACGGTACAAGGTGATTGGTCGGCAAAGTGGCTCAATTACAAGACCGTGGAAATATACAATGTTAATAAATAATGTAAAATAAACTGTCCACTCTCTTTACACCAAACACCTCTCTACACACATTTAGGTGACTGCAGCATGATTCGAATATGTGGTTGATTTATGAACCATAGAAATGCAGCAAAAGGAAGGTTAACAATTCAAGGCTAAGAAGCAAACATCATATATCAATATTCACCATGTATTTATAATGATTACACTTTTTTTTTTAATTACCTGTCCATTTCCATTATTATTTGGCCGTTTCCTGAAGGCCATGTGCCCTATTTTAACAACCCGGTCTCATCCCAAGACGTCATATAACTGACGTTTTGGGACGTCTTTTGACCATACGTCAATATTCGCCTTTTTAGGGCCCCCTTAAACGTCAGTAGATGAGGTTATGGGATCCTAACTCTACCCCATACCTAAACCTAACCCTAAACCTAACCCGTCACCTAACTGACGTTAAAGGTAAAGCGTCAGTTGTATGACGGCCCGGGATCGCCATCTACCGACGTTTAAGGGGGCCCTAAAAAGGCGGATATTGACGTATGGTCAAAATACGTCCCAAAACGTCAGTTATATGACTTTTTGGGATGAGACTGTGTTAATTTTAACGATCTAAGCACATGGTCTAAAGCGCACGGCGCAAGTGCACTTAGGGCGTGTCTGATTCCACTTTTGCTAGTTTAATGACGGGAAAAATGGTCGCACAACCCTATTCTCTTAATGAGTAATGGGTGTGTTTTGGGCAATAAACCAATCAGTTGCGCTCGCTCCATGGTGGATTCGCTATTTACATGACGTAATTTGCATGTGGAAAGACTGAACGCTTCTCCAAAGAGGAAACCGATCTGCTCGTGCACGAGGTTAAAGCGCAAGCAGATCATCTACGGGACAAGCCAGATTCCACCATATCTGTATGTACTAGAGCCAGACCGATATATCGGCATGCCGATATTATCGGCCGATATTAGGCATTTTCCAAACTATCGGTATCGGCAGCTATAATGGCCGATAAATGAATATTTCAAAAATAAAAAAATTAAAACGGACGAAACACGCTTGAACCATGTCATGAGTGTTGGAGTTGTATAGTTTGTCTACACCGTCCCTGTTAGCAACACTCGTTGAGTTGGTCACGAGACATACATTGCTTGAATAACAATTAAAAGCACATCCCCATCAGTTCTCTTAACTCAAATAAGCATGACAGAATTTGTGACTATCATGTCCAGTTTTGCTGCTGTTAAATAGGCCGAGAGTGAAGCGGAATTAGTTAGTAATATTTATGTTCCGTTGTTACAGTGTAGTTGACTGACTGTCCTTTTAACTTTTGACAATGTGACTGAAGTATTTCTTTAATAGCGCGTGACAGTTATAGCAATGAGACGTGTCATCTCTCCTTGGCCTGTTATATTGAAAATGTATGTTTTACACTTTGTAGTATGAGGCCATCCATTGCTAAATTATGGCTCATCATAGACTAGCTAATCACAAAGCTAGCTAATGCCACTATCATCAGTCTGTTCTGTTGTGACCGTGACAATAAAAGAAAAAAAGTTTCTTTTTAAAATGCACGATCATCATATTTTAGTTAAAACTCATAAATAACTACAAATAACTAATGTTAAGGAAATCTGTTAATGTTTTGTTGCGCGTTTCGAAAAAAAAAAAATATCGGCCGATATATATCGATATACCAAAAAATATTTGTAGCGGTATCGGCCTTCAAATTCCTTTATCGGTCGGGCTGTAGTATGTACACTATAACAATCTTTTGCATTTCTAATCCTTTTATTTGTATTATTTGCCATGTTTTGTGCATCCCTGTGTGTTTAATAAGCAGAGTGTACATGCGTTGTGGCGCCAAATTCCCAACCATCTCATTTACCTTGTGACTTTCGCCCCTCTTACTTGTGTTTTTAAATTGCATTCAGTTATATACATACATATACATATTTATTCACTAGTTATTTTACACAGTGTCTGTTTTGGATAGTTTTATTGGGTGTCTGCCTGTAGAAGATGTAAGACAGCATTTTTAGAGAATCACGTTGTTAGCTTAGCAACAATGGAAACCTCTATTGAAATCATTTGTGATACGAGTCTCCTGTGCATTCTGCTGTTGTTATGCTGCTTTCTGCATAACATGTTATAAATCAGAAACTTACAGTAACTATGAAGCAACATAGTGTAGGCCCAGATCTGGCCCTCATCTGGTATGTTCAAGATAGGCTCCATTTCAGTTAAGATCCTGCAAGTTTTGGAATAGGGTCTTAGATTTGAGTTAAACACCTTTGGATATGACATGAGAAGAAATTTAATTTTTAAATCTTTCAGGATTTTAATGTACATATACAGTAGCTCCACATGGGATTTCGCTGAAATGTCCAGTAAAAATATTACTCATTGTTCCCATTTTACCCAAGTAGGGATCCGTGAAATGCTACGTATACCCCAATAGGATTCCATGAGTCAAATAAGATTCCATTGAAAAACTGGAATTTTAAACTGGCAGTTTGCCGAAAGATGTAGAAACTCTGCATTATGGAGTGATGCTGTGTTTACGTTGGTGTAGGCAAATTCCATATGAATTAAAGATCAGATTATTTGTATCCACTTATGTAATCCACTTGTGAAATTATATATGTTACATTAGCTCTGCAAGAGCGAGACGTCCAGAGAGAAATGGCTCCACTCAATTTTCAGGTTTTCCAGTTGAGCGCCCTGTGAAGGACACATGGAGGCTGATTAGATGTGGCACTCGTTGGACACAGTCCTTCCCGGCGTTTGTTCAGCTCCCCACACAGACTGGGTCCAAATGCAGTCTCTTCAGCCTTCAAATACACCACTATAGTGTCATTCCTGTTGAGTGCTCATTTATATACAGTAGTTGCTCTGGAAAACTCAAGCAAAATCCAGTCATTTCGAAAGGATTCCATGCAGAGATTTGCGTGAGGGGGAAAAAGTTCAGCTACTTAGATTTGGCTCATGATGAATTTGGTCTTGCAAATTCAAAGCGAAAGCTTTTAAAGGGACTTCATAAGTTGCTAATATTGACAATGGACCTTTTTCTGTCTTGGATCTGTGAAAGAGGACTCAAGCAGAATGAGTTTTGCAGGGTTATTGACAAGACAGCAGACTAAACAAATAGATGGTAGGCGAGGAAGTGGTAACAGTCCAAACAGTAGGCCGGGAACAATGCACGATAACAGGCAGGCAGAGAGAGTGGCCGCTGAGACTAGCCCAAGATGACAATAGGCTGGTGAGCAGTGATGGCCAGGCATGAAGTCAAAGCACAATAGATTATACACTCGGGTATCTCAGGCACTGCACTGGTCTTGCTGCTAGGCAGGGAGTGTAAGCGGCAGAGGCAAGCAGGACTACAACACAAATAAGAGACACAACAAACACGGGACAAGACAACTAGACGCTAATCAGTTGTTAGAAAAGAAATACAACTAAAGAAGTGAGATAACAAAGAGGAGAACTAAAGTTAGGGATAAAGAGAAAACTAATAAGAACGTCCCTTTTCAGGACTGTGTATTTCAACAATAACTTTGTAAAAATCCAAATAACTTTACAGATCTTCATTGTAAAGGGTTTAAACAATGTTTTCCATGCATGTTCAATTAACCATAATCAATTAATTTGCATGCACCTGTGGAAAGGTCGTTAAGACCTTAACAGCTTAGAGTAGGCCTTTAAGGTCACAGTTCTAAAAAACGCAGGACACTTGTCTACCGACTGTGAAAAACACCCAAAGAAAGATGCCGAGTCCCTGCTCATCTGCGTGAACGTGCATGCTGAAGGGAGGCATGAGGACTGCTGATGTGGCCAGGGCAATAAATTGCCATGTCCGCACTGTGAGACTCCTAAAACAGTGCTACAGGGAGACAGGGCAGCTGATCGTTATCGCAGTGGAAGACCACGTGTAACAACATTGGTGCATTCGAATATCACATCTGCGTGACAGGTACAGGATGGCCACAACAACTGCCCGAGTCACACCAGGAACACACAATCCCTCCTTCAGTGCTCAGAGTGTCCGCAATTGGCTGAGAGAGGCTGGACTGAGGGCTTGTAAGGCAGGTCCTTACCAGACATCACCAGCAACAACGCTGCCTATGGGCACAAACCCACATTCGCTGCCTGGACCAGACAGGAGTGGCAAAAAGTGCTCTTCACTGATGAGTCACAGTTTTGTCTCACCAGGGTTGATGCATGGATTTGTGTTTATCGTCAATGGAATGAGCGTTACAGGAAGGCCTCTACCCTGGAGCGGGCTCGATTAGGAGGTGGGGGGTCCGTCATGGTCTGGGGCAGTATATCACATCACCATATGGACTGAGCTTGTTGTCATTGCAGGCAATCTCATTGCCTTGCGGTAGAGGGAAGACATCCTCCTCCTTAATGTGGTATCTTTTATATAGAGGAAAATGCCACCAGCCATACTGCTCGTTCTGTGCGTGAGTTTCTGCATGACACCAATGTCAGTGTTCTGACATGGCCAGCGAAGAGCCTGGATCTCAATCCCATTGAGCACGTTTGGGACCTGTTGGATCCCAGGGTGAGGGCTAGGACCATTCCCCCCCAGAAATGTCTAAGAACAGAAATGTCCAAGAACTTGGACATTTCTTGGACTTGCATAGGTGGTTGTGTTCAGGGAATTTGGCTTTTAAATGAGTCGAAAAAAGATTTGTTCATTTTAACAAACGAGATCGAATAAAAGAGTCTGTAAAATGATCCAAAATGTCCATCACTACTACCTACTACTAGCAAAAAACTAATTTTATCTCAACACTTTATAAAAGTCTACATTGCTATTGCAGATGGAATATAATATAACATTATATATATATCCATCATATTTCATAAAAAGCACAAAAATTAGTAAGATATTAAAATTTCAGTGGACTAAACATTTCAAGCAATAACATTGTTTTTTAACTCTTTATTTCTTTCTATCTTATTGATATAATAGTCAAGTAATATTCAATAACATTTAAGTGTCTGAGTTTGACCATGTCATATTTCTGAAAAAGGCTACTACACCAACCCGGTCTCATCCCAAGACATCATATAACTGACGTTTTGGGACGTCTTTTGACAATACGTCAATATTCGCCTTTTTAGGGCCCCCTTAAACGTCGGTAGATGAGGTTATGGGATCCTAACTCTACCCCAGACCTAAACCTAATCCTAAACCTAACCCGTCACCTAACTGACGTTAAAGGTAAAGCGTCAGTTGTACACTCTAAAAAATGCTGGGTTGTTTTAACCCAATTTTGGGTCAAATATGGACAAACCCGAAATGTTGGGTTAAAAATGTAATGTAAAAATTTAACCCAACGGCTGGGTTAGTCCATATTTGACCCAAAGTTGGGTTAAAACAACCCAGCATTTTTTAGAGTGTATGACGGCCCGGGATCGTCATCTACCGACGTTTAAGGGGGCCCTAAAAAGGCGGATATTGACGTATGGTCAAAATATGTCCCAAAACGTCAGTTATATGACTTTTTGGGATGAGACTGTGTTAACTACACATACACAAAAAATATGTCCTTAAATTACACAGGCACATTTACTCTTTATAAAAAGCCACTGCAAAACAGATTCAAAAAGTATGGGATAACATAAATAACCAATTTATGCTCACACAAGCCTGGTAACCTTTCCATGAACACAGTCCTGTCGTTCTCTTTATAACTGATAATATCTATTTAGAGGCAAATTAATGCAGCTGTTTCTCCCAGAACCAAGGAAAAATAATGGCTTTCCTCAACACTTATTCTGCTTTTGTCTTGTAGGACCAGCTGCGCAGGAAGTTATCTTAAGTGAACTGGGAATGAACAGCATTCATTTAATGTACAAAGAGCAATTAAGAGCCATTGTGTTGAATTATGAATATGACAGTGTATTAATTTTCTATGGGCATTGACGACTTATGAATTGATGATTGATTGCAACCTTATTTAGGATGAGAGTTCAAGTGAAAATCAAAATAATTAATTACATGTAATCACAACATCTGACTTTAGCATTTAAAGGGGAAGTTTAACCGAAAATGAAAAATCCTTATCTCTTTCCAAACCAATAAACGTTGGTTAATCTTCAGAAATACAAATTAAGATATGTTTAATGTAACCTGAGAGGTTCTGTGTTTACCATATGTGATGTGCTCTGTGTTTATAGGTTTGAAACAGTTTGGTGAGTAATTGAGGACAGACCTTTTGGGTGAACCTTTAATGAAAAATGAGGAGAAAATTCTTGAGATTTTTAGGTGTCCTGAACATTCTTGCATTTAAATTGGTCAAATTTTTAACACCTCTTTAACACTTGGATCGACATCCTTGCTCCTTTTCCCCAGCATGGAATTACCATAGTAATTTAGTATAATCAGCCTTTGACTCGTATTCGCCTCTCTGATTTTTTCTTGGTTAGATGAGGATTGATGAGGTGTGGTGAATATTTGGGGCATTTTTATGAGTTGGAGATTTGGTTCCATGACCTTATGAGAATTACCCCAAACAGAAGTTTATTAAGGGTTACAGTTGATCTCTACCTTTTCTTTTCTGCACATTGATACTAAATTACTACCTAGTGTTCATCCTAACAATCAGCCAACCATGTGAATGGCTTTGTAATTTTGATCCCAACCTTTTGAACAAATATTCTTTGGTATCTGAGCAACCTTTTGATTTATAAAAATCAGAATGTATTGCAATAATAGAAGGCTAACAGAATGTACCATTAAATAACTGTTATGTAAACAATTAAGGTTAACTGATAAAGCTTATTGAGATCAGGTTTTTGGACAATTTTTACGGTAACACTTTACAATACGGGTGCACTAATATGCATTAATTCATCCTTAACTAATGCACAGATGATCATAAGTCAATGTATAACTCATGAACCATTAGTTTACTGCATCAGTAACTAATAAAGAGTCAATATGATTAATAGATTAGTAATACATTGCTATTAATTCAATGTGTCATTGTGTATTAATTCCTTAATAACATATTTTATTAACTAATAGTGTAAATTAATTGTGATTAATCGTCAAAACTATGCACTTCAAACTTCCAGTTGTCTGCTTTAATTAATCATTAGCTAATGATTTGCAAATGTATCATTATGTTATGACTTTACTTGTTGAGGCACATCATTATTAACTAGTCATTTATTAATTGTAGTAATTTGTCCATGAATTTGCACTAACAATGAAGTAATTAATCATGTATTATTGCATATTAGTGTACTTGACATATTATCTGGAAGTTGAAATACAAGGCTTTGGCTCATTCTGTTAATTAACATATTAATTAACACTATTAGTTAAAAAATGAGTTAATATTGAATTAATCCACAATTACATATTTATGTAATACAATTCATGTATGAACAAATACATTACCTAACAGACTCTTAATTAGTTCCTAATGTGGTAACCATTAATGAATAGCTTAAATAATCATTAGTTACATTAATTCAGTATTATCTTTGCATTAGTTAAGCATGAATTAATGCTTATTAGTGCACACGTATTGTAAAGTCTTACCATTTTAACTTATAGTGGCAATAATGAAGCACACATTGTCACATTTGCAAATACTTGAATATAGCAATATATTTAAAAGTAAACATTTAAATAAATACTTAAATAAAATAAATACGAATCATTCTCCATTGTGAGTGGGACCATTAATATTGCTAATTTGTACTCCGTTCACACCAAATCCACTCAAATTCACATTTTATACAAATGTAATATTTTAATCAATTTCAGATCAATAGACAATCAACTTTTAGATCAATTCACAAATTATACCCTGTACATGAAATCAAAATACATTCCCATGTTTTCACTAACCAAGTGATGATCTCAGACCGGATCTAGCCTAGCTTGCCATGTTAAAAAGCAATGTTAAAAATGTCCAAATTAAAAGGACAACTGAATACGAGCATCAGGTTATATGTATAACCACGTTTGAAAGTAGCCCAAAGCAGATTCCAAAAGATAAATGTGCAAAAGCGCCCTACGTTGCCACCACAGATCAAAAACTCAGGTTTACACAACAGGTACAATCTCCCAAGTCTCCTTTTCTCTTTGACCCTAGTCAAGCTGACATCCTCACCTCATATTAGTAGTCTATTTCTGGAAGAGTGTAAGTCATGCTGACACTATTGCTCCTGTGGAGTAGACGCTTCATTCCTGTTGCTTTGGCTGCAGTAACTCATCTAGCTGGCATTTGGCTAATATATATATATATATATATATATATATATACATACATTACATAGAATTACATATTATTAGCCTTATTGATAACACTTATGATAAAAAATAAAATACAAAAGTATATTTTTTGAGTCCCTTCATACTTTTGCATTGTAAATATTTCAAATTTTGCTTAACAACAACTGATTTTCCATTACATATGCACGACTACAGCAGATGCCATGTCAAATTCAATAAATCACGAGTGGCTTGCGCTCTGAGTGTGACGTTTCTGAGAGTATATTGCTGTGAGGAGCTTTACTGTGAATTAGTGTGTACCTAACTGTCTTCAGACTTATAAAACATTTCTATAAACAGCTCAAAGGCAGGTGATAACTGGGCAGCGATGCCAAATCTCTTGGGAAACTATTATTCTTTTCATCCTGCGAGAAAATAACATACCACCGGTTCTACCCTGTTTTAATATTTGTGCTATAATCAGAGATTCAACCTTTACGAAGCCATTATCCTAGTACTGAAAATGAAAACATACACAATGTTATGCAGCGTTCTGTTGATAGTCTTTTTCACACTGTGTTAACAAAGAACCCTTCTAAATGTTCACTTTTATGGAGAAGCAATTGGGCCCATTTTCTGGTCATTTTTTTTTTAATCTGTATTGGAAGGTAATGTACCCTGTGCAGTCATAAATAAAATTAGCATAATAACCATAGTCTGGCATATGCTTCAGTTGGGTGACTCTCTCTCCTCTTCTTCGTTTCGTAAAATGAAATGCATTAAGTAGCCAAAAGTATATGGCCACTCCAACACTTACACATTCATATTGAAATTTTAATTTCAAACAACGGACGTGATAATTGGCAGTTGGCCTTTACTTTGCAGCTATTGTGAATAAGCAGATCATAACTTAACACACAAGGATTTTTTCCTTTTCCATTTAACACTGAAAGCATATGGCATTAACAGTTTTGCTGCATCATGACTTAAGTTTTCAAACTAAAAACTTTTTTCTATTTTTTATGTAGTAATATTTGAATGTACTTTTCATTTTAGTGGTTTGTTTTAAATATTTATGTTGTTTTTTTTTTTAGATTGCTGTACAATGTTTTAACCTATTCTCACCTTTGCAAATAGTTTTTGTTGTATGTTTACATGGATATTTCATGCACTAAATAAACTAAATGGCCATGTGGATAGTTGATATGAATCACCAGTCTATGACAGCAATGTTAAATGGTTAAACATCTTTAAAAAAAAAAAAGAAATAAGAAATAAATACACCTTGTCTACACTAGACATGGCAGGTGACAAGAGTCCTGTGAAATATGAGTAATAATAAAAGAGCTCAAAGACTATTTAATGTCATTTTAATGTCAATGTAATGTTATGTAATGTCACATTTGCTTTTAAAATATAATACTGCCCTACCATATAGTTTTCACTGTCATCGTCTGCGCCAGTCTGTCTTTGTCTTTACTACACTACCCAGAATCCTCCTCGTCTCCACACCTGTACTCACTCCCTCACTTACCAGCCTGTTTCTCTCCATGATCATCTCTGTCACCTGTCTTCACCTCGTTATTGTTCATCAGTCTCTGTATTTAGTTTGCTTCAGTTCAGTTTGTCTGGGTCGATCGTCTATGTATAGTTGTGTGTCTGAAGTCCTAGATTGTTTCCCTTCATCATTGTAAAGTTAAATTTCTATTTAAAGCATCTACTTTGAGTTCCTTTTGTCCTCGTCTTCTGCATCCTCCACAACGCCTGACAATAGTATGTGAAAAACAGTACGTTAACAGATTATTATGTCCAAATACAAAAAAAAAGTATGTTTAACGTTACTTATAGCCAACAGAATGTGTTAAAGGGACCATCAAAATAAAGTGAAACCAAAAAAATGTAATAAAGTGCAGTGGGATTTCAAACACAGAGCTCCTTGTTAAAATGACAGAGGCATTCAGAGCCATGCGATTTGTGCAGATTCTCCTACGCTATCTCACGACCAATTCGTACGAGTGATTCAAAAGTGGTTAATACTGTACTAATTCATACGTACGAATTCGTACGATTTGTCTAAACCCACGTGACAGTTATTTTTAGGGGTGGAGTCAGGGGTAGGTCATTCGTACGAATTCATACGAATTGGCTAATTCGTAAAATATGTACGATTTAGCAAAATCGTACTAATTCGTACGAGTGAGGTCGTGCGAATTGTTACGAATTAGCCACCTCGTAAAATTCGTACGAATTCCCGTGAGATCGGGTTGGATTCTCTGTAATGTTAAAAAGTTAAGTAATTATCCCCTTTAGTATCCTACTGTTGATACTTTACTGTAGTGATATTGAATAATAAATGTTTTTTTTTAATTAATTAAAAAAATTAATAAAAAGTTACATTAAATGAATGGTATGTTTCGTACGAAGGTCATTCGTACGAATTCATACGAATTGGCTAATTCGTAAAATATGTACGATTTAGCAAAATCGTACTAATTCGTACGAGTGAGGTCGTACGAATTGTTACGAATTAGCCACCTCGTAAAATTCGTACGAATTCCCGTGAGATCAGGTTGGATTCTCTGTAATGTTAAAAATGTAAGTAATTATCCCCTTTAGTATCCTACTGTTGATACTTTACTGTAGTGATATTGAATAATAAATGTTTTATTTTAATTAATTATAAAAATTAATAAAAAGTTACATTAAATGAATGGTATGTTTCGTACGAAGGTCATTCGTACGAATTCATACGAATTGGCTAATTCGTAAAATATGTACGATTTAGCAAAATCGTACTAATTCGTACGAGTGAGGTCGTACGAATTGTTACGAATTAGCCACCTCGTAAAATTCGTACGAATACCTGTGAGATCGGGTTGGATTCTCTGTAATGTTAAAAATTTAAGTAATTATCCCCTTTAGTATCCTACTGTTGATACTTTACTGTAGTGATATTGAATAATATTTTTTTTTTATTAATTATAAAAAAATTTATAAAAAAAAGTTACATTAAATGAATGGTATGTTTGTATTAATAATATTATAAAATTGATATATTATTATTAATCAGAACAAATTCTTCTGCCAGGTGATAGGTTACTGTTTATCAACTAATGTGCATTTCACTGTGTGTGTGTGTGTGAGAGAGAGCATTTTACAATGGCTTTGATCATGAATCATCCAATCAGATTTCAGGGTCTGAACTATCCATTTTATAATTACTGCTTTGTTTTCCAATGCTGTCCTGATTGACAGTTATTTCAGATGATCTGGGATCATCTGACTGTACACAGGTTTCTTGGCATCGCTGTCTGGCCTTTATATAATTTTTCAGGTAATTTTCTACATTAATTGTCCAACATTCATGGCAAGAATGCTTAAATGTAGCTAAATTGATGTTGCTCGATTGATAGTTGTTGATTCCCCGATGACATCTTTCCTTCTCCATCTGCATCCTTACACTTACCGTCACCGCATCGGCCCTGATTTGCCTTTTAATTCCCATCCGTGGTGAGGAGCAAACAGACGGATGCATTTGTAAACAACTGTCTCGCCGCTTTCTACCTCACTGCCTTGATGCGACCCGGAGGTGTAGCTGACAGTTTTTTTCTCTCTCCCTAATCTGCAGGTTTATCTCTCTCTTGCTCCCTCTCTCTCTCTCTATCTCTCTGTATCTGAATAAATCACTCTGACAGTCCTCCCTTTTCTGTTATCCACTGCTGGACCCGAATGCATCCCTCCATATATGGCACACTTCCCCGGACCTTGTGCTATGATGCGAAACTTGACAAGTTGCCTAGAGGCAATGAATCGCATACATGTAATTCGCTAATGTTGCACGCCAAGGCGAAGGGATGCCCTTAGATGAACACTGATTCATCCTTCTCGCTCTGTATCTTAAAAGGTTATCTGAAGCATTTTAAAATGAAGTAGGTGAACAGATAACAATCTTTATTTTTTGCCATTTAAATAGTAGTGCAAAAATGACACTTTTAAACCTTTAACAGATGAATCTAGAAAAATTCCTTGGTTGGTAAACACTTCTAGACTGTACTCAAAGAATCAGAGCTACTCAAATGAGTTGTGCTTTTTCCGAAAGCACGAGGGTAAGTGAATACTCGGAAACGTCTTTCTTGCAAACTGCTTTGAAACGCCTCAGGCTCTTGGATGACTTCATATCTATTCCACGTTTTTTTTTTTTTTTTTCCTTGGCAGATTGCTATGATTTGGACATGATGTACTGACTAAGGCAGGGACCAATCTGTTCCCAAGAAAATTCAGTGCTTATATTCAAGTAGAAGATGAGGGAGAACAGGAAAGAGAGAGGGCAAGGAAAATACAAAACAGAGAAATGAGCAAAACAACTGCAGGTGTGTCCAGGGGATCATCCAGTATTGAATGAAAATAAGATAAGAGCTTATTAATGTGTGTCTTCAGATGCTCTGAATGAGGAATGCCACCAATGAGTCAGCCTGTTCTCACGTAAATGCGTCTCTAGAACGGGCATCGTGTAATTTATACGCGAAAATGAGTTTTTACGTGCATATGAGACACAGTTTTTCACGTGCATTTGATATGCAGTTCATTTGCGTGTAAAACACACGCATCCCACACCACTAATTCTACCCAAACTACGTATAATACACACGCACCCCAGCCCACACCTAAACCTACCCTAACCAACCAATGCGTATCATATGCACGTAAAAACTCACTATAAATTACATGACAATACACATGTGTGCTATAAAGACGCAATTAGAGTGATCAGGTTGAACGAGTTCAGGCTCTCACATGAGTTTGCTTGGAACACAACATACAAACCATCTTGAACATGCACTGAATATTAGTAAAACATAGATAATTTCACAGCAGTGCCATCATGTAATGAAAACCACAGTAGCATCATATGAATAAATTAAATGTTTAATTATAGAAGACGGTTTTAAACTCTCAGGTAACACTTTAGAATACTGTTCCTTCATTATAATGAATAATTACTCAGGAACAAATGAGTAACACACCAAAAACATTCTAGTAGCTACTATTAACTTACAAATTAGTAAGTAATAGCACCGGTAGTTAGCTAATCAGTAACTACTGCTATTTTTACTATATACAAGTTCAAAATGAACATGAATAATTCATCAGTTATATTAAAAGGTAACGGTAATCCATTAGTAATGACTCAAGTGTTAGTACATCCTTCTAAATTATTTGGATCAGTGTTATAAACATGATAACTACCTAATATTGACTAAAGTCACTGTAAGCTTTTGAGTTATTCATTAATTAATGAGGGAATATTCTAAAGTGTTACCAACTCCGGGAACTAAGTCAGTAAGTTCTGCTCCTATAAGACTGGATGTCATATGCTCAGTCTGAAGCCAGTGTCAGGCAGCTATAGCAAAGTGTGATCACTGCTCGAAGCCAGCAGTTTCAAAGTGAATCCTCAGACTGTTTGGTGTATGGAGTTTGCTCCTTGGTAATGTAGAACAACAGGGAATTGCAGCACAACAGAGCCGGAGGCAAAATTTTACTCTCTAGTCACATGAAGACCACAGCATGTCTATGAGTTTGCCATTATATACTAAAAAACTGCTTAAACATGATTGTGTGTGAATCCTGATCATGTGATTAATGAAATACATTGTAATTGAAATAATAATAATAATAATAAAGCAAGGAGAATTAGAGCGAATATCAGATCCTCCAAGATCCAGAGGCTGAGATCCAGTCCAAGACAGTCCAAAAACAAGGCTGACCATTTTAATGACCTGAAATGATGAACATATTTTACATAATTCATTTTGTTGGAAAGAACAAATCCCCTCTCCTTGAGTCTCTCATGTACCTCCTGAGAAAAAGACTCAATAAATCAACAGTAAATCTCTACTCGGATTTACCAAAGCTTGAAATCACAAGCCATACAGTCGTGGCCAAATAAAAGTATCTTTGTGTTTCGCTCATTAATTTTGTGTTTCGCATTTTTCATTTTAAAGGAGTAGCTTTGCTGATAAAAAAGTTTTGCTGATAATTTACTCACCCCAATGTCATCCAAGAAATCCATGTCATTCTTTCTTCAGTCGGAAAGAAATTAAGGTTTTTGATGAAAACATTCCAGGATTGTTCTCCATATAATGGATTTCAATGGGAACCAAATGGTTCAAGGTCCAAAAGACAGTTTCTGTGAAATCTGCAAACTGTTTTAGTGGCTTTAAACGTTTCAAGACGATGAATAAGGGTCTTATCAAGCGAAGCGAATGCTCATTCAAAAAAATAAATAAAAAGTTTAAGTTTTATAAGCTCAAATGGTCACCTTACTCTGTTCTGTGATGTGCGTTCCTGACTCTCCTGTTCAAACGAATCTTTTTTCGTGTCATTTGGTTGATTCGACGAACAAAATGAACAAATTGACTTGGAAAAGATTTGTTCATTTTGATGAACGAGTTCGAACAGGAGAGTCACAAACGCACATCACAGAACAGAGTAAGGCGACCATTTGAGCTTATAAAACTTAAACTTTGTTATATTTATTTTTAAATGAGCGATTGTTTCACTTGATAAGACCCTTATTCATTGTCTGGAATCATTTAAAGCCCTTTCAACAGTTTGCAGTTTGCACTGAATCTGCCTTTTGGACCTTGAACTGTTTGGTTACCATTGAAGTCCATTATATGGAGAAAAATCCTGGAATGTTTTCATCAAAAACCTTAATTTCTTTTCGACTGAAGAAATAAAGACATGGACATCTTGGGTGATTAAAATTTTTTTTTTGTTTGTTTGTTTTTTGTTTGTTTTTTAAAGTGAACTACTCCTTTAAGATCAGAATGATTGCTATAAAATTAGGGAAGAAGTGCTTCCAATCATTGTGTTCTTTTGTTAGCAATGGTTAACTCCAAAGAAATAAGAGCAGCCATCATTGTTTTTGCATCAAAATGGCCTCATGTGCAAGGAAATTGTTGCAAAGAATGAGAGCACCACAACCGTCTCCTCTTGAAGAGTCAGCTACGACTCATGAATAAAGAATGGTATCGAAATGTCCTGCAAGAGCAACTTCTCAATGACCAAGGAGCAATTTGGTGATGATCTGTGCATTTTCCAGCATGATGGAACACCATGTCACATAACAAGAGTGATAATGAAGTGGTTCAGAGATCATTACATTAAAATATTGGATCCACGGCCAGGCAAGTTTAATCCCATAAAGAACCTGTAGTCAATCCTCAAAAGGCGAGTAGACAAGCACAAGCCCACAATTTTTGATCAATTCAAAGCACTAATAAGTCAAGAATGGGGCGCCATCAGTCAGGATTTGGCTCAGAATCTGATATCCATCATGCCTGAGTGCAAAGGTTATGAAGAAGGGTCAACAAAGTACACATTGAATCTTTGCATATTGAATGTGTTTGCCAGTAAAAGCTTTTAAACATGCTTATCATTGTTTTCCAATATACCTTAGAAACATTATCTACAAATACTAAAGCAACAAACTTTGCGAAACACAAAATGTATGTCATTGCCAACTGAACAGTAAATCTTAAACGGTTAGTTCACCCAAAAATGAAAATTCTGAAAATTCTCACCCTCATGTTGTTCCAACCCCGTAAGACCTTCGTTCATCTTCAGAACACGAATTAAGATATTTTTGATGAAATCTGAGAGCTGGATCACTCCTGCACACTAGTCCATAGGCTTCTTGAGGAATTGAAACTTGCTGGCCTCGAAAAGTTATTAAAGACATCGTTAAAATAGTCCAAGTGACTACAGTGGCTCAATGTTAAGTTTATCAAACAACAAGAACACTTTTTGTGCGCAAAAAAACCAACAAAAATAACGACTTTATTTCAACTATTCATTTACTTCTCTCTCTGCCTCGAGTCAGGTTACTAGTTTAATAGCGTAACCATGACCAGCGTTGGCCAATAGTGAGCCTACATGTGATGTACAGTAGTTCTAAGTGAATAGTTGAAATAAAGTCGTTATTTTTGTTTGTTTTTGCGCACAAAAAATATTCTCATCGCTTGATAAAGTTAATATTGAGCCACTGTAGTCACTTGGACTATTTTAACAATGTCTTTAATAACTTTTTGAGGCCGGCAAGTTTCAATTCCTCAAGAAGCCTATGGACTAGTATGAAGGAGTGATCCAGCTCTCAGATTTCATCAAAAATATCTTAATTTGTGTTCTGAAGATGAACAAAAGTCTAAGGGAGTTGGAACAACATGAGGGTGAGTAAATACTGACAGGATTTTCATTTTTGGGTGAAGTAACCCTTTAATATAATGGATATACTGTATATTATATCTCCAAGACCAAGATCCAATAATCTGAGTTGCTATCTACATTAATTGTATAGCACTGTAGACTTACTTTTGGTCAACACTTGTGTCATTTGTCTGTTTTTTATTGTGTTTCTCCCCAGGTATTTCAGGAGAAACATCTGAGATGACGTTATACTTCAGTGAAACCACTGAGAACTCCATTAAATATCCTGAGCTATGAAATCCACTGGGATTTTAAACATTACTTATAACAATGGCAGAGTAGGCATTCTGAGCCATGCAATTCTCGCAAATTCACTGTAATGTTAGATATTACTTTCTAACTAGTAATTGAAGTAATTATCACCTTTGGTATACTGGAAATAGACTGCAGTCGAGATACGGACCACCACACAATGTAACGACAACTAGACCCAGAAAAGTTTGTGTGTCACAGGAAGAATGATTGAGTATTTATTTATTTTTTTTAAAAAAAACAGTTTTGTATTTGTACTCACAGGGACCATGGCTTTGGAGATAATCAATGCTGCATCACTGCAGTTGCTCCTGTGTGAAAAGAAAGATAGCAGATATTTCAAAGCTAACTTCCAGTAGACCAACAGGAGCACTGGATAAGTGACACTAAAGAGATACTGGCGACTAAACATGAATCCTATTAACACATCCCTGCTTTTTTAATTATTGCAATGACATTTCAATTCAAAAGAGACCAACAACAAAATAAATATCAATAACTTAAATCATTAAACCATCCATTGTTCATTTACCAGTGTGACATTTTGCATTGAGCTCTATCTTGTAACTCCTCATGTGTCGTCTCCTGCCTTCTCTTGGCCTCTAATCTTCCGTTCAGTTGACGGGTCAGACCTGCTTCTGTCTCTGCGTGCTCTCGTGCTCTGCAAGCTCCTTGATAAAAGGTTGTTTGAACTACAAAGCGAAAGGTTGAGATCACATTCATGTCTATGCATGGATAGCTTTGTAGGGCACCCTTACTGTCATCTGTTGAAAGCAGTTGTTAGAAAAAATGGCTGTGATCTATTAGAAAAAACAGCATTGCAGACAACTAGCAATTTGTGATGTCAGCAGTGGGCTGCGTGCCCTCCCATGATCCTCCTCTTTGAGTCATGATGGAAACACTGTGTGGTCTATATGAGGAGATGCGCATCGAATTGAGAGCAAAGAATGGCACTTCCTTCCTCGTTTTCAAAGCGAAAACGAGTTGAGGATGACTGAAAACAGACTAAATAAAATTGAGGATTCTCAGGAGGAGGTCTTTTATTTTGAAGTCCTTGACTTTTGGGTAATTTTGCCCTGACTACCTTGGTGTTTTTGTCCTGTCTAATCTAAGTCAGTATTGTGTCGCCAGGATTTTAAATTGTGGCATAAAAGTCTGGTTTACATAGAATTTTATACTGGCCAAGAAGAAATAATGTATTGAAATTTGTTTCCGCAACTGAATCAAAAACAAATTGGTACAGTTGTGTTTACGAGTCAGAATTGTGTGAAATAAACTCACAATTGTGCATTAAAAGTCAGAATCATGAGATATAAACTCGCAATTCTGACTTTTTTTACTCAGAAATGCATGTTTACATCGCAATTCTGACTTTAAAACACACAATTGGGAGATATAAAGTCAGAATTGCATGATATAAACACAATTACGAGAAAAAAAAAGTATACACGTGGTGATAACCCAGATAGCAAACTGACATTGAATCAACGTGGAAATATGACATCGAAACAACGTTGATCTGACATTGTTTTGCTCATCGAATTAACGTTGAACCAACGTCAGGCGCGTCATTCTTTCAAAACTTACGGAAAATCAACTTGAAATCAACGCATTGTTTCAATGTTATGAAAGCAAACCAATTTTCGATTTTCATTTAGCTTTGAAAAATGCCGCGTCTGACGTTGGTTCAACGTTAATTCGATGAGCAAAATCAACGTTGTTTCGATGTCATGAGAGACGTTGTTTCCACGTTGATTCAATGCCAGTTTGCTATCTGGGAACCTAAATGATGAACAGCTATGATGATTAGTGTCCATGGTTACTGATGAGTGGCGGGAAAATCAAACAAATGAGCACATGTGATGGATGACAACAAACTGAAAGTCCATGAAAATGACATTGGGACAAATAAAACATGAAAAGTGAGTGTGACAATATTTGACAAAAAAAAAAGTAAATGTATTTCATCAATGTTAATAACGACCAACTAACCAAAATTTGTTTGATTTTATGAGTAGTTTTAGCCTGGCTAACGCCAGACCCAAGTCTCCCGTATTATTGGGTGCTAAGAATTTCTATCAAATGCTCCTGTACGTAGCACATAGCCAATCGTTTCAATTAGAAAAACACAAGTAGTTTAACATTGATGTTGAAGTTGTTATTTGCATTGGAAATTGTTTGAGCTTACTTCACAAGTTAAAAAAAAAAAAAAAAAAAATTAATTCAATGACTAAAGTGTCAACAACTTTAATCGGGTACGTGGAAATGTTGCACTCTTCCATACTGCGAGTTCTTCATTCAAGTGTAAATATGAACAAAGATGCCGTCAATTTCAAATCAATTTGACCCCAATTCAGACCCTGACAATGTTAATGAACAAGAGGAGAGTGCAAAGCGGATTTCATGCACAGACTTTGCTAGATGGATTTCACTGGACGTTTGTCATTTTC
This sequence comes from Pimephales promelas, assembly GCF_016745375.1. The sequence continues at coordinate 5,391,987 of NW_024121499.1, read as the reverse complement.
TCATACATTATAGATACACAACGATCATAAAATCATGGCTAATTTTCTACGGAGCTATTTAAAGGAGCCGTAAACTGGAAGTGGAAAAATAAAGGAGCTAAGGAGCGCTAAACCATCTTACAAAAGTGAGAGCTTACAAAAGCAACAAAAAACAAGCCGACCCCCATAAAATGTGCAGCGCACAGACAAACGCTTGGATGTTAATGTTCAGGAACAGTGTTTAAAATTAATTTTAACCATTCAAACTACGCCAGCCTTAGGAAGGTCAAATGTTGTGGGCAAAAAATAGTGTCTCTTTGACATAGCAACGCATTCTCATCCCAAGGCGTCATATACGACACTTTTGCCGAAGCGTAGACATCCAACGCACATGGCACCCTTTAGCGTCAAATGAGATGCTTCGGTTATGGTAGGTTTAGGTATGGGGTAGGGTTAGGATTATACCACTAGGAGGCGCCTTCTGTCCCATATATATCTGCGGAACCCGATCTCATGAAAGTTCATATCTATATCACGAATGTCATTTCTCATGCCATTTATATGCCAAAAATAGTTTTTTTTGCGTGTATATGATACGCGCTTTTCGCGTGCATATGATACACACTTTATGGTGTATAGTAAGTACGAACTCCCCACCCCCCTTCCCCCTAAACCTACCCAAGGGGTTTTTAGTGCGTAACAAAACGCAAAAAAGAAATCATAGCCATGACAAAATGATCTGACGCCACGGGCGCTTCGGTCTGCGCATGCGCCGGAAGTGATCGCTTGCGCGCCTACGTCACTCTTTGTTTATACAGAGATTTCGGAAGTTTTACCTTTCACTAAACATACGGGAAACCGCAATGGAAGACGATTTCGGTATATTTAAATATGTTTAGTAAAAGGTAAAACTTCCGAAATCTTCGTGTAAATATTGAGTGACGTCACACGCAAGCGATCACTTCCGGCGTAACATTGAACTGATTCAGTTCGGTTCAGTTGGACATTGCACAACTGATTCAGATCACTTGGACGTCACTGTGATTACACGAGGTAAAAACGATATAAATACTGTTCGTTTTCTCACAAAAAACACTCGTTTTGTGTCTTAGGCCATCATGTACGAGTCATTAAATCATGTTTAATTTTGACTTCTCTGTGCATGCTTTTTGGTGGACCCCCTTAGCCTCCAGTGTATGACTGATAGACAACAACTGTTTGACTGAAAAATGTCAAAATTGAAAATACTGTGGAAACAAAGACACCTACATCTTGGATGCCCTTGAGGTAAGCTAAAACATATCAAAAATTAATCTCAAAGTGAACTATCCCTTTAATACTAAAACTTACAGAATGGACTTGAGGCATATCTAGAGACTATCACAGAGACTTTGACTTGGGCAAACCAAGCATAACACCTGTCAGTCAATGGACTGTGGGGAGACTGTTCTGTGGTTTTTGTCTTTGCTTTGTAAGTCACGCCATTGTGTTTGGAATATTGGACTATTTTACTTTGTCATTGTTCATATTAAATTGCACAAGGGCTTATCGTCACAATTCATTGTGTTACAAGAGCGGACATTTATAGATGTTGTTAAAGTCTTAATGACCTGCAGGATGTGACTGTCATTTCATAGTCCATTTGTGTGAAATAATCTCTGATCTTTCTTCCGTACAAAGCCTCATATGACCATATTGACCGAGTCTAAAATGTGGAAGAGTGGAAAATCCATTGGTGACAATCAAAAACTTTGATGGAGGATTTAACTATCAATATATAATACATTCAGTCCCTGATTTTCTTCAACCACAGCTTGCCATCTTACGAAACGTGCTTTACAAATATTGAATATGTAAACAAAGAAAAGCACGTTTGAAACACCAATACTGATGAACTAAACTGGAGTCGTGGTTGTTTGTGTTGTAGAAAGGCATCCATTATCTGGTAGATCAAGCAGCAAGCACCTCTGCCAAGGTAGTTCAGTAAAAACTTCTGTTTTAAACTATTGTGCTGTGTTAGCATTCATGTGCATCAGTCAAGCATTTCAAATGCATTACATGGGTCATGGATGTTCAATGTGTGTATATAATTATGGCAGCTGCCAAGCAGTTAATGGTGCTTTAACAAAGCATGCATCGGAACAATAAAAACACTCATGTATACTATAGAGTTCCAGGTATGGCACTAATCTAATATAAGTGCTAACACATCTAAACACTTTAGCAATCCGCAGCTACGTGGCTGTAAATGTCGAGAGAATTCGTAGCAGATAGTGTGTATCAAGGCATATGCTGAGGAGGCTGCAAAACTTAAGGATTTGAATAGAGAGAGAAACCTGTTGTTAGGAAAGCCTGTCAGGAATCAATTAGCTCTCCATCTCAGATGCAATGAATGGCAAGGTGCGAGGGAATTTGGGAAATCGCTGTCTAATTCCCAGAGGTGCTCTGTCAGTTGATGGCCTATCAATTGCGCATCCACTCTTGTCCTTCAGTAAATGAGGTGTATAGATGACTCAAACAGTGCTGGAAAAAAAAAACTCATTTAGCAAAACATCTGCTTGTCAGGTAAGAAATCATTTGACAGACAGTAAGTGGAACTCATCAATTAAAGGAACGAGTAGACATGAGCAGATAAAATGTCCGGCATGCTGATTATTTATTAATGCATGTATGCATGAATCTGTCTGTTTAGCTTCATAGGCGCGTCGGGAAAATTGGCCTCTATTTTGCAAAGCTCAAAACAAAGCTCTAGTGACAGTAAAACACCAACAACTTTAATTCCTTTTCACACATATTATGATAACAGGGGTATTATTTATGAATAAAGGGTATTTTTTTTTCTAGTTCCTTGCTACTATTAATGCCACTAATGCAGCAGCTGAAGATTACATTTTTTCAAATGAGCTTTTGTTCCCTTTTAAGTAGTTCTTGCTAATATAAAAATGTATTTGTTTATTGTGCTTGCACTTACTTTGCAACATTTAGAATATTTAATTTACAGTTATATTATATTAGTTTAATATATGTTTTTAAATAATTGTTTTAATGATGCAAAGTTATGTTTTAAGCCAATTTTAGAATTTGGATTGCATCGTTAAAAACAATTATTTTATTGTATCATTTTATTATAATAATATAATATTTGGTTTTACTCGATTATAACATTCACAGTACTATAAATCCAGCCATGCAAATCTACCTACTAATGAATTCATATACTACGAACCTACATTTGATTACATGAAACATGCCACTGTGCTAAAGTGAATTTAAATATGACACAGCCAACTTGACCACAACCACAATATAATGGCCAAATCAACAATATTAAACCAATTAAACATCAGCCGGTTCAAGTCATTCTGGCCTTTAACTTTGCAATTTGGTTTAATGGGTGAGGCTTGACTCACTGAGACCACAGCTGTCCTTGACTATTAATGTGTCACGTCGAGTGGGATGAAAAATAATAGCTGTGATTTCAAAATGTTCCCAGCCAGCGGGGTTAAAAGGAACACAACACTATTTGAATGTCTGTCAGCTCTTTAATTAAATATTTTGTTTTGCACCATCCATAATTATTCTCTTATGGTGTTTTAAAGGGGAATATTAGTTAGTCACAAGCTGGCACAGCTCAAGTAAAGCTATTGACTTACAAAACAATGCAATTGTTTATGACGTCAGAAACAGAGAACTGATAATTTAATGAAAGTCTCACTAAAGCATTATTTTCAAATTTTAATGAAGTATGTGCTTCTCATAAACTGGCAGAATAACATGAATGCTCATCTCCTATTCATAGTACTGCCATTGCCTCACTGATGCTCAACAGAATGGTAGAGATGCCTTTAGAAAAAAAAAAAAAAAAAGAAGTTATTATTATCCACTACATTGTGACTCTGAATATCCAAAGACACTTGATTGTTCTTTTGAAATGAATTTACTGGCATATTAATCATCTCCCTGTCAAAACACAGATGTTTCAAGGGGCAACAAATTCATCTATTAACGTGGCCCAAAAAGTATTTTGACTCAGGCTTAAAATGTATAAAGGAAATATCATCATGAAGGGATTGCATTTATTTTTAAGTAATATGGCACACTTTCAGGCAAAATATTCCACCAAATGATAAATAAATAAAACTCACGGTTCAGATCATATTACGTTTGATACCACAGCCTGAATGTCTCACCATGTTACCGTTGCTTTGTTGCTGCAAATTACTGTCACTGTGAACACCTATTGGGTGATCTTTGGGTTAGTATGCGTGATACATGTGTATATTACGCAATGCTGTTAGCTACTTGTACAGCTCATCTAATAAACTAGCAACTGCATATCCATCATCATGTAAATAATGGTTCCCTACCCTGAATGACAAATGAGAACAAGCCATAAAACAGACTGTTGTCATTCAGAACTTTAAATTGCAACCTGGAAGTGTAGCAGCGTGGAGGTTTTGCATTAGCTCACCACTTGTATAGACTGCATTTAAGTGGTCTTGTTAAGAGCAAGAAGGCGGCTCTGTATTTCTGCATTAGTCAATATAATGTGATTGAAAAAAAAACAAAAAAAAACGTCTGTACCATAAGAAACAGCTATAAGAAGTCACTAAACCCCTAACACCATGTTTATAGTCATTTGAATTGCAATCACAAATTGCTGGGCATAAATTGTGTAAAAAGAGCATTACCCTGGTGCAACACAGTAATAAATACAGACAAATGGCACTTATAGTGTGATCAGAACATGATCTAAAGCTCATTGTACACACTTTCAGCAGATTCATGTACCTGACTTTGGATCAATAAAAAAAGCGATAGACAATTCCTCTTTAAGCTATTTTCCCTACCACAGTAAAACTTGTGTTGATGTTGCTGAAAGACATTAGAGTTGAGGTTTTAGCTGGGTGAATGCCGTCAATCTACATCTAACATGTTTCTGTTATGTCTTTGATTGCTTGCACATCTTACAAACCCATCTGCAGAAATCCCTGTAAATTAATTTTTCATTGGATCAATTAGACTTTATAGTGACCTATCTCTTTTTATGTTAACATCTGCCTAATAAACCCAGAGGGCCTGTGATACTTGAATGCAGTGATTCGTGTAAGTTGCTTCCACTTAGATGAATTTAGTCTTAGGCAAAGAATTGAGGAGACCGAGGCAAGTGTTCAACCTTATTAAGGGAGAGAGAGAGGTTTTAAAGACGTTAAAGAAGTGTGTGGAGCAAGTTATCACAAATGGAACTTTTAAGTAAAATGTTCTGTGAAGTGGTTGGAAAATTACTAATATTACATACATACGCAGTATTTACTAAAGATTATACACCTTTTGGCAAAAAAAAAAAAAAAAAAAAAAAAAATACTATCATAGTAGTCTAGTGGTTCTCTATTGGTTTTAGTTTTTGTTTTTTGGTTTGGTTTGTTTTTTTTTCTTTTCTTTTTTTCTTTTTCTTTTTTTTAAGATTATCTTACACAACATTTCACATTTGGTTCAAAGCCTTAGTTGTTGAGTTATAGCCCATGTTACAATGTTTCTAGCCTTCCCTTTATGTCTTTTTAACCAGCAGAACACGAGCAATGTCGCATTTTGAGCTTTAGAGTGAATGAATCCAGAATCCACTGGAAATAGATTCATACTGAATCAAGACACCAAGACACGTGCCACTACCAGTCAACTGTGTAATTAAATGGAAGCTCTTCTGCATATGGATAGAGAAACAGAGAACGACCCAATATTGAAATAGTGCACTAAAGCATATGGAATCAGTGAAAAGGATGAACTGAATTTGTGCAAAATGTAATACATTTAGAATGAATGTTAAGAAAATAGAGTAGATAAAAAGAAAAGAAAAATATTCAGAGTATCGATTCTCTGCCTTTCTGAGCTGAGATAAGGAAAATGAGCTTTACTTTTTCTTTAAGCGGATTAAGAAAATTCACCATCCTCTTTCCTTTTTCTCCCAAATGTAAGTCTGATAATCGGACCAGTGTTTCGGAGCTTCCGTTTGCAGTCTTTGCTCCGTGTGCATGTTAGGCTGATTAGAGGTCTGGTTCTGAGGTTAAGCCTGTTTTATGCAGCTAAAATCTTGTAGTACCTCACATGTTGCTCTGCCAGTGGTAAGAATGTGCACGTTCAAACTTGATTGACACATCAAGGCCTAAAAAAGTTATTAAAGGAATCAAATCACAAGAAATAAAATGTCCCTTTATCTTCAGAAATTAGAACGCAAAACGTCCTATAAACCTAAAAATACCAGAGAGTCATTAAATTAAAGAAATTGTTCAAAATAGATTTTTTGTTGTTGTTGTTTTGATTATGTACTCACTCTAGGTATTTTAGTTTCTTTCATCTTTCTTAGGAAACATTAAGGTTTTCCAGGATGTTTCCTCCAAAACCTTAATGCAAGTGAACGTTGCTCAACATAGCCCATTTTTAATGGTCCAAAATTCATGTTAGGGGGCCTTGCTAACTAAATGATCAAGCATTTTTTAACAAAAAATGCTGTTCACCATGGTCCAGCTCCGAGAAGCACGTTCACAAGATGGCTGAGTTCACATTGGAAAGGTCCAACGTGAACTCAGTAGACACCAAGAACTGTTAAAAAGAATGTGGAGAAAGAGCATTGTCCAAAACAAATGGTCATTGTTGTATTGTTTCAGTTTAACCTTTCAAAGCTAAGTTGAAGCTGCCAAAATTTGGATTTTGGACCATCAAAAATGGTCTCCATCCAAATTTACTTGCATCCGATTTTGAGCTGTCCCAACCTAAGATGTCCAATTGTGGTGATTTCTGTGGTTGTGGCTCTTAAAAGGGTGGTCCTACATCAGACAGTGAGAGAGATTCAAAGATGGCCATTGTCACAGTCTTGGGACCAAAGGTAGCATGCGATCATTTTCTGACAGTGTTAGAAATTTCTCATGAACATTTCACAGTGTGTTTGCTGCTACGACCTACGTCTACTGACTAGGCAATAAAAATGTGACATGACATGGCATATGGATCAACGTGACGTGGCACTAAAACTTAAAACTAATTACCTCAAGCTCCATTTGCGAAATTAGGATGCCAAGATAACCTATTTTCCCTAGCCATGACCATATTCTGGTCCATATTCTCCTCGATAACTACTCAAGACTTTGCTTTAGTATATATTTTAAGGAAATTAGGGCCAGATTCAGGACAACAGCTTAGATTTCAGGACGTCTGGTCACCCTATGTGGCGGCGCGCGCGCAGTCTCCACTCGGATGCACTCTTCAATCTATCGCCGTTGTGTACTCTCTCTATTCATTCCGGTGAAATCACAAAATAAAATTCACACAAACTTAGAAAATTTCACTTACTAGTCCATCAACAAGATCGCCAAGTCAGCATCACTGTTGCATCCAGTGCTGCTTTTTAGCTCGTGCCAACGAGTGAAAAGCCCCATCTATGGAAAAGCCTGACCGAGTGGGTCTCTTGTCTGGTTTCTCATACGTTTAGATTATCTTTTCCTTTTCCTAGTCTCTTCCGACCGCGTTTTCTTTGCTTTTTCCACCGTCAAGTATCATCGTATAGTATGTGTGTCACCCTGATACTTGTATGTTATTAGAAGTGTTTGGTTTGGTTTGGGTCAGTGCCGGATTAACCATTAGGGTAACTGGTCACTTTCCCAGGGGCACAGGACATCTAAGGGGCCCTGGGCACCGTCAGATATTATGTTAGATCATGTTATAAACCCCTGTCATCACTTTCCCAATTATATGCAGATTTTATTAAAAAAAATAGCCCCTTGAGTCTTGTTGCCCAGGGCATAGGAAATTAAATTGTTAATCCAGCCCTGGTTGAGGTTTTGCATTTTCTGTTCTTTTTGTGTCGTCAAGAAGTAGGGGGATGACCATTATCGCCTGCTATTGTGCTGATCATTGTACACAAGCATCAGCAGGTTAGCTGTTGTCACTATTGAGAGAAAGACTGGCCTTTTGGCCGTGTGTGATTTATTGACAAAGTTTCAGTTGGACTGTTGTCTTTTCCCTTCAGAATCTGGGGTCCCCGTGGTTCCTGAAGTCTTCTGGGTGTGGTGGTGGTCTGATTGACAGTCCGCAGTGTTCACAATGGGTGGAGTGTTGTGAGAGAGCACGAGTGATTGTTATGTCCATCTGATAGACCAGAAAACATTCTCCAGGTTCTGAAGTGGTTGGTGTGTACGTGTGTATATATGTGTGTATGTGATGTTTGACCTATACGATTTTAGGATTTATTATTAAAGGGGTGGATTACTGCTTTTTTATGAATGATTGTGTTTTTTGGGTGAATACATAACATGTATTCGTGGTTTTTCTTTTTTAAAAAGTCTTATTTTTTTCATAAATTTCACCTTTATTGTAGGCCGCTTTCTCCTCTGCCATTTGAACAACCGGTTTACATCCTGATTCTATGAAGTGGTTATGAGAATGTTCACGTCCCGTCTGCCCAGCCAGAGACTGTTCACGTCCCGTCTGCCAAGCCAAAGACTGTTCACGTCCCGTCTGCTCAGCCAGAGACGAATCAGGAGATACCCATTCTCGTAGCCGGGAGTATACTGAGCGAATATTTGGACCCGAGGGGTCTTCACCCCCTGGGCGCCCTAAGGTTTTTCACTGCCCTGGCTGCCCGAAGGGTCTTCACCACCCTGGCTGCATGAAGGACTGTCGTCTGCTTTGCCCTGGCCACCCAATGGACTCTCTGTTTCGCCCTGATCCCCTGCTAAACCATCACCCCCTGTTCCTGTGTCCCTTCATGGACCTGACCCACCATCCTTCCCCCTGATCCTCCACCATTCCACCTCCCTCCTGAACTCTGTTGTGTTGTAGTTGTTGTCGTGGTAGAGTTGTTGTAGTTGTTGGAGTTGTTGTCGTGGTAGAAGCTCCGCGGGGGGTTCCTCGTTCTCACGGTGCCTTTCACATTTGACTTCATTTCCCTACATTCTGTCTGTCACTCATCAGTTCATTGCACTTAGCTGTTTCCCATCTAGGGTTGGGTATCGAGAATCGAGTATCGATTGGAACCGGGACTAACTTTTTGTTTTTCCCGGAATCGTTCAAATGTTAAAATTTCAATTCCTAGTTTCGATATTCACAGTCCGCCGAGCTGAAGAAGAAACCGCTGGACAACACCAACGAAGAAGCGTCTACCGGAAGTGTTGGCATAACCGCGCGAGTCGAACATGAGTAGCTTACGTCGGCGGTCCAAAGTGTGGCTTCACTTTTCTAAAAATTAACGAAATCTCGGCATAATGCAAAATTTGTGACAAGTATTTCCTTCAGAAAGACCGTTGGTTAGCAAGGTTATCTAAACTTTTTTGACCCTGCCTCTTAAAAGAATCGAAATCGAGAATCGTTAGGAACCGGAATCGAAACAAGGAATCGGAATCAGAATCGTTTAAATTCAAACGATACCCAACCCTATTCCCATCACATTGTTAGATCTGTGTGTATATATTCCCTGTCTGTGTCAGTGTTTGTCATGGAGTGTCGTTAGATGTCCTCACACTTCTTGTTGGTTTCTTGTCTGTTCATGTTTTGTTTCTTGTTTTGAACTGCTTTGATTATTTGGATTTGACCCCTGCCTGGCTGACTACATTTTGGATTTCCCCATTAAACTTACCTGCAATTGGATTTACTGTCATCCAGTGTGTGATCCTGACAGTTGTAGTCGGCATTAGATGGAGAAAAGTCCTGAAATGTCTTTTCCCCAAAATCTTGATTTCTCGTCACTGAGGTAATTTATACATCTTTGATGGGCTTGCGAGTTAATAATCAGGACATTTTGGGGTTAACTATTTTAAGCTGTAAAATTGTAAATAGAGAAAATTTTGTATGTAAAACTAAATTATGACTATAAATTGTTTTTACTGTATAAAAAGAGATGGGGGGGGGTGTAAATAAATGTAGAAATATTTTCAAAATGAATGCATATACAGACAAATGTAAAACTTGCATAAACAGTTGAGGCCTTCCGCAATCACAAGTGCAATCTATTTCCATCACAGTCGTCCGTATTGACAGTGTTCATCTGGCGAGTGTTTGGCTATGATTAACTCTTCACCCATGCCAGCAAGCACCTGCCAGTGTTTATTGAGACCTGCGCTACAAAAATGACAATGTTCTCGCCTGGAATAGCTTTTGAAAGCTTGTTTGATAGAGCCAAGATTTCCATTTTCTTGTTTCTGTCTCACTCTCGCTCTTTCTCTTTTGAAGACAAGAGCATCAAAATGTCATCTGTTCTGGCAGCCTGTGAGGACTATGTGCTGCCCTGACCCTGAGAACAGTGGATACCGTCCCGCTGCCATGCCAGGTCCCCAAGATCGGCGGGGAACCAAAGTTAAAACGGGTTGAGGGTTTTTCCTTTAAACCTATGGTGAAAGAGCATTGCCTAAAATATCGGGCAAAACTGAACAGATTTATTCTCCTTTGGCACAAAAAAGTAAGTGAGTTAACCTCGGTCACAGCACAACTATTCTTTTTGCCATGTCCTCTGGCTTGAGCAAAGATGACTCTGTCGGTCTGGTCCAGTTACGGTTTAGCTGTATTTTCAGGGACTGTCTCTGAAATTGGCCAATTAATCCTTCCAAAACAAATCTGTTTTGATTTGTTTTCCTCCATTTTAATCAACTGCTTAGCATGTCTGCAGAACTATAATTGGCAAAATGAAGGAAACATTAATCAATTTATTAATTAACTGTTTGTTAATGATTTATCTGTATATCTGTTTATGTAGTTAATATTTGTGTTAGCTATAAATATCAATACAATTATACTTTAAAAACTACATAAAAATGGCTAACTATTTCTTCATTGATTTGCTAGTCCAGAAAAACTAATGTATTTGGTCAATACATTTGTGAGAGGACTGAATGAACTTATGAACCCATTAAATGAAACAACCTAAAGGCTTCACTGATCGTATAAAACAGATTTTAATGCAAGATTATCTCTTAAATTGGTCATATAATGTTTTCATGTTTTACTTTTTCTTCAGCGTGTTAATGTTTGTGTAAGATCTGCAAAGTTACACTCTTCATTGGGGTTCTATATATATGAAGCATACCCAAGACGTCATATAACTGACGTCTTGGGACGTCTTTTGACCATACGTCAACATCCGCCTTTTTAGGGTATCCTTAAACGTCGGTTAGATGTCGTTATCGGATCCTAACCCTACCCCAGACCTAAACCTACCCCGTCACCTGACCGACGTTAAAGGTAAAGTGTCAGTTGTATGACGGCCCGGGATCGTCATGTAATCGACATTTAAGGGTACCCTAAAAAGGCGGATGTTGATGTATGGTCAAAAGACGTCAGTCATATGACTTCTTGGGTTGAGACTGTGTTATAGGGTTCTTTATTCAACTCCAAAGAACCTTTTATGCTAAAAAAGGTTCAATAATGACAAAAAAGATCCCTTTTGGCCAACCCTGTATCACACGATATACGTTCTGAGGAAACTATTTTGCAAATCGTAATTACGTTAAATGCCAACATATAAGCAGTGCTATTACGTTGGTCCTTAACCTAATATGTCTCAATGTTAATACGTAGGTATTAATACATTATTTTCAAAGATATAAAACGTACGTTGCTAAAAACGTTATTCGCACATTCACTGCATTATTTGACCAACCACAAAACGCACTGGTTCAGCTGGCCAATCAGAGCGCACTGCACTTTTCGAAAGGAGGGACTCTGTAGAAATTGATGCGTTTTGGAAAGAATGGGCATGGAGGAGCTACAATAATGTACAGTGTGGGGAATTTTTTCTTTTTTTTTACATTGAAGCGTTTAACATATTCTAGTACACCCAATACACACACAAAAATAATAAATAGAAATAATGATCTTTGGAAATAGAATTACTATATGACCTCTTTAAGCACCACTGTCAATATTCTGAGATGCATTTGTCAGATTTTATTTTTAAGTAGCATTTCTGGTCCTTTTTCAAGATATGGAAACCACCTTCATAAATTAATTTTGTCTGAATAACTTTCTTATGGCCATCATACATTATTACGCCAGTCTTCTGCATCTTTCTCTCTTTGAGAAAATATTCTTTCAGTAGAATGATTTGTTCATAAACACCAATTCGTTCATGACCAATGCGCCATGACTTTGCACCCAAACATCAAGCATTATGTTTAGACTGGATAACTTGGGGCTTTACAATCTCCAGATACACAGAGTGGGATAGTTCAGTTTAATTCATCTTGGGTAAGAGGATAACACATAAACATGCCAGAAGATATCATGGAATTTCCTCATCTGTAGTGGTTAAATCAGCAAATCCGTAATGCTGAGGAGAGGCAGACCTTAATCAATATCATGGAATGGCTGGCTTATCTGCAAAACCAGATGTCTCTCCTGTTATTTATAGATTTGCTTCCTTCTTGTCACATTAGTGTTCAAATTCAGCTGTTGTGGGCAAGGAAGAAATATCTTATTGCTTAATAACTACACAAGGCGGGTTTTAAAGCCAGGGTCGAGAACTGATAACCTCCCACTGTGTCTCGAAACCATTGTTCAAAGCTACATCAAGTGGCATGGCAAGAAACTAGAAGCAACTTGCTTACTCTGCATTAATAAGGATGATGATCTACAAAATCAGCGAAATTGTGGACTGGGATTTTCCAACAAGTGTCATAGATCATCTTCTCCTGTAATCTGATGTCTGAAATGCTGTTATCAGTGGAAACAGACGTTGTTGGGGAAATCTAGGATACTGAGGTGGATGGAATGCTTATTAACCTCTAAATGCATGAATTATATATCAATCATTATTACATGGTCTTTAGCGACCCGAGTCTGCATCTAGCACATTTGGGTCTCTACCTTACATGATAATATAAAACTATTCTGATATAAGAGTAACAATTACAGAAGAATACAACAAAGCATGTGTTGTTACCTTTTGGAGCTTGGAAGGGTTCAGTTTGAGCAGATGTTTTTTTTTAATTTTTTTTTATTAATATATATATATATATATATATATATATATATTATCACTTTAATCGAAACTGTCACTCATTTCCCACTACATTCAGAATATGACTTATATTCACGATCTCAATATTCTCAAAACTATCATCTTCAATATCTTCAATATGATCGTTAACAGCTTTTTCCCCACCATATCCACCATCAAGTGACAGTGACAAAAGACAGTAATATTTGATTGCATCTTGTACTTGCTCTGCTGTAAATCGCTGAGCCATTTTAAGGTTTGCTGATGATACTTCCTATTCTTTTGTTTTCTGCCTGCAGTAACTATGAGTGAAATGTCACTACATCATTGTGTATCAGACATTGACACTTTGTGGAATAAAGGTGATAAAGGTTTAATTAAAGATTATGTTACACACCTTAGTTGGTTAGCAACCATTTTTTTACTAAAAAAGTATTGCTTGGTAATTTGGTACTTAAAAAAATATATAATTGTATTGTTTTTTTCTTGTTATATTGTCTATGAATTGATTGAAGAATACTAAGAAGGTTGAAATAAAAAAAGACACAGGAGGAGGGTAGTGAATGACGTCTCAGGTCACTAAAAACCCGAGGTATGCATTTAAGGGTTAATATGGAGTAAAGTGTCATTAGATCCCAGTGACGCTGCTGCTCTGAGACAGACCCCTGCTGTAAGATATGTAGAAGAGCTCATTGAAATTCAGATACTAGCCTTACATTCGCATTCAATGATAAATCATTTCACTCTTGAGACATCGGGCAAATTGTCCTACAACTTTACCCGCCATTAGTTATAAAATAGCAACATTTCCACGTTGTAATTCATCAGAGATTATCACAAGAATGTTCCTAACATAGATGTACCATTTCAGTGTTTAGTTTATTTAAAATGGAATAAAATTAAAAGTTTATTTTGATCACATAATCATTCACCACCCCTAAAACCTATGGACTGTTTTTTGCTCATAAAAAAAAAGTAATTTTGACAATATATCTTGCAATTATCACATGTGCTCTCTAGACTACATTTCCCATCACCCCCCTGGTTCTCACCTGCACTCATTGAGAATCAGCCATCACCCACACCTGATACAAATCACTACCTGCCAATAACAGCAACACACTTTGCATTCAGTAATTGTCTGGTCTATGAAAAGGACTACTTACCTTAATATACTTACCCCCAATATCTCCAACATTTCTCTTATGATTCTCCAGCGATCTCCTGCATCTTGTGTCCCCTATTCCCCAATGATCCTCTTCTCTACCAGTAAGCAGCTACCCATACGTATGTAATATGTAACATATGCAATATCTAAATCAAAACATAATATCCATGGTGTCTAAAATGTCAGTTATTCATAAAAAGTACAATATTTCCCTTTGAAAGTTTTATAAAAATCTAATACAATTAGACTTAAATAGGGAGTTAATGTTTAAATGTGAAAATATATGGTCACAGATATGTTTAACATAAGAAATAAACTAGGATAACTAATAGTTGTTAATGATCAAAATCTAATAAAATCTCATTAAAAGCAAATAAAAAATAAAACATAATTGTTGTCCATCAATTTCTATTTTTAAAATCCCCTCACAAGCGTCAGCTGTATAAAATGCACTTGGCTCAGTGTTGCTATATCTGGAATTGAGCTACTTTTACACTGTTGCTGTGGGTTGTTGGTATAGTTGTTGTCTTTACTTTAGCTATATTTCCCCATCCTCCCACATTTGGGCTAGTTTTGGCGCTAATTCTGCTTCTTTTGATTACCAATTGTGTGGGTTTTGTTGTGCAGACCTGGCAACCCTGCCCCTCGGTCCGACCTTCAATTCAACTTTCTTGTAATTATTTCTCTCAGTGACACTTTCAATCTTGTTATTGCTACTTTGTTTCTTAAATGGAGACTACTTCTCAGAATGCCATTTTGTATCCAACAATGTTATATCTCACAATCCTAGCTTTATATCTTGAATTTTCAAAACTTTTGTTTTGCAAATGCAATACAATGCATAATTGTGACTTATCGTGCCTTCATATCTTGCAGTGTGATTTTATTTCTTGGAATTGTGGTTATTTCTCATTATTGCAACTTTATTTTACGCAATATATTGTGACTTTGTTTCTCAAAGTTTTTAGAATGGAACTACTTTCTATCTCATGTGACTTTATATCTCACAATTCTAACTTCTTATATTTTATTTATGACTTTTATATTTCATACTATCCCTTGTTTCTTGTAATTGCGGTATTTTCTCATAATTGCGCCTTTATATCATCCTATGGTATTTGCCATGATGGCCACTGTGATTTTGCCAAGTAAGACATGTTCCTAGTTCAACATATTTTGATCCTGGAACAACATTCCTGTCTGAAAATTAAGTCCTAACCCTACCCTAAACTTTTGGAACTAATATCAAATAAGATCCAAGGGAAATGATCGGTGAATAACACTATTTTAGAAGCACCTAACCCTGGTTGTGACATAAACTGTAAACCCTGAAATCTGATTGGTTGATGGAAATGTTGCATTTTGTATTTGGTGAAATAACATTCACTTTGCTGTGACTTTGTTTCACATAATTGTGAAAATATCTCAATATGCCTACATATCAAACTACATGACTGACTTCATCTCTCAGTTTCGACATTATCTATCGTAATAACATCTTATTTTCTTGCAATTGTGACCTTATATTGAATGTATTTTGTGAAAAAAGGTTAAAGACCCTTCTTTTTGTAGACTGTTTAACTTGAAAGAGTGCGGCCATTTCTTTGTTCACACATTTTCCGTGAATAAGTGTGACTGAAACATGAGAACGGGCAGGCAGAGGGCATGCATCAATATTAATTACAAACCTCAGTCATGATCAGGGCAATCACTTGGCCGTTAATTCTTCAGTGCAGGATATCAGTCATTTACCTTACAAAGGCTCTAAAGATCAATGATGGGTGTCCAGGAGAGAATGGTGACAGTGACGTGACATGCCCACAGTATTCTAACAGATACTCTTTCCCTGCTGGAGGCTCTTGCCTAATAGAGGAACAAAAGCAGAAAGATAAGAGCGCCACATAAATCATGTCAACTCTCTCAAACCACTGCAGTGTCCTCAGGAACGGGGCTGGAACTGAAACAGATTACCACTATCAAAACCTGTGATGAAAACAATTAACACCTCAGGCTTCTGACAGACTCAGCTCTGTGATCGAGACAGTGTTGGTGCAGTTAGGTAATGAATTTACTTCATTGCCATCAAAGCTCTCGATTTCTCACTTAGCTGTTGTACAAAGTATTGCCTGCTGGCAATTTCAAACTGTGTTACTAAATAGTTTCTCGATTGGCCCGCTGGATTGCAAAAAGAAAAAGAAACAAGCACTCAGCTGTCAATTATTTTGTACTCGTGTCCACTGATTTACAAAAGAAATGATTAAAAAATTCTGTTTGCGAACAGCTTTGACGGACTACTGGCTGCAAGCACATCACAAGTGATTAACATCTGTACGACTCAATTTGCCTGTTTGTGAACGGAGTGCATGGGCTCATCATAGAGCCCAGACTGTCCACTCAGCATGGCTAGGAGGCATATGACACCCTCGTGGTCACGTTCTCTCTCTCCATTTGCACCAAGTCTGTTGAACTGTCATTGAACTGAGAGTCTATCTATTTGCTCACTGCAGAAGCAATTTTGCCCCACGCACTTTCATGCCAAGAACACAAACTCTGTGACATCTAATATCCTTCTCATGATATTTGAAACAGCAGAGAGACAAACTCCAAAGATAACTCTGAATCTTTGCTAGCTAGCTGTGTATAAATGCTAGATGATTGGTTTTAACTCAAAAGGCAAAAGCTTGCTTCAGTTGCAGCTTAAATTTTAGATCAGGGTCCAATTCTCACCATTAAAGGGTAACTAAACGCCTGGTCAGAGCCTGACTCCACCCACTGGCAATATTTGAAAAATGCTGGAAAAGTGGGCAGAGCCCAGCGGAGGGGGGCGTGCACCTGAGACGCATCTCTTTGTATGGAACTTGCCTACGTCACCAACAACCGCTGTGTCACGTACCACCGCAAACATCCAATAGGAAAACTCAACTGCAGTAGCCACCGTTCAACCTGAAGAGGGCAGCACTAAGACGTTTTTACACCATATATTGTAGAAATAGAACACTTTATAAACAAATGCCATAAAAGTTACTCGAATCAATGACTGGTATTAATAAAGATCCATTCTTACAGATCATTAACTAAAAAAAGTTGGTTAAGTGTTTAACAAATTATTAACTACGACTTTTGCCCTGAGTAAACTCATAATTACTGCTTAATAATAGCAAGTTAGTTGTTAATAGAGGTCTTCACGGATCCACTTGGATCCGACAACCCGAGGTCCGACCCAAGACCCGAGCGGGTTCGGATCCAAAACTCCGTTGAGTGTCTCGGACACGGGTTGGGTTCGGTATTAGTGGCCTCGGGTAATTTAAAATAAATATGCCTTTTCCAAATGGACCCGAGAAAACCCGAATTAGTTTAAACTATGTTGGGCATTTAACAAAATTGCAGTATTTAAAACAGCTCTCTGACTTTTTTTTTAAGTGAGAGAACAAATCCGGGCTTTTACGTGCAAATAGGCTATAAGCATAAGCACGGTTGCCTCCGCATTTATTTACTCGGTTGCAAGCTCCACATAAACCAACCCCTCCGTTTGCCAAGAAAAACTAGTGCGCCATCATGTGGATGGATGTTTGACTACATGCAAGTATTTGAATTGTCGTTAAGCCAGACCTGTCAATCAATTTTAAAAATATGCCAAAAAAGCGACTAGCGACAAATCTAACGACTTTTTCTGGTGTTATCAGAGACTTTTGGAGACTCTCTGACGTAAAAGCACATATAGTTTTTACTCTTCTCAATGAGCAGCAGCCCAAAATCACTCACAGGTGGCCCAGTCCTCGCACAAGAGCCCCAAGAGAAATTATCGTGCAAGTAGTACTCAATGACGTCACAAATATGCTAATTACCGTATGACGTCATCTAGCGACATTTAGCGACTTTTAGGGAACACGTTAGCTACTTATAAAATAGTTAATAATAAATAGTTGGCAACACTGAAATAAACAACACTGTCAGACAAGCATGGAGGCGATAAGAGACATTGCGAAAAAGGTGAGGGAGAATTTTATTGAAAATCTGTTAGGCTACATTTGAAATACATTTTACCCTGTGGTGGTTCTAATCATCGTATGGTCCGGTAAATAGCATTATGCCAAATTTTATAGGACGTAATGGGTTACAGTGAAGTGTGATTGACATTTTAGCATACTTGTGCGTCTATGTTAAGAGCATATTTTTAAAATGCAGGGCTGCAGTGCAGGCTGTGCACAAAGTAAATGCCGTTTACGTTCGGGTCCAGTTGGGTTCTAAAGGAAATGATGTCAGGTCGGGTCAGACTCGGGCCTACTTTTATCGGGTCTGTCTCGGGTCGGGTTTTTCTTTAAAAAAAATGATTTATGCACGTTGTGTTCGGGTAAGTAGTGATTCGGGTCGGGTACAGTGTTTACGACCCGAGAAGATGTCTAGTTGTTAAGTTTATATTGGGAAGATGTCACCATTCTGTACAGTTTAGTTTAGTTTTCATGGACTTTCAGTTTGGTTTCATTGACTATGTTTACATGCAGTCAGTTTTCGGGTTATCGTCGGGTTAAGGTCACTATTCGAGTTTCTGAAACATTAGGAATAACCCGTTTACATGCATGAGTAGAGAGAGTTTCTCCTGTATACATGGAATTGCAATATCCCGATGTAAGCGGCGACACGCGGTTAGCGTCTAGACGTACGGACAACCTTAAGACGCAATATGCGTCATTTCCAATTCTTCTTCCTGTATCCAAAGACAACAACAGCAACCCGCGGATAATGAATAGTTCAGGGCAGATAGCGATCGCCTTTGTTTGCGCTTTGATGCTGGTAACGTTACTGAGCTCGCTCCAAAAGTATGCCGTGCTGTCTCGCCTGGTCTCGCCATGTTTACTTCTGGTATACTGCACACGGATTTTTGTATGCGCCGAGAAGTTTCTCTACTCAAAAGATCAAGATTCCTTGCAAATAAAACATGCGCAGAACACAAATCACTATGGGGATATGCCGATACGTGTTTACATGACCAAAAATTCGGGTTAGAAAGGGGTATAATATCCCGGTTTTTAAAATCCGGAATATGAGCATATTCGGGTTTTTGCCGGTGTTTACATGGCCATTCGTGACCGGGTTATTGCTAATATCCCGTTTTTGAATGGATTATTGGCTGCATGGAAGCGTAGTCATATTTTCAATAAAAAAAAAATATTTAAACATAAATATTAAACTAAATACATTTCTTTAATGGATCTAACACGTACGTTTAACTTACAGAGAAATGTAATGTGGGAGAGGAACAATACAGGGCGTGCGTTTTTTGAATAGCCAAAATAATCAAATAATTCCCATCGATCGTCAAATATTCTTTTTGCTTTAAATCTCCATCCCTGCAAAATACAAAATGTCAGACATTAGACTTTATCAGACAACAGACCAGCACCGCATACGAAAGAAAGTATAGGCCTAAAAAAAATAAAAATAAAAAAACATTCAAGTAAATAATAAAGGAACACTAGAGGCCCATTAGTTTCTGCCGAATTATATTATTATACAAGCAGTTCGGCAGTTGTTGTTTCTGTTGTTGTTACATGACTGTCTGACTAGTCGACACGTTGGGTGATGACATCATCGTTTCACAAAATATACGGATTGGCTTTACACACGAAAACGCAAGGGTGTCGTTTTCAAAAAGTAGCGGTTTCACTCTCCCAAAACGCCGGATCCGTGTGGACGAAACGCCAATATGATAAAAAACAACTATTACATATCTTTAGCTCTAGATGGAAAGTGGAACAAATTGATGTTCTATTATACGTACACAATTGACATGTACCATTATCTCACATTGTTCATTGTGAGCAAATTCTCATTTGAGTATGTTTGCGACACTTGAGCTTTGTGTAGGGTAGGTGTTTCATTTCACAGCAGGACCCTCTCCAAAAATCACGATGACCGACACATGGTCTGTAAGAACGGTGTGGACAATGTGCACTGATGCATAGTTCAACTCAATGGGGCTCTTTTGGTAATTTTCAGTTTCTTTTCCTCCCCTCGCTCTCAGAAAGCTTTTACTTGGAGAGGTCTGTGAAGTTGAAGGACTGTTATGGGCTGAAGAGAATGGCCGGGGAACAATGGGGCGTGTGGCGTATCTGTAAATCTTTAATTTAAGGCTCAAGCTTCAAAGGACTCACAGCGAGGAATGTGTAAAGTGGCTAACCGGGTGGCCAGCGACACATAGCTTCTCCTATCTTCTGTATATGTGAAAAGAATGGAAGATGACAGGAGTGATGGTCTGCTAGGACTGAATGATGCACTCTGAATTATACAGTCACTTACAGCGAGAAAGAGAGGATGAGGTGATCTGGGGAGATGTGTTTGGCTGTCCACACACTGTTGAACTTTTGCTTGTATGTACTGTAGGTTCGTATTATTGACTTTCATGGTGTCCAGGCTATCCAACCCGATCTCACTACCAAATCGTACGAATTTGACGCATTATTAAAAAGTGTCTAATTCGTACGACCTCACTCGTACGAATTAGTACGATTTTACTAAATCGTACATATTTTAAGAATTCGCCAATTCGTATGAATTTGTACGAATGACCTACCCCTTACCCCGCCCCTAAACCTAACCATCACGTGGGTTTAGACAAATCGTACAAATTCGTACGAGTGAGGTCGTACGAATTAGACACTTTTTAATCATGTGTCGAATTCGTACGAATTGGTCGTGAGATAGCGTAGGGCTATCCTATAAAGAGCAAACTCTCCTTTTTTTTTCTTTTTTTTCACAACTATTGTTTAATTTAATCATGGTTTCAAATCAGTTCAACTGGCTACACTGGAAAAAAACAACAACAACAACCCGATCACACTAAATGCATCTCTATAGCATGCAGTGTGTTTATCGTGCAATTCATACGCGGAAATTAGTTTTACGTGCATATGATACGCATGGGTTGGTTAGAGTAGGTTTAGTAGTGGGTTGGGGTGTGTGTGTGTATTATACGTTTGGGTAGAATTAGTGGTGTGGGGTGCATGTGTATTACACGCAAATGAACTGAAAAATACGTATCATATGCACTTAAAAACTAATTTCCACGTATAAATTGCAAAATAAAACACACTTTGTGCTATAGCAGCCCATTCTCACCCCCAAGGCGTCACTTAACTGACGCCTTGGGAAGCATTTGGACATGCTTCAATATCTGACGTTTTAGGCGCCCTTTAGCGTCAGTTAGATGACGCCATAGGATCGCGTGTACCCTACCCCCACCCCACACCTAAACCTAACCGCGTCCTCTAACTGACGCTTTCCTTTAGCGTCAGTTAGATGACGCCGTAGGATCGCGTCATGTAAGTGACGCTAAAGGGCGCCTAAAACGTCAAATATTGAAGCATGGTCAAAGGTGACGCCTTGGGGTGAGAATGCGTTGGCTATAGAGACGCTTTTACGTGAGAACAGGCTGAAAAAAAAAAGTGTCGGATTTCCTTAAATCTTTGTTTCACAAAACAAATTGCTATAAATTTCACATTTAATTGCAAAGAAACGGCGAGTAACAACAAAAAAGAAAATATTTTCTTCCTCAGTATTTTGTCCTTTTCTTTTCAGAACAAATATCTAAACATTACATTTAAATATTTTATATTTTATATAAACTAAATATTTTAAGTTTTGTTTTGTATAAGTAAGGCTTGTTTTGTATCGAAATTAAGTTTAATGCTTAAAATAATAATAAGAAAACAATCTGCCTATAGGGTATGAAAAAAAAACTGCATTTAAAGGAAAATACTTTTTTTTCTGACTGCATTGGTAATTTGCTTTTCTTGATTCAATTATAAAGTGATTTCTTTCTTTTTAAATATTTTATTTTCATAAAAAAATTATATATCAGTAATTATGCTTGTCAAGTAAACATTAATTCAAGAACATTTACATATTTGTACTGAACAAGACAAAAAATACCAAGAAAAGTGTATGTTCTTATAAAAGCAACAACAAATATATATTTTTTATTAATTTAATATTAATGTAAATGCCAGCAGAAAATGTAAGGTATAGGATGAGGATGTCTGGTGAAAATAGGGATTTGCAAGACTGTTGGAGTTTTCAGTCTCATTGCTGTTTTCTCTACACTAATGACATGAAACCCTATAATGTCAAATCTACAGCAGACCCTGTATCACACATATGTACATTTTCATGCTGACATCATGAGTTCCTGTTAAACATATACACACCAACAACTGTGATTAGTGTTAACACAACACGGGTCTCCAGGGACTTTTCGAGCATTAACACATCAGCCTTCCTTAATCTAAATGACTGAATCCCATGTAATGCATGGCTATCAGCACTACTGTAATGTGCTCCTGGTAGAGCTCTCTCCTCTGCAGTCGTACTCATCAGATTATCTGGGTATTCATCTTTGATAGTGCTGCTTTAATGGACCAGCAAGGTCAGGAGGAGGTAATACATTTTCAAGCAATAAATCTAAAAACTGGAATGCTGTTTGTCTGCAGATTTAGCATAAGCTAGATAGCTATTCAGTGTTGACTGGGATGAAATGATATATTTTGCCGAAATGTGATTTTATGGGAGATGGTGTCATTAGAAGACATAGATGCTGATGAACATATAGTGGAGGTTGGTGACCAGACATTAATCATGTAATAAAAGCTTGAAATTGTATAAATACTAGAGAGAGCACGCTGGAAAAGCCTATCTCTCCTGATCATTGAGCTTTGTTATCTATATGGAAACCCATTACATCCTCAGAGCAAAAAATATAAAGTTTTTTTTTTAGATGACATTGTCCGATTTAACGTTTCAATACAAAGAAAATCATTTGCGATTAGGACAGTTACAATTACCTTTTTATTTATTTTACTCTAAGTAGAAATAGGCTTCCAGGGACGTTATCTGGCATGCCATCCTCTCATTCTCAGGTACAGAATTTTTCCCAATCTCTAAAATAACATAATTGTTATAGATCACACTGCTGATGAATAAATTATGAAATATAAGTAGAAGCCAATGGATGGCAATAGAACATGCAAAGAATTTTAACGCTGCATCCTTTTGAAATAAGGAAATGAAAGTTCAGCCTAAGGGAAAGTCAGGGTTGGATTTTAAATTGGTCATTCTGGGGTTTGACCATTCTAGTCTAATAAAGATGTCTAAGCAATCAGGTTTCATGCAAAACCGCTGACCTTGTACAAGGGCGTTTGGTTCTCAATCAGGGATTCCAGGGTTTTTTAAGCATTTTCATTAATATTCATGTGTATAACAGGAAGTCAGTGTATTTGTAAGCTGCAGAGACAGATTGGGCTTCACAACAAAGCAAAAATTAATTAATCATGGGCACTAGTTTTGAACTGAACAAAATCTAAAACCCAGACCAAACAGAAAACATGTACCATGCTTTCTTTTCAAATACAGTATTTAAATTTTAAGAGTTTGATGGAAGAGGGCTGGTCCTATTGCTCACATTGAATGCCTTCATGGTGAGCATTCAAGACGTCTCTCCAGGGGCCGTAAGGAACCATGATCTCTGGACTAAATGCCCCGATATGCTAAAGTTTTGGGTATAAAAAAGTTGGAAATACCTGAGCAATGGTATACTGTTAGCAAACATCCAAAAATGGTTGCTTCCTACAACCCAACAAGTCAAGTCAAAACACGTTTATTTCAACGCATTCGCATCCTTTAGCATCATATGTGACGCTATATGACAAAACGGCCAAATACTACGCACATGGCACCCGTTATCGTTAATATAACGCGCTGTGATGGGTAGGTTTAGGTGTGGGGTGGGGTAGGGTAGTCTCATATTACGCTTTAGGATTCATGACGCCTTGGGTTTGCGTGTTATATTAACGATAAAGGGTGCCATGTGCGTAGTATTTCGCCGTTTTGTCATATAGCGTCGCATATGATGCTAAAGGATGAGAACGGGCTGTTTATTTATATAGCACTAAATTACATTAAAGCAAGCATTTTTAGTGTTAAACATGAAAAAAAACTGTGTTAAAGTAGTGTTGATGTTTTTACATGCGTCTGACTTCGACGGACTGAACAAAATAAATGAACCAGAGAAAATTTCCACATGAAAGAAGGTGGAGCCTCAGAGTCGCATGTAATCGCAACAGACCAATTGTAGTTGTTATTCGGGGTGTTGATCGGTCAACTTTTGCGGAAAGTTTGCTTTGTCGAGCAGTTTTGAACTCCAGAAACAAACTCCAAACGAATTTAATCTTTGCCTGGTTATGTTCGAAATGACATTTTTAGTCTGTTTTCGAATTTTGTTTTAAAGGTTCAGTAAGCGATTTCTGAGAATCATTGTTGAACACTGTTGATACTTAAAACCAACCCAAACAAACACACCCCTCCCTTCATTGTTCCACATCCAAAATGCTTGAAAATGCAGTGTTAGAGTGGATGTCTCTTTATCATGGCAGTAGCAGAGCTATTTAAAGTTTAATTAAAAACTAACTCCAAACGAAGTTCGCTTTGACCTGATTTTGTTTGAAATGATGTGATATTAGATCTTCCTTTATTTTGCTCACCTTTTACACTCGGGACCTCATTTTAAGTACGCGCTGCTGGGTCAGGATGCCCTAACCCAGCATGTGCTAGAGGGCTCTAATGCTTTTTGCACTATATGACTGAACGTGTCATGGTGCTCTGCTTTCTTTGACAGTCTCCAAAGCTCGGAGGACTGGCCAAGTTCATAATAAAGAAAAGCAGAGAAATTAGTTTCTCTATCCGCATGACCATATCATATCCCACGTCTGTTATTAATGTAAAATGGTCAAGATGTTGAAAGGAACAGCATATTTACTAAAAAATATCATAATGTTCATTATTTGTGAAATGTCCAAATCTGAAACTATTTTGCAAACAATACTCAAAAGGATTTATATTTTCTGCATGTATACTGTGAATTCTGATCTGATGGTTAGATTTCATATTCTGGGCATAATCTGATCGGATTTCAGCTATTGGATCGGACCAAATCTTGAAAATGTGTGGTTCAAAAGAAAAAAAAAGGAATCGGAAATTGGATTAGATACAAAAGATGGATCAAATAAGGGTCTTATCTAGCGAAACGGTCGGTCATTTCAAAAATAAATAAAAAAGTTTAAGTTTTATAAGCACAAATGCTTGCCTTGCTCTGTTCTGTGATGAGCGTTCGTGACTCTCCTGTTCGAACTCGTTCATAAAAAAGAACAAATCTTTTTTCAAGTCATGACTCAAAGGGTCCTAGATAAGACTCTTATTCATCGTCTGGTGTCGTTTAAAGCCCATTGAAGCTGCACTGAAACTCTAATTTGGACCTTGAACCGTTTGGTTCCCAATGAAGTCCATTATATGGAGAAAATCCTGGAATATTTTCATCAAAAACCTTAATTTCTTTTAAACTGAAGAAAGAAAGACATGGACATCTTGGATGACATGGGGGTGAGTAAATTATCAGCGAACATTTTTTTTTTTTAAAGTGAACTACTCCTTTAAATCCTTATTTCTCCCATCTCATGGGAAAATAAAGGAATAAACCATGACCATTCAAAACTATGACTGGGTTTGTAAAGATACAAAGCTTAACACAAATGGGTGAAGTGTCCCTTTAATCTTGCAGCCCTACCTTTAATACAATATTTAATATACACAGTTTTCATTTTTATTTTTATTGTGCTCTTGATTAGTTTAACCGCTAAAGAGCTTCGTATCAAGCATTTCACTACAGTAAGAGATATTTGTGATGTTAAAAATGAAACAAAAATAAGTAATATCAGATATTTTTCACGTTTAGTGTAAAAAGTACAACCTGCAATGCCACTTGAAAAAAAACTAGTTTCAGAGAAGAAAAAAAAACGAAAAAAAAAAAACGTGGAATAGGCTAAATAACTGCATAACTTGGTTGAAGAACCCATTGCTTTTATTACAGCACTGTTTTAACTGTTGTGTTGTTCTGATAGATAAGATTACCCTATGGTTGTGCTGGTATTTGTATTTCTTGGATGTATAGCACAAACCTTGAAGTCACAATGCCCACTTTAATTTCCACAACAACAGAAAAACAAAAGATATAAGGCCAACTTAACACATTCTCATCCCAAGAAGTCATATACATATTTTGACCATACCTCAACATCTGCCTTTTTAGGGTACCCTTAAACATCGGTTACATGACGATCCCGGGCCGTCATACAACTGACGCTTTACTTTTAATGTCGTTTTGGTGACGGGGTAGGGTTAGGATCCGATAACGTCATCTAACCGATGTTTAAGGGTACCCTAAAAAGGCGGATGTTGACGTATGGTATGGTCAAAAGACGTCCCAAGACGTCAGTTATATGACGTCTTGGCCAAATACAAGAACATCGATAAACAGTCTCAGCACCTTCTGGCCTTTGTTGAAAGGATATTTATTTATTTTGAATGTAGTTACTTGTCAAATATCATTATAATTTTAACTGAGCACACAAAGTTGCAGTAAGTGGATCTGTCTTAGCTGACAAACCAGGTCTGATGTGCTGTCTGTTGTCTCGCCTGCAATCAAAGGAGATTGTCAAAGAGTTGACCCGACAGTCAAACAAAGAACCAACGGTGGAAAGCTCCAGCACTGATAAACACTTAATAAAGTGATATCAGGGATGCTTAGGTAAATGCATCCCAGATGGTGGGTGGTTGAGCGGGCAGATGGCGCTGACTTTGCCTTACAGAAATGGCTAAATAGTCAGACCAACATGGAATATGGTTTCTGTGTACTTGCAGACACATTCAAGTTTAATTAATAAGCAGTTGGCATGTTTCCTTAACACTGTTGTCTTAATGTGGGTAAGCTACAATGCGATCCAGGGAGAATTGGTCAATGGACAGCATGTGTTTACATCTTCAATGTGATGTCTCTATTCAGAAGCCTGTTTTTACTTAAAAAAATAGAGTAAGTCTAAGAGAAAAAAAAAACCTAGTAATCGTTGAAGAAAATTACAGTGATCGTCAGACGCATAACAACTGAATATGTCATCTGCATGCATGTCTTGCCTGCCTTTTTTAAAACATAAAATAATGCTGTTCCACAGAGGGAAGGAATCAAAAATGCATAATGCATAATGTTAGATGTGATTATTCTGACAGTAGAAAAACAAAGAGAATGCCAATTCTACCCATAGAGATTTATAATTTAGACTAACCAAAAACATTTTCTTTTGCTCTCTTTTAGATAACATCTCTCCTATCATATTATTTCATTGGGTAGGCACACTTATCAATTTCATCGCATTAATAATAGGCTATTTGTAATTGAAAATAAGTGAAGGATCAATCAGACTGATTTAAACTTGTTCAAAAAGACATTCTTACCAATCAATAAAAGATCACATAGGGCTTTGGTATGTGAATCGGACTGTGAAGCATATCTTGCGCTTTGCAAATGCAAGTTGTATCCACCAATAATCGTGTTCATTGAATTTGAGAACTTATACTTTTAGGCTTTAAAGGGATAGCTCACCCCAAAATTACTCACCCTCATGTTGTTCCAAACCCGTAAGACTTTCGTTCATCTTCTGAAGATCTTTGGGTGAACAATGAAAGAATTTCATTTTTGGGTGAACTAACAAAAAAACATCTTGCAGTGGTGGTGGTACACATGAAGAAGTATGCAAATGAGTGAAAAATACAAAATCAGCTCATTCTGATATTCTGCAGCTTTCTAACATGAGAAAAAATAATACATGAGATTTACATGAAACATCTGTGTCGTATTTTGGTTGCGTTTTCTTCCCACATGAGCTTGGCCTGGACTGTTTCAGTGAAATAATAAAGTATGTTAGATACATTATTATTCCTAAACACCATAAGAAGCAGAGAAATATATTATTGACAGTTTGTGCAGCACATGTCAGCACTTGTGAACCTGCTATGTTGTGATGCAGATGCAAAGTCTCTTGAAGGATAGGCTTTGCTTACATGGTCTTAAAAGCCTTAAAGGGGAAGCAACTTGTTTAATTTCAAAGGTCAAAAAAAAAAGAAAAATATTGCCATGTCATACTGATTTTAAAATTTTATTTAAATGGATACTTCAGGATTTAGCATTAAGCTTTGTATTAGAAATCCTGTAGTATTTAAATTACCGTGCTTTCCACCCTCATATCCCCTGAGACGAGAGATTTATGTATTTTTTTGTCTGGAAAAAAACCTCTGATGATGCAAAAATCGTTATTTTGCATCAGCATCATCTGTAGTCTTTAGCCTCTGGCCAAAAAATCCTCAGTCAGTAGTAGGGGCTGTCCCGCATTTTCTCAACCCGCCCATAGAGGGTGTGATCTCACTCACAGAATGAACACATAGTGTCAGCCATCTTTTTTTGAAGCTAAGCTAGCAGGCTCTTGTTCTGTGGAGAAAGCGGAGTAGTAGAAGTTACCGTGCTCTTTTTCCTGGACATGTCCGGCCGTCGATGTCCGGGATTCAGCTTTTGCTTTCTGCAGTCGACATGCATTGTTTACATACAGCTTTTGTTTCAATCTAACTGAATTCATTCTTTATTGGTGAATCTGAATGTAGTGTTTACATGAACGCTATACAAGTGATCGGTTAATGTGCGTTTTAACATTGCTAATAAAATTCACGGTCCTCCGTGAGAGATAAGAGACAGGTGCGTCTCACAGGTGTTGCTCATCGTAATCACGCATCGCGCCGTTCTCCCGCGGCCCTCACTCGTCCTGCTCACCACAGTAAACATAATGAATGGCGACTGTAGAACGCAAAAGCCGAATCCCGGACAATTTGGGTGATCTCGAAACACATTTTCGGGCAGACTCATCACGGAGACTCACTAGTAGCCTAGACATGTTGTTTAACTACTGCGCTCTGTTACCGGTAGGCGTGGCCTCCTAGGGCAGCGAAGCAAGTGCATTCTGGGAGTTGTTGTCCCTCATACACATAAGCCAAAAATACATTGTCTGGCTTTTCTTAGTTTCTGGCTTGTGTGAGATGTTTTCCAGTGCAGGCTCAGTATTTTAATGTTGCACGCCTTACTTTCCCTAGATTAAAAAAAAATGGTTTGTAACATGCACATTCATCTTTCTAGAGGTGAACTATCCCTTTATTGTTAATTTTGTGTTGTCCAATTTGAATTATGATAGATGTAGAAACAAGAATGTAACATAGCTCTACTCAATGACAGGCATGTTTTGTCTGTTTGGACCTCTTATCCTGAGTATCATATTGCATATATTGGATGTCAATTACAAATTCAGCTGTATGGATTGAGTTTCAAATGTTGACCAAGCCACAGGTCTACAACACAGTATTGTTGGTCATGATAATGCTATGTCCCAGAGAAATCAATTTAACAATGACATCTGAAGTGGAAACACATTCTTTTATTCTCGAACTTCCTGGAAATCGCTCAGATCCTGACACAGTCCAGATACACCATACATCATTCTGCTCTTGGGACACCAAAATGATTCAAAGCACTGCGTGCGAAGTCTGCAACGTTATGCTCGCAGTGCTTATAGGTTCCTTATTGGATGAAACATTATCCTTGCATTCTAAATATAAATGTGTCTTGAATTGTTAATCGCTCATTGTTTTAGCCCTCCGCCAGCAAGGGTTTTTTTTCTTCGAAATCAAATTGCATATTTTGAGAAGGTATTCCTTTTGAACCTCGTCCTTGACCGTTTTAAAAGTCCTGTATAACATGAATGTGTGTAGTATATGAATGTAATCTGGACATACTATATTAGCCATGTTGGGATTGGCACGTGACCTACTGTGTCAGTTCTTTGCAATTCACTAATTCTCTCCAGTGGCCTCATGGGATAAAGTGTTCATTGGATGCACACTTCAGAATGTCACCAGAAGTAATTCAAAGATTAATGCTACGCTCACAACGGATGCGAATAGCGCGTCAGGCGCGAATTATTTCAATGTTAAGTCAATGCAAAGACGCGTTATGCGCGTAAAAAATTCCTGCGGCGCGGAAGACGCGAATACGCCTCGTTCGCGCGAATTAAGCGTCTGGCGCGTTTTTGTGCATTTGTGCATTCACGCGTTTGACGCGAATTCGCGTCTGCCACCCGAGTTGAAAAATCTGAACTTTGGCGTGAATTCACGCCGCGTTAACCAATCAGGAGCCTAGCTGCTTGCTCACGTGGTGAAGTGTCTGGATGCTTAAATAAATTATTTTGTAATATGACTAAATGCCTGGTGTGGTTCTAATGCACAACAAAGCAAACATTTTATCACTTAAAACATTATTTCTATATACGAGACATGTTCATTTTGTATTGAATGTTATTCATTCCATATCTAGATTATATGAAATAGTATTATGATGTAAAGACAATCAATATAGTATGTGCATAAGTTCGTGTCTGGACGTGAGAGAGAAAAAAATCACGGGACAGGTTAATAACTTTTGGAACCCGGCTCTATTTATCATCAAAACAAAAATAAATGACAGCTAGATTAGGTGGATGAGGGCGAGGGTGATCCTCGCTCCGATGCGGGACAACAGGTCCTCAAACTGGGTGCGGGACACCCGGAAGTACCGCTGACAGCGGCCGTCATCATGGAGCGAGCAAATGGTGAAACTAGCCAAACGGTTCGCCTCCAAAGGGTCCGGTGGACACAAATACGGCGACGATGATCCCCACGCCGCTGTTCTAGCTCAAATACAGTGCGGTGAATCTCTCGATGAATGCTCGATCAACATAAACAAAGATGACCGTCAACGGGTTTCGGTTTTGACGCGCGAAAATTTCGCTTCAAAGTTCAAACTTTTTATTTTACCCACGTCAGTTTCGCTCTTGACGCGCGAATTAACACAAAGTGGTCAAGCGTCAAACTAGACGCGGTAGATGCGAATTTGACGGGCTATTCGCGTCCGGTGTGAACGTAGCATTAGGTCGTGTGTCCACCAAATAATTTTTAGAACGCTGAAAACAGCAGGTGTTCTTCTGAAAATGCATAGCTCTGCATATAAAAATGTTGACACAATGTAAGGTCAATGCATTCTCATCCTTTAACGTCATATAGAACGCTATATGCAAAAACGGCGCTATACTACGCACATGGCACCCGTTATCGTTAATATAACACGCGCTGTGAGGGCGAAGTTTAGGTGTGCGTGTCATATTCACGCTAAAGGATTTATGACGTCTTGGGTTCGCGTGTTATATTAACGCTAAAGGGTGCCATGTGCGTAGTATAGCGCCGGTTTTGCATATAGCGTTCTATATGACGTTAAAGGATGAGAACGGGCTGGTAAGGTTCTTTTTCTGGTCCTTGTTTTGGATGAAGAGACCCATCATCCACCTATGTGGGTTCATGAGATTGTGATGAGTGATGGTTGGTCAGTGTGATATTTGTCCCGCCCCTACTCTACTGTGATTGGACTGCTGGGTAAAAAGTGAGTCAGCGCCTACATTTTACCTTAAACTCTGCAACCAAGACAGCTCCTCAGCTCCTCCTCACGCTGCTGCCGATGTTATATTTGGTGCTCCTATTGAAAACAATTAGGGGGACAAAATGCTGGCCTTAGGGAAAAAAACACTTTGGTGAACACACTCTCTTGTTGCCCACTGTTTTATGAATAATCTGATTTCGGATATACTTTTCTCGCCAACTATATAGTATGAAAGTATGCATATTTGGTTGCAGCCTGTCTCCATAATCATTAAATCACTCTTGAGTGAAGTAAGATCCAATAGCATGGTCCTTAGTGTTGATTCTTATAAATGAGGTTCATCGGGGTGTAAAGCTTCTGTAATTCTGTGATGCACAATATTGACAAGGTGGCCCGTTCAGTAACCATTACATCATTTAGGAGACTCACAGACTGATCTCATGAAGTAGCGTGTGTATGACACGCCAATTCGTATTTCCATTTTTGGCGTGCCATCAAGACGCATAATCGCCTTTCAGCGTGTTTATGAACGCCGTTGACTTAACGTTATATAAATATATGACTTACTTCAACCCCGTCCCTAAACCTAACCGTCACTGGGGTTACAGCCCATTCTCACCCCCAAGGCGTCACTTAACTGACGCCTTGGGAAGCATTTGGACATGCTTCAATATCTGACGCTTTAGGCGCCCTTTAGCGTCAGTTAGATGACGCCCTAGGATCGCGTGTACCCTACCCCCACCCCACACCTAAACCTAAGCGCGTCCCCTAACTGACGCTTTCCTTTAGCGTCGGTTAGAGGATGCCGTAGGATCGCGTCATGTAAGTGACGCTAAAGGGCGCCTAAAACGTCAAATATTGAAGCATGGTCAAAGGTGACGCCTTGGGGTGAGAATGCGTTGGGGGTTAATGGCATTTATGACTGTTCCCTTACCATCCTAGGTAAAAAAAAGATATGACTTACCTCAACCCCATCCCTAAACTTAACCATCACTGGGGTTAATGGCATTTATGACTGGAGATTTGACTGCGTGTACAGACACGCGGAATGACGCGGACGTTAATGGCGACATATACGCATACTCGCGGATACACGCGAATAGCTCAAAATGCGTAACACGCCACCTGACTCGAAAGTGGCGTATATGTTTACGCAAAATGTCATGTTGAGACTCAAATATGCATATGATCCCATTCTGCTGCTGAAAATCTATCGATGCTCAGCTGTGTTGATATTGGGGTGGAACAAACCGTAATAAATATTGTGTATTTGTGATAGTTTTTGTCTCCATTGGGCATGATATTTATAGATGCGTGTACATACAACTTCATGAAGCCTCACAATGGATGGCCAAACTGCGTGTTTGTGTGTATAAACTTTCGCATTTGTATTCGTGGCAGAAAAAATGGGAGGAGAAAGGAGTGTTTGTTTATTGTAGAAACTAACAGTAAAGGGTTGAACTCATGCACTGAGTAAACTTTTAGGTCATGTGTGGGTTTCATAGTTCATTTGTAAATGTGAAAGAATGGTGCAATGGAAGGAATGTATGTGATGGTTCATATTCAATGCAGATGAACATCCCATTTCTTCCTTTTTTTTTTTTTTACTATGTCCCTGGTCATTTATACAGAGAACCGAGCATGAAAATCAAGCTTTCTGTGTTTTGGAGGCTCCACATGTTCCTCTATGAGTCAAAACACCTCTATGCATCAAACACCAGATCTTACAAACTAAACAGTGTTGTTCCATCAACACTTCAGACTGAATGTTTTGATGAATAAAATCAGTCATCCCAATTTGTAAATTGTTGAGAGAAACTCCCACCCACGGCGCATGGGAAACTGTATCTTGTGCGTGCATTTAAATTAATCAAGGATTTCAATATTTCCACCATATTTTATGCATTTTTTAAAAAAAGAATTTGCTTCCATTCATCACATGAAAACTGCATCTGTTACTAGCACTTTTTCATTTCAAGATTATTGTGACAATGTGGCAATAGGGCTGGGTGGTGTATTGATATATACTATGCGATTGTAGAATTGAGTCAGCCGGTATATATTTTGCTGCATCACTTATACTGCTGTAGATATATTTGTTCAGCTATCAGTGTGCAAGACTGCTTTACAATATGTACAGATGCATGATAGTAACAATGAATAGTGCACAAATACAGAGCTTGATGTGTCTCAATCAGGCTAAGTTGACAGATAACTTGTTATTGAAAGGTGTCAGGCACAAGGACAAAATAAAGTTTGTTGTTTATACTGTCACCACTTGCCGTATATTCATTAATAATTCAATGCATGCGCATATATTGGCTATTATACAACGGCTTCAAATGTGAAGGGAATATTCACTCATGTTTTAGTGTCAGAATCTTTATAATTTCAAATATTTTGATCCTTTCTGACTAAGAAATGTATGCACATTATAATGGATGCATACTATTTTTGGATGATCCAATAAATTAAATATTTTACAATCGAAATTCACCTGTTTCAGTTGATAACTTACTCTTTTTATTTGGAACTTGGAGGCAACCACAATTTTGGTCATTTATTTGCCAGCCCCGATGTTGTTTTAGATGGATTTTGGATGATCCATTAAATTAAATATTTTACAAATAATAAAATGAAACAGATGAATTTTATTTTCTCTTGGAACTTGATGGAGGCAACCACAATTTTGGTCATGTATTTGCCCGCCGTGTGGTTTGGCTAGATTGTAGATGTTCCAATATATAACATTTTTTACAAATAAAATGCACCTGTGTTTCATTTGATTATTTTCTCTTTTTATTTGGAACCTGTAGGCAACCAAGATTTTAGTCATTTCTTTGCCAGTCCCTTTGGGGTTTGGATAGATTTCAGTGTTCAGTGTCTGCTTTTTATAAGCGACTTTGGGTGCGTGCTTCCATTGAAAAGTCCTTTTTTTGTTGGGCGGGGGGATCTTGGCCACCATACATCTTTCTGTCAAATTTCCTCACTTGCAGTGCAAACCACGCCTATTTTGTTATTATTAAACTGTTAAGTCTGTTTTTCTTTTCCTCACATATTTCTGCCTTGCATCTCACTGTTTAAATGCCCCAGTTTAGTGTTTTATGAATTTGTATGCTACAATACATCAGATCAGAAAAAAAAAGAAAAGATAAAAAGACTTTGATGATTTTTGTATGTGGGTATACAGAAAGGGACAGTGAGTAAGTGAGTGGGTAAAATAAAAAATCAGGGAAGATATTGGAAGAGAGGATTCATGCAAATATTATTGATATAAAAACTCTGCCAGGCATTGACTAAATAGCTTGGCTATGAGAAGGCCCACTGACCTTGAGGTATATGTTAATATATTTTAAATAAAGATGAATGAAATAGTTATGTAGTAATGCTGGGAAATTATTAAATAAATAAAGTACTGAGATAAGTATGGCCCTTTAAAGGTTAAGCTATTCTCTTACTTCCATTATCAAAAAACAGCTGAATGCAATAGGCCTTTATGGATGTTGTGTTGTTTTTTGGTTCATACCAGGTTGCTTGTTTTCTTGTTGCTGATACATTTCAAAGTGATTCGCCCTCAAGTGAAGTAAATTGACGCAGAGGGTCTGTAAAGACATGATTTCAGTAAGGGTAAACTCCACACTGATGTCTAATTCCCCATGTTTAACCCGGAGGAACTCACCGAGTCATAAGAAGGTGACCAGCAGAGGGAAGTATTCTACTGCTTCCACTCA
This sequence comes from Pimephales promelas, assembly GCF_016745375.1. The sequence goes on along the minus strand of NW_024121499.1, from coordinate 5,356,747 downwards.
ATCACCTCACATTCTGACACACACACACACACACAGACTGTCTTACCTGGAATCAATTTATGAAATGGCAACAGGTAGCCTACAACTGTTAATAAATCATGATAAAGTCATATTAATCGCTGCATCAAATGAAGCAAAGCACTGACAGCACACCTCAGCGTTACGACCACAAATTCCCTCAAAGTATTGAGTGTTGGCTTGTTAAGGAAAGCTGGTCGTAGTAGACACAAAATAGTTATTTGGTGGTGAAATAAGTTGTTCCCGACAACCTTTTATCTCACATATGGTAATATCACGTCGATATCGTCCGGTTTATCGTGTAGAATATCTCTTTAAGTATATATTTTATTATCGTTTCTGTGAATTTAAACCTCCCCTCAGAGTTAACTTTTGCGCAATGGCGACTAAAGCAGTGTTGCCAGATCTCACTCGGGAAAACGGGCAAATTGGCCTGAGAACACATTAGCCTACCTGCTTTTTTACATAAAGTTGTGCTCTACTTGTTGCATCGCTTGTTCTCTACTTGTTGAATCATTTTCACAATGTCGCATTTCCACGGTTAACAGATCTGTCAATATAAAGGGCTTGATATTAATTAATCTGACGGATTAATTATACTGTTACATTTCATTTAAAATAGCCTATAACTGACTGTATTTACATGAGTATTGATCAAACTGGCATTTTGGTAAAATTTAATGTGTATTTGACTGTAACCAGCTTTATGCACACACACTTTGGGTGTGAGCAGAAAATTTGTGAAAAGGAGTTTAAAGGAAATTACAAGCAATCACGTCAATATTCAGGTTCCAACCAACCACATACATCTGGAGCAAATGAAATGAATGAGTGAGGGGAGAAGAGTCCATAACTTGCTGTCGGAGAGATGAGAGAGCAAGAAATTGCAAAAGTGCAGATGATATTATGTATCGTGTATCTTGCGGAAAATGAGTACAAAAAACTTTTCAACATACTTCAGTCTCTATCAAAAAATATATTATATTTTTTTGAGTAGTGGCAAATCTCCTGACCACTGCGATCAAGTTTTATTATTATTATTTTTTTCCTCGTTTGGAAACTCATAGAAAGGCTATTGTGGATTTTATCTTCTGTTATTGGATCAAATGGGAACGCAAAAATCATTAACTATGATGACTTCCGCTTCTGAGAATCCCAGAAATGTGAAAAGTGGAACATGGTCCCTTCGCTCACGCCACTGAAAATCTCCAAGTCTCACTGAAAATAACTGATATCCAGTAAATTGCTTTATCTCTGCAAGTCACTGTCAGTTTGTCGCCCCTAAATATGGAACAACATGGAAAACAAACTAACTAAAGTAACACTTATCTTGAAGGGGTGTGCATAAGACTAACATGACACCTTCATAATCATGACATAACATGTTATAAATATGAAGGAAGTTTTATGCATGTTTGTGACAACTGTCATTAAGTGTCATTCGCTCAGTTATGACATTTTTAATGCAAATATGACATTGTTTGAGATGTCTTTGTTATGACACCTTGACATAAACCAATACATCATAACCTGTCAGTGTCTTTGTCATGACAACTTGACATTACTAAGAATATGACATAAACATGACAGCAGATTAATTATCAAACTTAAGAAACCACCTAGCTTTATTGGTTAACATTACATTAAACTATCAGGTTGTTGGTTTTGACATTGCCTGTTAAGAAATCATTATAACTTTTTAATGAAAAATTCAATTACCACTATAGTTGAGGTCACGAAAAATATTCATGACACAATGGCCTCATGACAGCCAATGTCAAAGTCAACCACATTAACTTAATTTCATGTCAAGTTACAAAGACATAACAAAGACATCTTAAACAATGTCATATTTGCATTCAAAATGTCAATTGAGCGAAAGACACTTAATGACAGTTGTCATAAACATGCATAAACCCTAGCTATTTCATATTCAAGACATAGCCTATGTAATGTCATGGTTATGAAGGTTATTTATTAATTAACTGATTAATAAATATGTTAAACATTTTATCATGTTCTCAAAATGTAACTGTAATCTGAAAATAAGACCCTAAAAAAACTGTAGACCACGCTTATTATAAGCGGACATGGCAACAATGAACTAAATCCCCCTACTATAGTGTAAGCCACGCCCCTTTCTGACGTCACCCTGATTCGGATCGCTCCTCGCGCTTGTATCAGCTACACTAGAACAGTTCAGGTTGTGGCAGCAGTGCCTGAAGTGCGCCAAACCACGGAATTGTTGCCATATTCTGGAGAATCAGTCCGTTTTCTCGGGAAAAAAGAAAAAAAAATTGTTCGGAACGGATTTCTGGTCCGTTGAAACATCTTCAGCACCCAACAAAAATAATCTGATAATCCTCACACTCCCAAACTGAGGGAACAGACCGGGACCGTTGGGACTTATAGGACATATTCTGTTTACCACGGCGCAAAACAAAGTACATAATCTTGTTATACATACTTGTATTGTGGAGCAAAGGGAACGGATGCATTAAACGCCCCGTTATTCAGGGTTCACTGTTATTGCGCTTCTGTTTTGAGGGGGGTTGAGCAGCCGCACTGGATTCAACGCTTGGGATGCGGGATCCCTGAACTTGTCTGCTTCTTATCCGCCTCGTCGAGCGGACTTTTCATCTGCAGAATCCGATTCGATCAGCATCTTCCACGGGCGTTTTGGATGCGATCTAGATTCCTGGCAGTGCTAAACTATTCATCGAATGCAGTTTTACTAACAGCTGACTTTCTGTCGTGTAGTGAAGGGGTGGACAGAAGTGGATTGTGTTGAAGTTGCATGAATCAACGGATCGCTCTTTGCAGATCGCAAAATCAGATCGGATATTTGGCGTGAGGCGCGATGGCAATGTTGGCGACTTTTTGGATTGTCCTGTTGGTCGCGTTAAACGCTCCAGGTAAGTCCACTGAAGGATGTTTGTCAGTCAAATGTGCGCTATTGCCATTTAGTGAGAGCGAATCTTTCAAACACTATGCGGTTTATAACTGTTTAAAGTTAAACTAAGCCTCTCTGGCGATACATTGTTGCCATAATTAAGATAAATGGACTCAAACGCATGAAAACATGAGATACAGGCAGATGGCGATATTGATGCTGCGCTGGAATATGTGTTCTGCTTGTTAATTGTGAGTTTTTAAAGAGCTGCAGACATAGAAGGTAACACACAAATGTTAGTTTTCAAATTATTTTAAGAGATAAAGGAGATAAAGGATATTCATGTTTACACATGAAGGGATAATTTATTTAGTAGCCTAGTCTTTGTTCAAATATCGTTTGACGCCATGTCAAATGAGTGGCATGGATGGAGATGGATCAAGTAACCCATAGCGATGAATCATTCACAGTACAATTTAATGATGAATATACGCACCTCTTGGTGAAACATTCGTCAGACAGTAAAAAATAAGATGTTTTATTATTATTTTTTGTTATAAATAAAACATTGTTTTTTTCTAAATAGTTCCTTGGGAGTAAAACATAATTTGTATCAACCAATTTTTGACTTATGCATGCATTCTTTTTTTGTCATAATTGATCCATTATGTAGCCTACACTTAAAAAAAGCATCAATCTCAAGTGAACTTTTAAAATTGAGTAGTTATGACAATGATTTTTGCAGTTAGTTCTGGCAATTAAAATGCTTCATAATGTTCTAAGGTGCGACGGCTTCCATTCTTGTCAATTATGAGTTGGAATAGTTAACTTTCCTTTGGCTGTCAGATTAAAGCACTTGCTTTGTCTGTGAGTGATATATGGGTGTGACCCGTCTGTGAAGATCATAGTCCTCCTTCATCCTCTGTACCTGAACCTCCTTCCTCTAAAATGAATCACATGAAATGACATAATAACATTTAATTCAAACACACAGCTTCCCTTTAAAAGCATCCCTTTCCCTTATCAACAAGAGTATTCAATTCATTTGCGTTCCCCAGACACTCTATTGGCCCAGCATTAGGTGTCTTTTAATAAACTGCTCTTGAGAGTATATTTTCAAATCAATACTGCACTGCTGACCTCTAATGTTGTAAACAAACTGTCTGATATATTGGTTGGTCTCAAAGCGCTTTTCCGGTCTGCCCCTAGTGGCTCTGTAGAAGAAGCCTAGCCAGTCAAAACAGCTGTTCAGGGTCAACTGAGTGAAAGGCTTATGTGATAATAACCCTTTCACCTCCTTTCATTGAGCGATTCTTCCATTTATCATCTCGCTTTTCCACTCTTAAGCGATGAAGACATCCATGCATCCTTGATCGAAACTTATTTCAAGAAGATTCTGCTGCTCTTTGTAGTGATACAATGCTTCACTAATAGTTTTGCAAGACTCAAAGAATGCCTAGATCTTACCATACGGAGTTGATTGTATCGCTAAGCTTCATGTAATATATGGCACCTTGTACAGTTGCAAATAGCTTGAACATGTTGCTTTTGGCGTGACTCCAGAAACGGAACAGTCTTGTTTGAATCACACGGTGACCAAATGTTTGTGTGCCTGTAAGGCTGCTTTCAGATCCAGTTCCTGTAGAATTCTATTTCGTCATGGGATGTAATAAAACCAACTGACTCGTGTGGCAAGATGATGCAGGAACCAACATTTTTGATGGTGGCGCACTGTAATAAGAGTCAGCATTTTGAGCATTTGTTCCTGTGGGTAAGGGATGACCAAAGAATTAGCTTGCGTTTCTCACCATTAGCAAGGACTGGTGACTTAATGGAGCAAAATATTTAACTTTCTTGACAGTAATGATATGCATAGAACTATTACACTTTTTTTTCCAGGGTATAATTTAAGACTTCAAAGTCAAAAGATACAAATGGTGGGAGAGGTTATAGAAAAGTCGCAAAGATCCGTCCAGACAAGAATGCTCTGTTGACAAGACACCTTGGAAATCTAATGATATACACAACACGGGAGTAGTGAACACATCCCTCTTTGTTCACCTCTGTTTTGTATTTACTAGACACTTGCCATGCAATTAACAGCTGGAATGGGGGGTCTTAGAAGACATCTGGCTATTGTTTCTCTTTCTGAAGCAAAATCAGCATAAATCAGATCTACATGAACATGTTCATGTCAGAGCCGGTTACTTCACGTGCAGCTACACGTACAGCTGAATACTTAGCGGTGCCGTGATTCCCGTGAAGCCGAGCACAATAATGAAGCGTAATGAATTATATGGATGCGGTTCTGCTTTCTGTTAGTTGACGCCCATGGCTCTTCCATTGAAAAGCATGGGCTGAAGTGTCGTAATTTACAACGTTATCTGCTCTGAGATTCACGCCCCCTTTTTTTTGCCAAGTTGGAACCCGCCGGGGTAATCTATTAATAGGGCAATTTGCAGCCTGTAAGTTGTAATCTCTCGGGTGTTCTGATCTATTGGTAATGTCTGAAATGGCTCGACGCTAGGCTAGATGAATCGATAGATTGGTGCTTTCTTTTCTAGGTTTTTATGAATTGCTTTCTTTTTGTGAAGTTGTCAGTGGTCAACCGGGTTTGGGTACCGACATTCTTCAAAAATATGTTTCTTTTGTAGGGCTGTCTAACGATTATTCGCGATTAATCGCATCCAAAATAAAAGTTTGTGTTTACATAATATATGTGGGTGCACTGTGTATAATTATTTTATAGCCTATAAAAACACAAACATGCTCATGTGTGTATTTCTATATATATATACAAAATAATTATACCCACATATATTATGTAAACAAAAACCTTTATTATGGATGCGATTAATCGCGATTAATTGTTTGACAGCCCTATTTTTTTGTGTTCCGCAGAAAGATCACAATGAAAAAAGTACAAATCGTCGTTCCAAACCTGTATGATTTTATACAGGTGTGAAATGACATAAGGGTGAGTAAATGATGTCATAATGATCATTTTCGCATGAACTATCCCTTGTTTCATTCATTCGACTCTTCCATTTTACCGGGATGGTTTTCCTTAAGGAACACATACAATTCCTGAATTTTAACAACACTGCTGGGGTGTGATGCAACATATCTGTGATGTTAATTTTCCTTGTTCATATAAAAACACAACGGATGGATAACTCTTCTTTGTGGCTACAATTCATCCAGGATGAAAGAAGAGTAAAGGAACGGGCTGTGCTGTTTGATAGTGATTACATGACTTATAGCTCTCCCTATAGAGTAAAACAGATGCTAGATGGATAATTTCTCCTAACCTCCAGTGTTTGGCAAACCATCACTGACCCGTAAATCGGCATTTCCTCCTTTGATAACTTTTTTTTTAGTGATACTTTTTTTCCATTAACGGAATGGAAAACTTTTAAAAGCATTCATCATAGTTTTGCTCGATTTAAGGAGTATTTCATGGAGGAGCTCTAATCCATACCTTAATTATCTGAGCCCACCACAAACATCAATTTTACTAAGAGGGCTGTTTCAAGGTGAACTACCTAGGAAAGTGGTTTGCGTGTACGTGTCGGAGTAAGTCGAGTTAATCTGGGGTAGAAAATGGCTGAATGCCCAAAATGCTTTTTCACCTGTTTCTTAGAACAATATGAAAGGTGCTCTATCAGTGAAATTTGGGTTTCATGTTATTTTACAGTGTGTGTGGTATTTTCATGATTTGTAAGCACAACATTATTTCTTTTGTCAAATCAACTTAATTTATGTAGTTCAGATAACATAATATTTTGAGTTTCTGATGATTAAATCAATCACCTTCATTATATTAACTCAATTTTTCCATTTCAATGAACTTACATTTTTTAAGGCAACCAGGTTACTTCATTTTTTTAAGTTAAACCAACAATATCTTTTTACAGTGAACTGGCTAACTACAGGGGTTAATTTTGGGTTTAAGTAGGTTCAAGGTTAGTACCTAGTTATTACCCAGTTTAGTGTACATCTTATGTAATTGGGGAACAAGACTGTAAAATAAAGTGCTATGTTATGTAAAATTTGTCAAATATTTATATTTTAGATCCATGGGAGATCAGTTGGAGTGCTTAAATGTTAATTAACTGTGATTTGTAATCACAACATTATTTCTTTTGTCAAATCATCTTAAATTATTTATATAGTTCAGATAACATAATATTTTGAGTTTCTGATTAACTCAATTTTTACATTTCAATGAACTTAAAAAATGAAGTAACCTGGTTGCCTTAAAAATTTAAGTTAAACGAACAATATATATATATATATATATATATATATATATATATATCACAGTGGAACTGGGCAACTACAGGGGTTAATTTTGGGTTTAGGAGTAGGTTCAAGGTTAGTACCTAATTATTACCCAGTTATTGTGTACATCTTGGGGAACAAGACTGTAAAACAAAGTGCTACTTTACAAAAAATATGTCAAATATTTATATTTTAGATCAGTTGGAGTGCTGAGATGTTGATTAACTGATCCAATCATCATTTTTTTTTCTAGTGTGTTAGCTTGTTTTTCTTCAAAAATAAGAATGATTTGTGATATCAGTCAATCAAGTCATTTATTTATTGAATTTTCATTTCTTTGAAATAATGTGTGCAGATGAAATGTTCACAGTTAGACAAACCATGAATAGGGTCAATTCAGATTTTTAGGTCGGCTTAATATTTTACTAACCAGCATGTCACAGAATGGAACAAATACCCAGTTGGCCTTGTTACCCATGAGTCCTCTTTTCACAGAGAGAACGACAGCTGATTCTGTGCGTTCTGCTCTTTGATCACAAAGTCTTGCCTGATTTGTGTAGAGATGATCCTGTGGTTCATGTAAAAGATCGGGATTATTTTCCTGGCTGGAGGAATCGTGTTTGAAGTGGTTCAATCAAGAGAGGGAAGAAGAACATCTTGTGATATCCCCCCTCCCCAACTGTGGTTTTTGATTATCCCATTGACTGTAAAAGCCATGTTTGAGTGGCGTTTTTAATTTGTGAGTTTTGCCAACACTCTCTAAATTGCTATGATGAGCAATATCAGATCGCCCAGGGTCTTTCACGGATGTGCACTAGAAAGATTACAAATGCTCTAGTTCAGCGAGGTGGAAATATACGTTGTTTGCTGGCTCCCTTTCGCTTCAAATGGCTTTCCTCTTTTCTTTATGTGCAATGACAGGAATTTTGGTCATTCACTTTGAGGTCAAAAGGTGAGCCTATTAATGTCAGCCCTTCTTTCAAGGTCTAAGTGATATACAAGCTGTTGTGACCCCCACTATAGATGGCTTCGCCCGCAAACAAGTGTGTGTGGGTGTAAAACCATCACTTGTTCCATTCCACCCATGAGAAACTAGGGTAAAGTCAGACAGATGGTTAACACTCCTCAATTGTGTTTCCAAATGTGTTGGAAATCTGTTTTATTCCCAAATAAAGTGTTCATTACTTTTGCATTAGGTTACTCGCCTTGACACGAGTGCCATAGTACCATTTGAAACCATTTTCAATTCACATCCGAATGAACTGAAACCGCTTTGGTGTTGAAGGGACCTGATTTTAGCAGTTGCAGTCATGCTTTGATGCCGTTTCACACTTTTAACTGCTTTTCTTTGACGCTGTTTAACCATGCATTGCATTAAAAAGCCAGTTTCTGTTTATTGATTTCATCTGTCAGTGTGCACATTCATTGAACTGGAGTTTAGTCATGCATTTTAAATGAGTTAAGATGTTAGTTTGTGTTCTGTTTTATTTATTTATTTTTCCAAAGAAGGATTGTGCTGTTTCTCCCACTGAACTTAATTTCATATGCAAAGTGTTTTTGTATTTAATTTATTATGGCCTTGTTCCGTATTAAACATCGTTTTTCGCAATCCTGTACTGAAATCTAGTTATCAAATGCACCAGTTTGCTCTATTCAGATGCTGCAGACTTGGCAAAGACACTGGCTCTGTTCCAAAAGCTTTATGGGCGCGATTTTAAGGTATCATAGGTGAGCTCCTAACATGAAGCCTGTTCCAAAATGTAATTATGTTGCTGTTTTTTTTATAGTTAAAATGCAGCAATCCCATAATGCATTTTGACCAGCTCAATAAAAATAAAAATCCAATATGGTACTTAAAAAACATTGAAACATCTCTTTAAAAATGTGGTTACCTCTTATAAAGAGGCATTATACTGATAGAACACAAATGTGTTAAACACAAAAACCATCAAGTCCATAATAGAGATTGACCAACATAAAATGTAAAACCGGCTGATTTTTGCTCTAAACACATAATCGGCAACCGACCAGCATGTTTCTTGATGGCAATTAATTAACGCCAAACTCAGTTGAAATCAATTGTGAATTGAGTCTCCTGTGCACTTTGCTACAATTTATGACGAAAAGAAGTTGACTATTTAGAGCGGTCTTAAGTATGTCACCTGAGAAAGCAGCTTCCTATGTAGACAGAAAGGCAGCTCACTAGGTTTTGGAACCGAGACATTTTTATTGTTATCTGTGTAATATAGCTTTTAATTACTGTAGTGTAAAACAAAGTAAGGTGAGATTTACAGGTAAGAGAGCGGGAGAGGTTACCGTGTACCACTAATCATCAAGCAGAGGTGATCTATGGGGTCTGCCCAGTCATTCCTGAAATTAACAGCGTTGAAAGCTATTACCATGAACCATCCACAGTGGTGCTTAAGATGTAATGGACTGTGCCAAAACAGCAGCAGCATACTCAATCCGCTCAATGCACAAATGTCTCGCAATAAACACTTCACTCAAAATACGTCACATTAGTTGGCTGTGTTATAGTTGCGTCGATGAGTACGCAAAGTTGAGATTTTATGGGAGTATTAATGAAAAGTATTGGTGGTGACACTTTCAGGTTCTTCAGGTGCATTGAAAAAGAGCTATTTTAAATTAGCTTCGTTCAAATTGAGCTGGAAATTATCAATAATTGCTGGGCGTGAGGTTCTAACTAGATTAATCGCGATTAATCACGATTAATCACATCCAAAATAAGTTTGTGTTTACATAATATATGTGGGTGCACTGTGCATAATTATTTTATATATACTGTATATAAATACACACTCATGCATGTATATTTAAGAAAAAAAATATTATTTATACATAAAATATTTATATTTATATATAATATAAATTAGATATAAATCTATACTCAGTATATACATGAAAATATTTCTTAAATATATACGAGCATGTATGTGTATTTATATATGTAAAATAATTATACACCCGCACCCACATATATTATCTAAACACAAACTTTTATTTTGGATGCGATTAATCGCGATTAATCGGTTGACAGCCCTAGTTATCATAAACTAGATTTCTGTCATTATTGATAGATCCGGGCCAGGATTTGGAAAAATTATAACTTTGTTCATGCACCCTGGTCATCATTATCACATTTAGGGCCATTGCAAAGGATATGAAAATAAAAACATTTATTTTTAATGTTTAAAGTTAGCATTTCTTAAGTCTAATTAAATTCTTATATTGATCACTAAACGCTGCTTGTCTGACGGACCTTGAAGCACAGTTGCCTGTTGTGGCATCATGATAATTTAATTTAATTTATAAGTCGGCCCACCCTTGCCTCACTTATCTCTTTTCTCATTGCTCTTTAATTGTCTTCGCTGTATTGTGCGTTCTGGGGATGCGGGATGCTGGGGCAGGTCTGTGTAGTATGTTGTTCACTCATATAGATCATTGCCTTTCAGGCTGGTTAAAGCGATTTTCTCAACTCCAAATCCCCATCTTAGTTGGATTAAACATTTTGGGGGAATGAACACTTCCAATGATGGATGAGCATCAACCACAGAAATGCAATTATTCTCAATGTGAATTTGTCTATTGCTCTGAAATGTAATCCAAGTAATAACTTGGCACCATGCAAAGTTGATTCTGCGAAATTTGAATAATTTTGCTTTCAGACGCTTTCGGTTCTCTTTACCCAGGAGGCTTGTTGTTTATTGGTGCGCTTACTGTGTGAAAGACTTGCTGTGGACATTCTAGTATCCACTACAGGAGGGATTTACTTTGAGTAGTTGGCCTCCTTTTCGGTTTTGTAATATTTATTGAATAAAAATGTAAAATACTTTTCTTGATTGTTGGCTATATTCAGTTGTTTGCAATTGGCTTGTTCACGGTGAAATCGACCTGAAGTAATGTATGTGTGCTGTTTGCCTTTTTGCATGTGCCATAATTGAAGACAGGGGTGTGTTCTCATTTGAAGTGGATCTTTTGAAAGCCAAAAGCCAGATGAAGCAGGCAGGGTCATAAAAGTGGACATTGATCAGAAGCAGGTGTTTCCCAAAGGATAATGGAGGTTGTATGGGTGAAAAACCTGTAGAACTCATCAGCCAAACCTCAATAAGTGTTGCTTAACCCCAAGAGGTCACATGTAGGCCATGAGAAGTTTTTTTATTGCGTGTCTTTCAGTCTGTTTGTCTGTCCTCCTTAGAGAGAAATAGTCGTAACTGTCTGACAGTGACGCATGGCACAGCGTTTGGCGGGGGATGCTCACCGGATGGAGTTCTGCTGTGAAAGTGATTATACAGACATTTGGGTTGGATGGTTAAACATTAGCATGCAGATGAGAGCTCCATCCAATTCCCTTGGAGGTCTATTTTGTACTGGGGTGATGCGTGGAAAGCTGCCCCGAGCTAAGAAAGAACAGTGAGAATGACAGCCACAGTATATTACTATGGTGAATTTACCTCATGGAGACTGCTAGCAACCTCTGCAGACTGCTAAAGCAGCATTGCTTGGATATCCAGTGTTGTGCGCAGTGGGGATTTTTGATGCAAGCGCTATTAATTTGTGTACCTTATTAATATGGGTAGTTTTTTTTTTTTTCACAAAAACCCGCATCTTATTCCCTTACCTTTTTAAAATGAAAATGTATATATATAGTGACACAGAGCAGCAAATATATTAGGCTACTGTCACTTTAAGACCAAATCCATGGATTCATTATATCTGTTTTACACCCTACGTTTTACCTTTGAGACTGTGGTGGCAAACAAGATTATATCACTGGATAAGAGACAACGATTTCCAATTGTCTTTGAGGTTTATTTTCTTGCAAGGAAAGGCCATCAGTCGTACAGTCACATAGAGTGCTTGCAGAGTGTGACAGTGAAGGAGGGCATCCTTCCTCTTTATAGTCTTGACTCCCAGAATGTTATCGTTCTAGGCCAATGATGGTATTTTCAACCATACATGGAACATTCTTAGACTTTTTCGTAATATTTTATCCTTGAGTGGAGGCCCTCCCGTCACGTGCCAACACTATTTACCATTCCAATACAATTCCATATTATAATAAGTCTTTTACTGTCATATGATGGTCACACACATCTTAAGGATACAATTTCTTCCGCAAGACATAACTGGCTGTGTTTACATGAATACTCCACACAATGGGCATTTTGGCATAATTGAATGTGTATTCGACCATTCAAGCGCAATAAGACGTGAAAGAGATCTGAAATTGTGATCACATGCTGAGAGATGCGGCTTTCTGTGCACCACAACATTGTGCTTAAAGGGATACTTCACCTCTGGAAAGATGAATGTGTATTTAAAATGGGTCCTTTATGTTGAAATTATGTTTGAATTTGGAGCTTTCTAGACTGAGAAAAGCAGGAAACGTATTTTTGGCTTATGTGGATGAAAGACAACAACTCCCAGAATGCACTTGCTTCGCTACCCTTGGAGGCCATGCCTACCGGTAACAGGCTAACAGTCTAGGCTACTAGTGAATCTCGTGATGAGTCTGCCCGAAAATGTGTTTCGAGATCGCCCAAAATGTCTGGGATTCGGCTTTTGCGTTCTACAGTCGCCATTCATTGTTTACTGTGGCGAGCAGGACTAGTGAGGGCCGCGGGAGAACGGCGCGTGATTACCGATGTCTCACGGAGGAGCGGGAATTTTCTTAGCAATGTTGAAACGCACATTAACCGATCACTTGCTTAGCGTTCACGTAAACACTACATTCAGATTCACCAATCAGAATGAATTCAGTTAGATTGAAACAAAAGGTGTGCATGTAAACAATGAATGGCGACTGCAGAAGCAAAAGCTGAATCCCAAACATCGACGGCCGGACATGTCCAGGAAAAAGAGGATGGGAACCCCTACTACTCAGCTTTCTCCACAGAACAAGAGCCTGCTAGCTTAGCTTCCAAAAAAAAAAAGATGGCTGACACTATGTGTTCATTCTGTGAGTGAGATCACACCCTCTATGGGTGGGTTGAGAAAATGCGGGACAGACCCTACTACTGACCAAAAAAATCCTCCGATTACGCAAAATGACGATTTTTGCGTCATCTGAGGATTTTTTCCAGGCAAAAGATACATAAATCTCTCGTCTCAGGGGGAAATGAAAATGGTAATTTGAAAATACAACGTTTTCTACTAATACAAAGCTTAATGCTAAATCCTTAAGTATCCCTTTAATAACCCTTTCTAACATTGAGCACGTCCCAAATTCACAATGGCATTCTGCGAGAGGCAGCTTTCTGTGCGCACACTTTAACAATGTGGCAGTTTTCCTTTTCAGGAGATTGTAATTATAACTCTTTAACATTAAGCACGCCCTGCTCTTTATATTTTCATTCATGCATTTCAGCACTCTGAAGTGTCAATAGTGCCATATATTTACATAGCATGACATTTACTTCCCGCAATACCGTGCTAATGATATATATCGTCAAACCGCCCAGCAGCATAGTATGTGATTTGCATGCATTGCATTTGCAAATATACACCACTGACTTTTTCGTCTACCCAGAATTCTCCCTAAGTTGCTTGGTGATGCATAAAGGGTTTTACTTAAACTGTTTTCCCTTTGTAATGCAGATGCTTAATATGTCACATTCGCAGGACTTCCACCACTGTGTTTTTTTTGGCAGAGTCTGTAGTGCACATTTATGTAGTGCTGTCTGGATGCGGCGTAGCCTCTCGCTGGTGAATTAAACATGAGTGAGAGCTCCTGATCTAAATAATGGAGTGGATGTGACAAGCGCGGAGTGTTTCTCCACTGCACAGCTGACTGCACAAATAACACTAAAAACAGAGTAAGTGCTAAATTAACACACACATGCGCGCACACACGTACGCTCTCCCTCCTCCCCTTTCTTTTTGTTTGTGGAGGGTCTTTAGGTTGGCCTGCGTGAAGTGTGTTAATGGGAGTGGGGTTTTAGCATCAGGTTGACCTGAAAGTGACTCCGCGCCGGGAACTTTTAGCCTCGGCATCCTTAGGATGAGGGTGGATGATGTCTCAGCGCATATTGCAGAACATATTTGTCTGGGTGCACCTGCGACCGTCTCTGTGCGTATGCATGCGGCGCAGGTACACACACTTGTTTTCCAGGCCCCTGATCACAGGAAACTCTCCCTCCCATCCATCCAAATGGAGTTCTTGTTTTATCTGTAAAGCGCAGGTGCAATTTTCTGCTTCAAACCCCTGAAAATCCTGTTCTGTTTCGAGTCGAAATGCCCGAATCAGCCGACTAAAGAAAAAGGAAATCAATAAACGGGAGCCGATCTTGCTCGTGTCGTTCTGATTTGGTATTAATCTGATTTAGCGATTCTCATCTCGATTTAGAGATTAAATAGTTAAGCCCACCCATCCTCCCACCCTTGGTTTTCCACTCACTGAACGGATACTTCAGCTGTATTACTGCAGTGTTTCCCCCTCCTCCCTCGCTTGGCTTCTTTTGTTTTCTCTTGCAGGATTTCAAGAATTGGCTCCCGTTCAAATTGTGTGTAGGAATTTGAATTGAATAGGGCATAGGATGATGAGATGATTAGAATTACAGAAAAAAAAATCTATTACAATTTTAATAGTCACAATGGAAGAATTTCATTAGTCCGGAGTTAACTCTGACTAATTATTCCCTGATATGTATAGTAGACCACTAGTGAAATTAAATATCTTTTACAAATCATATTACTATCACAAAATGGAGAATTGTAAATATTTTTTTTTTTTTTAAATTGAAACTTTTTGATTATTTCCAGGTTTTAATCAGATTTTCAGTTTAGCATCCTTGCTAGGAAGGAATTCAACTTGAATTATCAATAGATTCTCGATTCAGTTCTGAATCGTTGACAATCCTGGTGTGTCATCCATGGATCAGCTCATTAGGATTCGTCATTTAAATGAAATCCTCTCAGAGGTCAGTGTTAATAATCCCTCCATTTCTCTCTGTAATGTCTGTCGCTGTCATCTCTCTTTCTGCATGAACGTCTGAACTTTGCTCAAATTCATGGACTTCCCAAGTTTTGACAGTATGGGGTGGCTAATAAATGACTATTAAATCTAGGCTACTGCATTCATTATTTTTAACTTCTTGAAAAAAAATATGAAACATAAAATCATATTCTCAGATTTTTTTTATTTATTTCATTTCATGTGTCAACAATTGGTCACATATTATTGAAAGTTCATGTTAACTTAAACCACACCAGGTTTTAAATTATTTTGTTAAATATGCCTATAGCACATACTGAAACATATGTCGTTTTTTAAATATCATCTGTCTGATTGGGCCACAATTGGAAGCACTTTCAAACATTATACACTTTCAATGCCAGGTTTCAAAAGGACTGAACATTAATCCATTTTATAACATAGCTTATAATGTTTTAATTTTACTGAACTCTTTAGAATACTGTTTAACATAATGATAAACATGTATTTGACGTTTCATGAAATACTTAAATCGTAATATACTCCAAATGATTAAGTATTATAATATATTATTCATAATTATAACATAGTTTTGTATCAGTGCTTTCCTATAGTAAATATATTTTTACTGTAGCTGTCATTTCAAAGCCTATATAATGGTTTATGTTGAGTCTTTATCAAGTCTTCCACTTCACAGGCTCTATTTGAGATAAACCAGTGAGGGCTCATGCCGAGAGGCATCCAGCAGGGGTAATGGTGTCACGCTAGAGAAGTGGGGCGGTTAGTCAGAGCACTGATCTGGGATTGAGCGATTGGATAATTCCAGGCCTTCCGTTAAAATCCTGTGTATGCCTCTGAAATAAAATATATCAGATTCTCACACATGTACACACACACACACACACCGGCCCTCAAACTGAACAAGTCAATTTACTACAGGCAGCTGGGCTGATGTGCCTCCATTAAAAGAGACATGCGCTGGCGATTACTGGCCTCTGCAAAAGCACCAGTCAGGGGAATAGAGAGAAGGAATTCTATGAATATGGCTGCCTTTTTTTGTCTCTAAGGGGACAACAAATCTACAGATTCTGTATTGGAAGAATGTGTGAGTGTGTATGTTTGTGTGAGTTATCTGGAAATATAAGTTTGGGTAAAGAAAAGGCAAGGACTGTGGGTTTTTTTTTTAGTCGCAATGTATTGAATTTGAAAAACTAAATTCATGTTAAGAACTGCACTGATTGGCAGACATCATGACCATAGGAAAAAATATATACTTGTTTCTAGTTATAGGTAGTTGTTTTATATTTTAGACCGTGGACTAGGGCTGCAACAAACGGTTATTTTGATAATCGATTAATCTAACAGTTATTAGAACGATTAATCGATTATTCTGCTGATTAATCAGTGGGCTTTGATCGTTATCCAAATTTTGCAATTAGGTAAAACATTGAGTTTATACCCATTTTAACTTATAAATAAAACAAGGAAATCACTTTAGCTTTTGAAAATGTATTTTTAATAAATCCTCCAGGTTCGTTCCACCTCAGAGCTGTTACAATGAGGGGTACTGGTAGTGTGCATTTATTAAGTTTAGGAATTGTAACAATATATTTTGTATTAAGAGTAAAACTATGAATATATAATATTTTGCATGTTTTTTTTTTTTTTTTTTTTTTTAAAAAGGCCTCTTTCCAGAGTTCTATTTTTTATCTAACTACCGAGTTTATGGTCATTGAATGTATTTCCTGATGTAAAAGTACGGTTTTGTGACATTGCTTTCAAGCTGATTTATTGACGTCTTTCTGGTGTTGAAACTCTGATTAAGTGATTACATTAAAGATGATTTATTTCTGTATGTTGTACTGTGTCTTTCAAGATGCTTTTTTGATGTTTGTTGAATGAAATTCATTCATGTTTATTCCGTGCTGTAATAGTAGAAAAGAAGAAAAGAGATGATCGGTTACATGCTGCTTGACCTGAGGCGCTACAGCGATCTGTCATGCCACATTAAAGAGCACTAAAACCACATGGATTGTATGAATTCTGTAGTAAAATTGACAGGATTTAAAAGCTGAGGCTTTGTTTTATATCAAAATTAACCTGCTTTGCTTTATCTGTCCGTGCTTTGTCTGTGTCCTCTTTGCTCTGCGTTGTATCTTTCACTGCATGAGAAAATGGACGTGTGGCTTGAGAACAGTGTCGATTGCGTGAGTTTGTTTCCCTGCATATGACCGAATTTTTTTAAGTCATGTTAAATTTTCCCACATTTAACGGGTTCAGCTTCATTTGCTCTCCGAAGCGCTGTGTCTTCTTCTATTGGATTGGTTCCGGGACGGCTGCGTTGCATTATTAGATACAGCACCCCACTGGTCAAACCATGTTAGTGCAGGCCCTTCAAATAGGTCATAATATTACGATCAACAAAAATATTTGTTGACAATTTTTTTGTTGTCGATAATGACGACTATTGTTTCAGCCCCAACTGTGGACTTGTTAGGAGTGCAGGCCATACTTCAAATCAACACTATAGTTGTAGTAGGTAAGGGATGGGGAATGGGTCTGATGTCATCGTCCATCACAATGATTCACTGTAGACATCTTCTGATGCCAAATTGGTAGACATCGCCCAACCCTATGACATACCTAAAATCAATATCTTCTTAGCTATCAACAGCGGCTCTGAAACCCCAAAGTAGCTGCTGATTGAGGTGTAAAATTTGAAGGCGAGAGCATTTTCTTTTCTATATTCACTATGACCAAAGATCCAGATCCGTGTTTATTGAAAGGCTGTCTTTTTGCATTACTTTCTCTGAGATGAAGTAAACTTTCCATTCATGCTTAAATTGTTCTCATTGGCTGGACAGGTAGAGATATAGACAGAGTTGCAGATTGAAAGATAAATCAAGAGATGGCTTGCTGTTTTGGCATTGATCCTGTGCTGGCCTGGCAGGCTCTGATGCCAGAGTAACTAATGTAGTCTGATATTGATTCGCCAGTTTCAGGCATGGCTGCACAGCTCCATGTCACTTCTTCATTTAAAGAGGGAAAAATTCGGCCCAAATGCACCCACACATCTGTCACCATTCTAGCACTTTGTGTTTCACGTGTCTGTGGGTAGTGGGTTCACCTTACTGTGTTTAGTACAGGTATCATTGTAGCTCTGTAAAAAAACAAAACAAAAAAAAGTGTATTGCCTTGCTTCCCTCTAAGGTAACTTCCCATTGGAAGTGAAAGGTGATGAGATACTTGTTTGGTACTTTACTTCTTATTTCATACACGTATTGCTCTTTATGTAAGGGAGATCAGATTCAGACAGTTGATTTGGATAGAATTTGCCATTAGCACGTTGCAAAGCTATACAGGTCTAATGTGAATTCAAATAAATAACATACATTATTGGCTAAAATAACCTGTATTTACACAGAGCTGTCAATAATTTTTAGTATATGTTTGATACCTCAAAATGCTGCCTACGTAGGTAGCTAATCAGATTTCGAAACAGAACTTAAACAGAGCTTGTAAATATCACCCTTACCTGTGCTAGAGAAATAAAAGACAGACTGTGAGAATGAAGAGTGGGATAAAAAAGTGAAGGGAAGAATATTCTTTTCAGGCATTATGATAGCCACACTCTTGGAATAGACTACAGACAGGTTCCACAACACAAATCTTTGCCCCCAAACAGTAATTTAACCCTGACCTGCCCTAGGCAGTTCTTAGTCCTGGCCCAGGGGGGATCTTTGTCCCCGAGTGCATTATAAAACCTGCCAACTCACCTGTGATTAAATCACCTGAGTGCCACCTGCGACAGGGTGTGGTTCCTTTCTCTCACAATAATAGTGCATGTCCCCTGGTGTCTCAGACTGCAGTGTGCATTGACATTAAAAGCCATGGAATCTGATCTTGTAGATCTTTTTATTGCAAGGTGAATGTGTGGAGCTAAATGCCCGAAATAAAGTAAGGTGCAGTCATCTTATTGCTCGAGTCACATGAACTCACGTTCATGTCGAAAATTTGTAATCGACATCGTGAATGTGTGTTGGGTGGCAGTGGCTCAGTGGTTCATGTAGGTTGTCTACAAACTGAAAGGTTGGTGGTTCAATCCCCGGTTCCACCTGACCAAGTGTTGAGGTGTCCATGAGCAAGACACCTAACCCCAACTGCTCCCGACGAGCTGGATGGCGCCTTGTACGGCTGATACTGCCGTCGGTTTGTGAATGAGTGTATGAATGGGTGAATGTGAGGCAAATTGTACGTTTACATGCATCAGTGGTGGGGTATGTCTTGTAAATCTGGTTGTTACAAAGGTTACCCAGCAAGTTGCTGGATAAGTCTCCTCACAAGAAAGACCATGCACAATCAACCTTGTACCCATGAACAAGGCACTTAACTCCTTTGCTGTGTGATGATTGTTCATTGACTGAGTCCAGGTGCAAGCATCATTGTGAAGCAAACTCAGAATTTGTGATGACAGGAACTCCACATTCATGCTTGTATCTAAACAGGTGGAGGATTGACTATCCTAGAGCTGGCAGGTATGGTACATTTCCCTGAGGATAAGCCAAAGACACAATCCCCTCCCTCATCCAGAACCCTTTCACCTCATTCTCACAGTGGAACCACCCCTACCCCTCCCTGCGCACCTTCTGGGAGCCTATGTGCCAGGAGAGCTGAATGGTAGGATAATCTCTGGCTCGTTTTTTGAGGCGTAGTGCGGTTGGTTTAGCTGTGGCATCAGCCAGTAAGGGAGCCACACAAATCTGTGGAGCCAGTTAACGTGGGGAGCCAAGTCATTGTTGTGCTTCAGTCAGTGCCAAGAGTTATATCTGACTAGGGAGAAGGAGGGGCATTTACTCATACAAGCTAACTAATCCACCTCCCAACAACATGCACATAGCCAGAGACAAAGTAGCACCCTGTGATGCCTTCTGAAGTGTGGCTTCTATTCTCCTATCAGGCTCTGTGGAGGTTATGAAGAATTAGATGCAAAGTTTCTCCTGCCATGAAAAGCAGTGGTGCTGACACTGTTCACAACTCTCCAGATGCAAACAATTAATTTGCTCTCTCACTGATTCTGTTTGTCTACCCACCGTTGATGGACCGAACTGTTATTTGTTCTCTGTTTTTCTGCTAAGAGCCTAGCACTCAGGAAGGGGCAATTCAAATCTCACGATGAAAATAAAACAAAAAAGGAACTCCTTACAGTGCCCTGTACTGTTCCTATTACTGCAAGAAACACACCAAGGTCTTGGATACATGCTGGCAAGTTCTGAGGTGTACTGTAAAATGGCTTAAAACTAAACGTTTCTTTTGTTAATTCGTGGAAAATGGATTGGGGGGGACGGGTGATTTACATGTCAGATCTGTTGAGGATGTACTAGGGGATCTAGGGGAGCGTTATACCTCTTAATGACTCCCCTGTTCAGAGTTGACCGCAGTTCACTCTTAGATGTCTTCCTGGCCGAAGCCATGCTCCTGACCAGCAAGGGACTTCTGGCTAGATGAACTGTTATGAAAATATAACCTTTTCCCTGTTAAAGAAAATATATGTCCGTTCCTTTTTTCCACTGACATTAATCTTTTTTCTCTTTCACTACTTTTTTCTGTCTTTCCTGGGTTCTCGTTCTCTGGGTTGTGTGGACCCCAAAACCCCTTGACACTTGACTATGACTATGAATTTATCGATTAATAAAATAATATTACCATTAAGCATGTAGATATGAGAAGGTTCTGATGGAACCCAACTGGGAAACTCGGGACATGGATGACTTCTTGATATAGGCCCATGGTGTTAAGGAAGAGCTTATGTCCCCACTGTTTGTGAAGTAATGACCACTGGAAGAAGGAAAACAAATGTGCCAGGATGCTGTTCTTGGGGAAGTAATCAAGTGGAGTTAAGATGTAGGAGATGGGAAGGAAGTGGAAAGGGTTATGCCAATTGGCTGGGATTTGGTAGCATATTCTCTTGACTAAGGTTCCTGACTTTGGACGTTATCGATAGATCCTCTCTATTTTTGGGGGGAATGATTTCTCAGTGCTTTTATCCAGTAGGATCCAAAGGTTTTAAGCCCTGTGCATTGGGATGTGCCTTTGTGAAGTGAGGCGGTTGGATCGGGCATTTGTTTTTGTTAAGGGAAGGGAGGGCTCAGGGAATGAGGGATGTAGTGATGCATGAGTATATGTGTGCACAGACATTACACGTCAGTCTGTTTATGAGTACGTAAGAGTGCATGTGTATGTGTTTATACTATGAACGTGTTGTGGAGTAGAGTAGGACGCAGTCCCCTTGATCCTGACCCACTTTCTCCATCTCTCTCTCTCTCTCTACTCTGCACTCTCCCCCTCTTTAATTGCTGCTCAGCACACTGAGGCCATCTGTTCAGCCAGGGCCAGTCACCATGGAGATGCTGGGAGGCTTTTCGGATTTGTGACGGCACTGACCAACAGGGAAATAGGGGTCAGGGGTGTGGAGTATGCGGAAGTCATCGGGGCAATAGAACTGTGCCATGACAGTGCCATGCCTGTTTTTCCAGCATGGGATTGGCCAACAGACGTACATACCCATTCTCTCCTGCTGTTAGCCATTAGCACATTAGTATCCGCATTAATAAACACAGCCTCGGTCGCTGCAATATGTAGTAATGCAGTTAAGCTAGTAGCCACACATTTAGTTGCTACATTCCAAGAGACTACATGTTTTTTATGTTTTCCAGTGTCTGCTTTTTCGCTGGGCTTTTTGTGGTGAAAGAATGAGAAATATCAAGATAAGGTGTGATGAGGCCAAACCTGATTACAAGAATTATTAGACGTGCTGCCATGTCTTATTGTTCCACTATTGTAATTGTATTATTGCAGAACTAAACATGTTTATCTTTTTTGCCCAAGACCTTTTACCACAGGGTTCAAACCCCAGGGTCTACTTTTCTTAACCACAGTCATTGCAAAAGATGCAATTCCTTTATAATGGTAGATGTGAGGCTGACCGACCACACAGAGAAATATATTTGTCAGCCTCACCGAGGCAGGTTATACTTTTACCAACCACAGCATGAATAATTCTTCATTTCATGGACAATTCTG
Organism: Pimephales promelas; assembly: GCF_016745375.1. Next base: position 5,334,518 of record NW_024121499.1, on the reverse strand, counting down.
ATTGAAAAGGAGTGATTTCTCAACCATGTGATGAGTTTATTGAGGGTCACAGATATCGTTTGTTTGTAGTTTTGGTTGAGGTTTAATGAGATGGCATGATATCGGTGCATGTGGATTAAGTCGGTTCCTTGTACGAAGAGGCCTGTGACTTTTTGTATTGCTTTTTTCTTTTTCTTTAATTGCCTCTCAATGACACGCATCACTGGAGAAAGGTGTTAAATACAACACTCTCAGTTAATAGTCTCCTGCAGTTTAGTTTTCCCTGCAAGTCACCACACCTGCACGGTGATGTGCCAAGCAGCAGGAAAGTATTAGCCCCTTGCTCCCTGCTGCCGTGAAATATTCAACCATTCTGAACATTCTCCAGTGACTATCCCGTTGCTTGCTTTTCTCGCTTTCTGCTGCGTTTTGATCTATGCCATTTGCAGGCTCAACAATTGCATGTACTCGGTTGTGCACATGGCTCGTGTTCATGCGAATCCCCTGCAATTAATGATGGCTGTCTTCCTGGAAGCACGTCTTCCTTGCGAAATCTTGGATGCATGAAATGAAATACTGAGCTTCAGATGATGGATTTGAATTGCGAAGGAATCAGTATGTGTGCGTGTGTTCTATTTTTATGGCATTTAGTTACTCCATGTCTCCTTTCTTCCTGTAGTCTGGGAGTTGGTGTAGCTTTATAGCTATATCATTGACAATATATCTCGTTATTGATTGTTCACTTTGTATGTAGACTTGCTAACTATCGTACAAGCTTCTAGAGGACTTCTACCTTTTTTATGACAGATCTGTCGTCATATGTTCACGATTGCTATGTGTATATACTATTAGGTTATACAACCTTCCTAATTCTTCCTTCCTACTACCTACAGGGCCTGTCAAAGCCCCCTGTTTTTAACGTCAGTCAACATATATCAGCCAAAGATTGTTTGGCACCATATAACCCTTCGCTCTAGTTGTTCACTTAGAGAGCAGATACGAACCGAGTCTGTCAGAGGAAACAAGACGGTTTTGTCAGTTTCAGTAAGGTACAAGTATTTGATCCTGGTGATGAGGACTGTCTCTATGGCACTTTTTTAATGTTTATATCCATATAAATTCAGCGAATATGCAGGAATGTGCCCCTGTGTTTTTCATGTTCATTAGACCTGCACTCTCAGAAAAAAAAGGTACAAAAGTTGTCACTGGGGCTGTACCTTTTCAAAAGGTAAACTTTTGTCAATTTCATGAGCTAATAAGTACATTTTAGGTGTTAATATGTACATTTTGGGTGCTAAAATGTACATTTTAATTGTTAATATGAACATTTTAAGTGTTAATATGTACATTTAAGTGTTAGTATGTACATTTTAGGTGCTAATATGTACCACTAAGGTACCAATATGCAGCTTTTGGGTACAAAAGTGTACCTTTTGAAAAGGTACAGCCCCAGTGACAGCTTTTGTACCTTTTTTTTTAGACTATGATAGGTTTTAAATGAGTCCTTTCATTTTCAGAACCAGTTGTGTTTTTATTCCACCTGCGTAACACGGCAAATCCAGATGTTTTCACCACAGGGTATCGGTGTGGGGGGAGGCTCTGGTGGGCCATAGGTGCAGGGATCAGGATTAAAGTTCTCTCTCTGGGATTAATCAAGCCAGTGTCTAGACACAGTGTAGAGAGAAGTGCACGTAGCCCTTCCAAGCTGGTGTCACCACGGTTACTGTGGATCATAATTAACACTGCACCTCTCCACGGCTTCAAGTTTGCCCTTTTTGTCTTTGTCACTTAAAGTGTTAGGGTATGTGTGTGCACATTTCTGTTTGGACTCATTGGAATTAAACTTCTTGTTGTACAGTGTTTCGCTGAGCCGTCTATGTGTAATGATTTCAGAGATGAAGCAGAGATTGAGACCGCCGGCCCGTTGCCCAGGACTTGATTGTGTGTTGATTTGGGGCCATGTTGAAACATTGCTGTAATTTATGTGATACTCTGGAGTATTTGCTGACTTTGCGGTTGTGTGATGCTGATTTGATATGTGTTTTTGTAAGTGTCTGTGTGACTAGATGAGTAAGAAAGTGTGGGTGTACACAGGCTGTGATTTGTTTAATTCATTCTCCTTTACCGCATAAGAGAAAAATCTCAGGGAAAGAAAAAAAAATGCTCAATGTTTACTTAGACATAGTTCAAGAGACTTTATGTAGTTCTCAGTTAAGTGTTCATTTAGATATCAATTTTGTTTCAGAGGTGTATCCTTAAATTTCTTAGGAATGTTATATAGCATTTTAAAACTACCAGCTCAGCTCATTTGATCTTTGAATAATGTGATTAGAAATATTAGTTCCTAGTTCATATTCACTGCCTTAAATTTAAGTACAATCAACTTGGCTAGTTCTAAGTGGGCATTGCTTAACTTATTAGAAATGTTTTCCTATAGGAAAGAAAAATCACAAATGCAATTTCTTTAATATCTAAATTGTTTATTAAAGTAGATAAATGTTCCTCTGTCTCTACAATATCAACAATGTCTCAAACTGCTTCGATTTGCCCAGGTACCTAAGTGTGCAAGTCAGGGATCTCAATGTGACCTCTCCAGATTAATTTATTTAATCTGTATTCTTATAGTTAAGTACTAATTCATCTGGCTCTAATTATAGATATATATTTTATTATTATTATTATTATTATTATTATTTTATTTATTTTTTGCCATGAAACTGCATTTTCTAAGCAATAAATTGCTCTTTGTTTAATGGTAGATTTGAGACTCGAATAAGATCTCATTTTTGATTTTTGGTTCCTTTTTAAATTTAAATATCCAATATATATATATATATATATATATATATATATACACACATGCTGAGGGGATGCGGGATATGTTAATTGTCCAATGCCATTACTCTCACAATGGCCAAATAATAATTCTGGCTGATATGATTATGTCACTTCCATGGTTGTGTCCTCTCCTAAAATGTGGGAAGCCTGTAGATATCCCTCACAAAAATAAATCTAGTGTACCTGTCCACTATGAGATTTTTCCGATTTTGTTATGTATGAGAACGGCCTCTTTCTCTCACTTTCTCTGGCCTGTGAGGTCCTTTGGGAACAGAATGGAGATGCATTAAGCCACTCACTGTATTTACTTGTGCTGGATTGATACTGATGGGCGGGGGCAGGCCCAGGGCGGCAGAATGGGAGATTGATCAGCACTGAATGTGTGTCAGGGGAGTCTTGACATCCACAACTGCTTTTCACGCATCCAGGCTGGAAAATCCATCATTCAAGAAGCCCCACGCCAGCCCTGACAGCCCACACTTACCACACAGATTAATCAGATATCAGCGGTGGATACCAGGTTACATGGTCAGCTCTTTATGATAGAGTGTTTTCTTGACAAAACACTGTGTTTGCCAGATTTGCCAGATAAATGACAGATCATCGCCCACACTATGACGTGAACGTGTACGTATTATAAACCGAGAGCTTGATAAGTACTGGAGAATAACACTACCACAGGTGTGTTGCTGTTCTTTGCATATGCAAAAGTGCAAACTAACGGAAGCACTAGAGGTGTTAAAAATCATGAGGAATTGCTGAGCTGCAATTACACTACTCATCACAGGAGTTTAAACTGTCCCTTGGGGCTTTTATGTCACCTAAATGAAGAGCCTTATTGGGTTTGCTTTCAGTGCAGCGTCAATATAATACAACGTTTGGCATTTATCTTTGCGAGTGTCTGTTACAACTTCTATATTCTTCAGGATGGCTGAAGACATCCTGAAACATTTCAAATTTGATGTTAGAAGCTTATTAAATAGTGAATTGAAAAGCGGATAAATGCAATTTTAAACTCTTTCTGTGAAGGACAACTCACTGTGTGACCTTACAGCTGGTGGAATAAAATGTTATGAGTGGATTTGGCAGTGAGGTTGTTTTTACAATTGTTAAATCACTTGAATTGCATCGTTATATACATTTACCACAATGTAATTTCTTATGTATGATAATGCCATGATGTAAGATTTACCACCCACCCCTTTTCTTAGCCGAGTTTATCGACTAATGCCGCATAAAAAAAATCGTCTGGAAAGAGAGAGTGAGAAAAGCCACATTGAGTATATTCCGGCTGCACTGTTTATCTACCATTACAAAGAGGGTTTTGCCATCCTTTTCCAGAGTTGGAGTCGGCTTTCTCCAACAGATAGCAATTCCCTTTCGCAATGAAAAGCCGGCCCGGCTGTGAGGAAAACAGATAAACTGTCATTAAATGCTACTTTATGTTTGAATTAAAGGCATTTCGAGCTCTGTTTGGGGTATGATACTGCCCTCAGATGCTTTTGTTACCTCTTAGTTTCTTTGTGTTTGCAAATTGGACATAATGACTACAGAAAGGCCTATTCAGATGGATTTGAGAATCGTAACTCTGCATAAACTTGAAAAATCAGGATCAAAGCCATTTTGGTCTAAATCCATAATGGTGCTGTAACCCTCTATGACAATATACATCTTCTCGTGTAGATATTCTCATTGAGACATAATCTTGGTCCTCTTTTGGGTTCGCTTTGACAAAAGTCTGGTCGTTCCACTTGTCTGCTGAGATGCTGTGCTTCCAGAGCTGGCTGCCATCTCTTGACTTATTGCTTTATTGTATTTATTATAGGTGTCTGCAATTGCCATTTTGTCTTCCACACCTGACATGAAAAAGCAGATTTACGGTTTATTTATAGGGAAATGGTGCATCGAGAGTCCCCTGGCCGTTTATCAGTGCCACTGCAACTTGCAAAGCCTGATTACTTGCAACTGATTCAAGGATCCTGGGAAAGAGGGCCTCTGATTAAACCGTGAGTGGGTGAAAGGTTGCGTAGGACACAGGGAAATGCTTCCGCTCAAGGTGAAGTTGAAAGATCGCTCTTGCTGCTCTTTCTTTCCCTTGCCCACCGCTTAGTAATGAAATGCAGCATGATTTCACAGCTATGTCATTTTATGCCCTAATCATTGCAGAGGACATTGGTCTATCCATTGGACTGAATTCGAACAAGTTATCGTACCCACGCTCCTGCATTTCACATGAACGAGCCCTCTGATCCGGTTTACCCTGCCTTGGTTTGTTTCTGCTCAGATCTCCAGAGTATGACAGCACATGATGTATATTTAGCTACTCGGGCTGCGCTTTGTCCTCGGTGCGTCGGAATACTGAATGGCGTAGAGCAAACTCAGATGGTGCTGTGTGCCCGGCCCCCAAGCGTCGCAGAAGGGATGCTCTGCGTGCTGTAGGGGGTCACGTGTTGACCCCATTGTGCGCACGAGTAAGTGCTCGACAGAAGCACGCTCGCTGCACATCACCCAACCCCTCGCTGCCTCGGATTCAGGCCACTCCCCCCAGCTGCCATGCTCAGACTGAACTCAGCACATACAGCTAATTGATTGATTTGCTTGAATATCCTATACGGAGATGTACCCATCCCTGCTCTGAGCCATGGAGAGGATGGGAGAAAAATGGAGGGTGAGATTGAGAGCGAGAGACTGCATTAAAAAAGGAAGAGTTTAATATTTTCATCCCTGGGAAGGGACTGTCACAATTCATTACTATACTTCATTGCCCAAACCCCCGCTTGTTCCCCCCCCTGCACCGCTCTGCACTCAGGGTGCTTCAATATGGCAAGACGCAGCAAGAGTAGAGCACATGAGCAGTGGTAATGACTAAAACACATTGCTCCTAAGTCAACACGACGTTTAATGGGTTTTGCACCCCACTGCAAGCTGTTGTCCATGTGTTTAGACAAGCCAGTGATGACCCCTTCGTTTGAGTACGATCCCCTACATTTGGTCAAAGGTGGGTCTTGACCATACGGTGAATACACTTTCTTGACTTCACCTCCGCTTCAGTAGGATTTCCAGTTTGTTCACAGCCCCTGAGTGTTGCATTAACTGAACCAGCCCTTGTCGGTCGACTTGATCAAGTAAAAGCCAGCCACTGGGTCTTCCACTCAAGGGTCCTTTCTTAGCACTGGGAGGTGTGAGGAAGACCACTTGGCAATTAGGGGGCATTTGACACTTTCTCACTTCGCTTCTAGAGGTGAACTAAACATAGGAGCTAGGGATGGGACGATAACCGGTTTCACTATAAACCGTGATAAAATGTACTGACGGTTAGTATTATCGTTTAAAATTTAATTATCATTAAAACCGTGTTTGATTATCGCGATTTTAATAACTCACTGAATCCTGTCGGCCAGTCTGACGCAGCCGCGCAGCACGCAATACTTTTTTAAATTACTATTCGAGAAGGAATGGCTGAAGGCAGTGACCGTGCTCAGGAGGGTTTTCAGCCTTTTAAGAGGAACAAATCTGAGGTGTGGTCATATTTTGGGTTTTACAAAAGTCCTGAGGGAAACTTGATCGAGGATGGTCACCTTGTCTGCCGAGCAAAAAGTCACTGCAATAGAAACACTTCAAATCTGCCGAGTCGTCTTGTGTGATCATCACCCGAACGCAAGGCAAGTTAACTTTGACCTCAATACCAAAACTACGTCTGGGAAACAATTGGGCACGGAATGTTGTTTTGAGTTGAAACATTTTATGTCACTCACTTGAAATAGACGTGAAGCTTCCGCAAAGAAAAGTTCGTAGCAAGTGGCTTTGAGCCAAAGACGAACGAACAACTTCAAACAAGACTATTATTAAGAGTGATATTTTAAGGGATAGTAAAGTATAGATACATGACGTATTAAACCGATTTTATTTTTACCACATAATTACGGGGACATATTGAATTGATAATGAGATTAGCTAATGTTTTAAATCTTACCTGTTTATGAATTCATTTTGTAAAACAATCGTCCAGACAAGATATATCACACCAATATTATCAAACTATGTAAAAAATAAATCAACTCTGATTTCATTTTTGCAATACAATCAAAAACCGGAGACGCAAGACGGCAAGTTGTATTTGAATGAAACAAGAGCGCGCGTCCGTTGTGAATGTTATGGATGTGCGCTGTGTAATAATGTGTTGCTATTGACGACGGGCATTATAAAGAAGCAAATGCCATAGAATATAATCTTGCTTAAAAAGCTGCATAGAGAGACTTGTTTTATTTGTTGTTTGTTTATTTTCAATTATACATTGAAATGAAATGTTTTCAGTGTGAGCATCAGTTCTTTTTGAGCACTTTCATAAATTTTTAACAAAAAACGTGATAATATTGATAATCACGATTATTTTGGACACTATAATCGTGATATGAAATTTTCATACCGTCCCATCCCTAATAGGAGCTTTCAAATCTTGACTTATTTTTGGTCGGAATTGTATTTGAATTGTTGTTTGTTCTCCACAACATCGTATGAAAGCTTTTTTGCGGTCAAGGTTATTAAATGAGAGCCTTTCACAGATTCAACCTCCTCGATGCTTCTCAAAGAGCTCTCAAAATATATATATATATATTTTTTATGTGATTCTTCCCTAAATTGAGTTTTCCTTCTTTTTGCGAAGCTGTGAGTCAGTGGGAACGGATTAAAATGATGCAGCATCTCTGGAGATAGTGTTTTCATTTCATCGCCGCTGCTTCCTGCGTAAGGGAAAGGAATGGACTGTATTTGGTGGCAAATATGTGATAAGATATTACATGATGCATTTTGCCAAGGTCAAAGTTGCACTTGAGATGCAACTTTGCTCAAACCCCATCAGAGAGTTTCTGAGTGTGGTCCATTTAGTTCATTTAACGAAAGCCAAAATTGAATTTACAATGATGAATGTGCAAGGAAATGCATTAAAAACAAATAAATACATCAATCAGTCTTGTGTGCTGCAATGCAGCATTTTATATATATATATAAATATACATATAAAATGGAATGTGTTTCACACTGTGCTGGCATTACGGCAATACCCAGAAAATGATTCTCATCGTACCTCTAATCCGACAGCTCAGCCGAGCGGAGCAGTCATAGTTCATTACTTTCATCTATTGCTGTAATCTTCCACCTCATGTGGGTGAACCCTGCTGTCTATAATGCACTGGAAGGCCATTGCGATCCATGGTAGGGGCCTTTTTGAGAAGGATGTTGTTTTTGAAGTGACAATGATGGTGATGGTGATGAGGATAGTGATGCTGAGCTGCTTCAGGCTCTGTTTCGTTCAGAATGGCGTGATGCCATTCGTTTTAGAAACCTTGAAGCTGACATGTCACCCTCCGTTGTACCTCACACATGCCCCATGGGTGCATAAAAACCTCAACATGAAGTTCCACAAGATGAGATGCCAGGCAACGCAAGGGAACTTTCGTTTTTTCTTATTTTTTTTAAACCAATATTAACGTTCAGAATCTGTATTACACAAGGCAATCCCATGATAGTATGTCAAAGCCTTTTTTTCCAGCGCAGTCTCATCCCTAGACGTCATATAACTGACGTTTTGGGACGTCTTTTGACCATACGTCAATATCCGCCTTTTTAGGGTATCCTTAAACGTCGGTTAAATGACGTTATCGGATCCTAACTCTACCCCAGACCTAAACCTACCCGTCACCTAACTGACGTTAAAGGTAAAGCGTCAGTTGTATGACTTCCCAGGATCGTCATATAACCGACGTTTAAGGGTACCCTAAAAAGGCGGATATTGACGTATGGTCAAATGACGTCCCAAGACGTCAGTTATATGACGTCTTTGGAGGAGACTGTGTATTTTTTTCCATAAATAATAATACAAACGACTTATTCATAATACATTTCCAAGAATTAAACTATCCAACACTAAGAAAGGTGGGTTATTTATTTTGCATTTATAATGCTTTAACATCAATTGAACATTACCATTGCACAAAAGGTATAGTTTATAGTAAACAAAAGGTTCTTTTTAATTAAATTTTTATAGAATTTTTTTAATGCAACCCAAAAAATGTCCTTTTTGAAAACGTAACTTTTAAGAATGCAACATAATTTCTAATTTAAGATGATTTTGTGTGCATCTTGTACCTGCTTCACTAAATTAATTACCAAAAAAAATCTGATTTCTGTTGCTTTAAATTGGATGTTTCCATATATTGTTTTTCTCCTTGATTTAATGATGCCATGATCTCCATGAAATGTGTCTTTTCAACAAAATTACATTTATAGTGAAAAGTAGATGATGACACCTTCAAAATATCACTATTTTTGTGAATAAACAGTCTATAATTAACTAACTTTACTCTGGAAATAACGAGAGTTATGAATTTAACTAGATTCAGATGTTATGTTTGCACTGAAATACGGTTCAGAAAAGTGGCGCAACCATTTAGTGATATATCTTTTACCAAACATGTGTAAAGAAGTGTACTTAATGTCAAGCCTGATCAGTGTTCATATGGTTCGTAATTCACTGAATGTACACTTACGTAATTTATACGTGTCATTACATGATTTAATTTCCATAATCAAGATTATTTGGTGTATTTGCGTATGACTAATTACATAACTACACTACGTGGTCTACATATGAAGCTGCGATTACACAGAACGTTACGGTTTCTTAATAAGTCCGTAAGCTATAGCTCTCAGTGCACCACCCAGAATTCCTTCGCTCTGCAACGTTTTTATTCTGCATGCATGAATGGTACATATATAGAATCCGATCAATCACAGCGTTTTCTTTTGCGCGAGCCAACTCAGCCTCACGTGCATGGCACAATCTATCTTATAGGACGTCTTCGTATGGGAGCTGCGTGTGCTGTGGCACGTTCAAGAGAGATATTCAGCCCGATAGGGAGCATCAGATGTTAAGTGAGTGTGACGCAGCAGGGCTGGAAGACTCACAGGGCCTGACAGTGTTTCCACAGGCAGCCTCCACTATGGATAGGGTGAGAGGAAGTGGGGGTGGACATTTTGTTTTAGCACTCGCTGACTCATGCCGCTGGATATGACAGTAAGCCAGTGGTTAAGGTTAGGACATGAAAAAGGGAGTAACACAACAAAGGATCTTCTGTGTTCATCAAACATACAGGCAGGTGTGCTTTAAAGTTAACACCGCAGTGGTAATGTCAGGATTTTAAATGTTTGCTCTTTAAATGGGCATTGCGACAGACACCATCCGAAATAGCAGACGTCTTGGAAAAGGTCACTTGGTTCATTTGTCTTTCTTTGTTTCTTCTGGCGTCTTTTTTGGTTTGGTAATACGAAAGTGTGTGTGCCAAAATGGCTGCTCTGGTGTTTGTCTTTTTACTAGCTTATATTAGAGGGCAAAGGCTTAGATTCAGGAATTTAAGAGCATATTTTTCATTTTGTACTTTCCCTTTTATCCTTCTATTATTATGCCTAGAAAAATGTTCCTCTTAGACTGCATGAAACAATGGGATTTACACATACGAGTCTGGTTTACTTTGCTCCATGGAAATTTTAGGCTTTTTTTCAGGTTGCAGTTCTCATTTTCCAGAACAAAACAATTTAATGCTCCAATAAAACTGTCATTTTTAGCTCTGGGACTTGTGGTCTTCCACATGCATGCCTTCAGCTTCACAGGTGCTGCTTACACAATTTTATGCTTTTCAGTGTCCTCGTGAAATGTCTTGAATAGTGCAGTTTTCATTCCAGCATCCAACTATTTTCCAAGTATGAAGAAGGACATATAGAAGGGATGTTAAAAAAAGACTGGGGTTTAAACTTGATTAGGAACTTGCGTGTCGAAGGCAAGTGGTACATTCTCATTCGAGATAGCATTTGATTGGACAACTTTAAATTGTAAACATTAAATGTATGTCTACTGGAGGTTAACTATATCTGCATTAAGAAGTACACGCTAACAGGCAGAAACTATATGCCACAATGTCAATGTTTGAATGTACCTCTATAAATTAGATTATTTAACTGCCTAAATGAACGAGCATCCATATTTAACACGTTGGAAAAAAAAATAAAGTAAGTAACCTGGTTGCCTTGCAATTTTAAGTTCATTGAACTGGAAAAAGTGAGTTAATACAATGAAGGAAAATGATTTAATCATCAGAGACTCAAAATTATATGTTATCTGAACTAAATAAATTATTTAAGTTGATTTGACAAAAGAAAAAATGTTGTGATTACTACACTGTAAACAAATGTTGTTGGTTTAACTTAAAAAAGTAAGTAACCTGGGTTGCCTTAAAATTTTAAGTTGAATGAACTGGAAAATGTGAGTTAATACAATGAAGGAGATTAATTTAATCGTCAGAAACTCAAAATAATAAGTTATCTCAACTAAATAAATTATTATAAAGTTGATTTGACAAAAGAAAATATGTTGTGATAACAAATCTTGAAAATATGTTTTTACAGTGTAGCCTTAGCTGTTTAATATTTACAAAAAAAAAAAGGAACGTTTCACACTGCGTAAATGATCATTTGGCCTATAGCACTGTCAACCAAACAGCAGAGTATTTTTAAGCAAGACAGGAACGTTTTCTACATCGACAATAAAGTGATAATCACAGTAGTTTTGCTTTTCAGGAATGCACAGGTACTATGGTTACCATATCATTCTGTTCAGAAGCGTTTATTTAGTGGCAGGTAAAATACACTGAGTACCTTATAATCCATCTGAGAACTTGTTTCTGAAATATTATTTTAAACCGTCTGTATGAATTGTGTAGATATAAAAGGTTGAAAATGTGCTTTTCAAGACCCCTGAAACCTTTTGTTTTGACTTTCCTTTTTGGGGTTCAAGCCTTAATTAGGGGTGTCTATGTTGACTAGCAAAGAAAAATGCTAGCTATTCTATGCTAGCCATTCTCAGTTTATTTTTCACATTCTTGTCACCAATTTGTTATCTAATTGGTGGGAATAGAAAGCTTAGTCTTGTCAAAGGGCCTGTATCAATAAGGGTGTATCTTTTATTTTCAAGGTTTCTAAGTTTAGCCTCGTGTCGCTATGGAGCAAATGCTAATGTGTTTGGGGAATTAGGCTTTTAAAGCTGGGGTTTAATAAACACCTCTCTGGGGCATTGTCAACTCATTTACATGAAAAACCTTTTTAACCTTAATTCCACAGCACATGACTCTTTTCAGCGTGGAAGCTAATGACTTTTGCTGCTCCCTGTGAACGTTTGGGTTTGCATTAGCACTTTAAAGGAGTGGTGCTGAGTGTTTGAACAAAGACAAGCTACCACACAATGTACAAGCGCCATGGGAAAGGAAGGCCGGCGTGGCGCGTGGGTGAGACAGTCACTAGGGAACCTGGACTTCTGTGATTCAAGACACCAAGGACAGCAAACAAAGGAGCATGACTTGATGTCGCTCAGCTCATTTCTTCAATATACGCCAGTAAAGAGTTCAAGTAAGGAAAGAGTTCAAGTAAGATCGGTTTTGGAAGGTGCTGAGAATTCTCCTTCAAACTTTGTCTCACATTCTCATGTTATCTTTATTTCTCAAACTCTCGCTCTCATATTTGCTTTCATAGATCAATGTATTTTGCTCTCAGGATCTTGTGGGCACTCAAACAACGTGGATAATAATAATAAGACCTATCCATAGAATTTCCACAGTAAATGAAAGAGCAAAGCACTTATGTTTCATGCAATGTCATTCTCTTTTTATTATTGTGCAGTAAAGTGCATTAGCTCGGGCTAGTGGATGTATCTTAAGTCCTGTTTACAAGCCATTTTCCAGAATTCATAAAAGTAGTAAGGCTCTATTTTGCTATCTCAGGTACTCAACAAGAGGGCCGACTTCAAAGACCCCTCTTCCTGGCTCTATAGAGCGAGGTTGACTGCTATGCGTCACGTCTTATCCATGTAGCCATTCTTTTTAATGCACTGCACTATCATGAAAGGACATCGAACTTGCATTGAGGTTGGCCTTTCTTAATGGAGTGGGACTGTTAAGAAGTTGCTCAAGGTCTAAGCAGGAACACAACGTTGTTCTACTATTGCAGATATGATTTTCCTCCCTGACTACAGAGAACACACAAACACACAACACACCACAAGAGCACATACTTTCTGGCAGTTTTCTTTCTTTTTTTTTTTTTATCACCTCAGCATACACCATCTCGGCTCATCACAGTCAGACTCCCCTTTGAGTTCACCGGGGATGACTGGGACACATAAACACCTCCCAGCACTTACCTGTGGCTTTAAGATGGCTTATCTTCTGCTCTCAGTTCTTTTGTAAACAACAAAGTATATTTTCCAAAGTATCTATCCATCTGTCCAGCCATCCGCCTGTCCATCCAAAATACTTGTGTATAAATAATGCAATAAACATTTACTAAATAACAGAACGTGTCACACAGAGCACCCTAATGTACATTACGGATCATAAAAAAAAAAGAAAATCATGTGATGGCATGCACAGATTTCTGGGGATTTAAATTATACAATATGTATACTGTATTAAAATTAGGGCTGGGCAACGATTAATCGCGATTAATCGCATCCAAAATACATAATATATAATTATTGTGTATATATAAATACACACACATGCATGTATATATTTAAGAAATATACTTTATATATATTTATATATAAGTAATATTATATATAAATATAAATATTTGATATTAATAACACATTTTTGTTAAATATATATATACATGCATGTGTGTGTGTGTATTTATATATACAAAATAATTATACACACTACGCATACATATATTATGTAAACACAAACTTTTATTTTGGATGCGATTAATCGTTGCCCAGTCCTAAATACAATAATTACCTCCTGTAAATTATATAGTAATTCATAGATATTACTTGGTTAGTTAACTTACAATTTGTTCAGCTAACATTTGTATACCAGACTGATCTCATGAAGTAGCGTGTGTATGACACGCCAATTCGTATTTCCATTTTTGGCGTGCTATCAAGACGCATAATCGCTTTTCAGCGTGTTTATGAACGCCGTTGACTTAACGTTATTACTGTATATATAAATATATGACTTACCTCAACCCCGTCCCTAAACCAAACCGTCACTGGGGTTAATGGCATTTATGACTGTTCCCTTACCATCCTAGGAAAAAAAAAAGATCGCTCCCCAGATGTAGATGTACATTTTGCTTAGTTTCGCGCAGATATTTGGCGGCGTGTACAGACACGCAAAATGACGTGGACGTTAATGGCGTAGACATACACGCATACACGAGGATACACGCGGATAGCTCAAAATGCGTAGCGATAACGCACCACTTGACTCGAAAGTGGCGTGTATATTTACGCAAAAGTCATGATGTCATGTTGCGTATACTGTAAAACACATACTCTAATACATGTGCGTGATTTTACTTTTTTTGTAATACAATGTAATACTATGGTATTCTTTGAAGTCGTATGTAAACACTATTGTATGTGAATATGATAATCATTTAGTACGGTTGCATATATCAAGTACCATGGTTATATTTTGTTGCCATTGGAAAATATTCCATTGACTTGCAATTTAACAATCTCTGTTTCTATACAAAATACTAATACATGAATCATAGGCGCATAGAAAGTCATGGAAATTCAATGATGTGAGAACCATGAGAAGCAAAGCAGGAATTCAAGACAGCGATAGAGATAGAGAGAGAGAGATACGAGGTAAAAGCAGTAACATGGATAATACCTCTCTAACATCTTCATATCCCACTCCATATTTCACCTACAGCATGTTAAGTTAGTGGACGGTTGAGAAGCTCAGTAATGTATGTGCACTTTAATAGGCTACTAGAGTATAGAGGTGGCATTATGGAGGACAGATAGCGGCGGGAAAGACTCTTGCATAAGCGCTTCCTAGCTGATATCTATTAGGTCTCTCGCTCTTTCTTTCCATGAGTTGCCCTGGGATCAGAAAGAGCATTTAAGATTACATGTTTGCTTGCAGAGGACAAACAAAGAGGTAAAAATAATTGGCTCTGTAGGCTAACCTCCATCTCATCTCATCCTTGTCCCCTTCACCTGCTGCTGGCTGTCCTCTTGTGAATAACAATAAACAAACCCTACGGTCCGTCCGCCTATCCCATGTTTCCGTCTCCCCTCCATGGTGTCTGATTCCCAGTCGAGAGCCGCGTCCATCCTCCCCCGGGCATGCAATCTGCGCTGCTGATTGGGTGCAAGGCTTGTTGAGAAATCCAGCTCAGGGCAATTAGTTGAAGAATGCCAGGCTATAATGCCACACGGTCCAGCCCACCAAAGCAGGGTGAGCCCAGTGTGTGAATAAGGCCAAGACCAATCGCAAAGGCTTCTGGGGCATGGAGGTCCAAGCCGAGAAACAATGTGATATCAGTGGAGGGGGGGGAAACATATGCGAGAATGGGGGCAATCACGAGGGGTTGCATAAGCGAGAGAGGGTGATTATGGGAAAATGGGCTGTTTAGAGAAGGATGATAAACATTATGAAGGTGCTGCAGATGGTTGCGGGTAGGGGATGGCTCTGTGGGGGGAAACAATAGTGAATGGGCAACACTGTGGTCATTAAACTCTAATTTGGGTTGACGGCAGAGAGATGCCGTTGATGTGTTTTCCCAGAGAGTGGGTTACAATGCTGATGAGATCCTCATTGGAACAAACGGAAGGTGTGACCTCACCCCGGCCCCACTTTTCTTTTCATAATTGCGAGTTATGAATGGATGGGTTTCTGCTTGTATTACTTTGTGGATCCAAAGGGTTGTGTTAGTTCATCAGTGCTGTTTACCCTCACAATATATTTACAATACCCTCACAATATGTATTATATTATTATATCCCATTACTAATGTATTATTATTATTAGGGCTGTCAGTTAAACACGTTATTAACGGCGTCATTTTTTTATTGCGCGATTAAGGGTCTTTTTGTCCTAGCAAACTTTGTAGTTTTTCAGGATCTAGCTAGACCGGAAACACGCCGCACACACTCGTTTGGGCTTGCGAGCCGCCAAATAGTTGGTTGACGTTACGTTTTGAGTGGATGGGGAGCTCGAGATGCCGAAATGGATGCCAATAAGATTCTGAATGGAAATTTTACTTTTAAAATTTGGCAAATTCCATTGACAAGACCAAAGTGATCTGTGTGTTTTGTCGTTGTGAACTGAGCTAGTCCAGTCTGAAATACCACTTGATGATAGCCAAACACACAAACACACACACAGCTGATGTGACTTCTCGGCCCTCTCGTCAATATCAGGACCTCATCAGTATTTCTTTCACCCTTTTATTAATGGATAGTGTTACATTGTGTGAGAGATTATTTGCTCCAAGTGAGAATGTTAGTGTGAAATTTAACACAGTATATGCCAATGTTGTTTAAAAAAAAAAAAAAAATGCAAGCCAATCCACTTTTCCATGTTGATAAGAGCAGTAAATTGAGAAAAAATAGAAAAGAAAAAGAAATCAAGAGACATTTAGAACCGATTGAAATGTGCGAGTTAACTATGACATTTAAATTAAATATTTTAATCGTTTGACAGCACTAATTATTATGTATCAACAAACGACATTATTATTTTTAAAATGCTGTTATATAGACTTATTATAACTTGACGAGGTCACAGTGTGGCACAATAAAGTTTGATGGTGGTTACTAGAATTAGATAAATGATAATCGGTTTGATTCAGTTTTCAATCATGTTTTTTTCAGACTCATTTATTTTTCAAGCAAGTAATGCATAACATTTGTATCTTAACAGTTAGGTCTAGCTCAAAATTTGCATCTGTTCAGATCACAATACAGTACACTGCGTAAAAGCTTGCAAAGTTGTTGTTAATGCAAAGTAGCAGACATGAGAGAGCAGACAATGACATATTATTATGATGGGGAAAAAAAAAATAATGTAATATGGATGATGCTTTGTAAATGTCTTTTTTGTGCATGCATGTAGTTCCGCTTTAGATGTGGACTCTTCCGTGCTTGATGAAACACAATGACTTTGAGCATTCATTTGTCCTCAAAGACACCACACAAAGGGTCTAATACGAACTTTGTCGCAGGGTTTAAGGCACAAAAGAGGCCTCTTTTTAAAATAATGGAGGTTACTGAACTGCAGTGAAATTAACCATGAAGGCTATTGCAACTAATGGCAGAAAAAAAGGACCTTACGCAATTGCTTTTATATAACCCAAGCTTGGCTTGATATAAAGGGCTGTATTTTAAAAAAATCACCATCCCACCTTTGCTGTTTGGATCCAGCAAATTGTCAAGGGCGGTAATTTTGGTGTGATTTACAGAGTGGCTGATAATAAGAAAATGGTTCATTTGCATTTATGCGTGGCCTCACTGTAAAACTGCCTAATTGGGAATGATGGATCCAGGCATGTAGTTCTTAAAACTCCACTTCTGAGGGAGAACAATCAACGATAAGTGTCATTGCTCTGTCTTTTCACACAGGGATTCCGATGAGTGATTACGGTTAACGCAAGAACCCATCAGCACACCCTGTTGTCCCATTTTTCCATATTTATTGTCAATAAACTCCCTGATGATTATTTTTATGAAGCAAAGGCTGAATCAAGAGAAAATTATATTAAAATAGCTACACAATCTCCTGTTTGCTCATGAGCATGGTAGTTGTCTGAGTACAAAGGAATTTGGAGGAAATTGGTGTGCGCTCAGACGGCATGTTCTGCCTTACCCTCTCAAGTTCTGTTTTGAGTAAATGTCATTGGAGAGAACAGGCATTTATTGTGTGATCACTCTTTGCTTCATTTGAGAAAAAGAAATATATTGTGACAGGAGGAACAAGTCTCTTCTTGTTGCTTCAGCCTAATTGAAACTCCCCTACGGCTATAGTACCAAAACGAACCAAAAACACCCATATTTCCAGTTGTGCAGCCTAAATCAAGTTATTGTTTGATGACAGTCACATTCTCATCCTGCAGTCTTTAGAGGCTGTGATTCATGCGTGATTGTTTGTATTCTGTGGGAATCGTAGAGACCTCAGCACCGTTTCCTGATCAGCGGAGTGCAAACCCGGTTCAGAGATAGAGAGGCATTTTGACAGAGGCACCCTGCATTTAACTGGCCTACGGCCAACAGCTACAACACTGGTGTGTGCAAAGGATAATAACAAGCATGGAAATAAAATGAGGGAGCAGGAAATGAACCATTTTTTCTTAAAGCATTATTTGTAGTAAGCTCACCCCATTTATAAAAAGTACTATGGTAATGCCAGGTTTTGGACATGAAATCACCAAGGTATATCCAAAAAAAAAAAAGTCTCATCATTGTACATGGAACATCTTCAACAAGCATGTTACATTTCTGAAAAAAAACAAAACAGTATCATTATGGAACATGTTCAAAAAAACTTGGAATCATCACGGTAAATGTCCCAACAATGGTAACATAATTGTACATGTCTAAAAACCTGGAGTCATCATTGTACTGTATGTACAAGTGCCATCTTGCAACAGGTTGAAATATGTATTACCTACCAATTTGTACCATAGAAGTACCTTGAATACCATAGTATTGTTTAAAGTACTAAATACCATTTAAATATTGTCAATGTGTCCAGCCCATGCCCCAGACCTTTCTGATACCACTCTGTAACATATTGCCACAGTATTTGTATAAAGATCTGTATCAAACACACCCAGGACATCACACTTGCCTCCTTCCTCAGTTGTGAATGCCCTTGATGCAGTTCTCCCCTTAGGTTAGCTGCATTCTCTTGCCCAAAATACACAACATCTTAATATAGAGGACAGCTATCGGCCACAGAGCATGAGTGACACACTTAGTGTGAATCAGAGAGGTCTTTTTTTTCTGGCCTCGGTTTCGCTGGGTTAGTAACCTTCTCATATTGGCAATGTTGCGGTCTCGCCAATGTGTAGACAATTACAGGGAAGACCAACTCTGTGGCAAAACGGCCACTCCCATCTTCCTAAGAGTGGGTGAGTGTGGGAAAAAAGAGAGATCTTTCAACACACAGTACCCGTTAGGTTGCGTCGTTACGGTTGTCTCCAGCTGAGGACGTTAAAGTCGAGGAAGCGGTTTAACTGGTCCGCAGGTGAGATTTTGCTGGCGTGGGCGAATTTTGCAAGACTGGATTTGTGTCTTGTATCCTTGCAAAGGAAGCACATTTCGAAACTTGTTGACTGTATTGTCATCTTACTCTCCGGTTAACCTCACCCCTGAGGGCAGTCGAGTGCGGTTTCCTCTTACACTCTTCCTACTCTTCATCATTTTCCCTCGTTGTTTCCTTGTCCTCAGGTCTGAGAGTAGCTGGCAATGCATTCAATTGTATCCCCCACCTGCCTGTTTTCCGCCCAGACCTTCCCCTTGCCAAACTCCTACAAAACTTTGACAAGGTCCCTGAATCCAACACGATTGAAAAAACACGCCTGTCTTTTCAGTGTAGGCCTATTAATATTACTGCATCCTGTGTCTACAAGTCCTCAGTGAATCGTTCCATTTACTTCCAGCGATGGGAAGTGCATTCATTATGAACCAAATGCATTGGGCAGTCAAATCCCTGTTCGATTCCTCTAAGCGCTCCCGTCTATATCCTTGGCTCTTTAGGGACGTCTTAGCAGGTTTTCTCATTGTGTCTGCAGTGCTGGGTTTTTTTATAATTATGTTGTTATTCTCCCAGCTATTTGCACCTCCTTTTTAACCATCTCTTTTCCCCAGCAAGCTGGCTCAGCTTGGGGTACATCTGGCGCTTGCATCTGGGTGACTGGAATGCAGAGTCTGGATGCAGGTGTCTCTGGTAACGGGTTGCATATATTAGCACGACAGTCTTGGGAAGTATATTTGTTCCCAATATAGATGGACACTCGACACCCTGTTTTTTTTTCACGTTAATAGGCATGGGAGAGAAATAACAAGTTGTTTCAGAGGACAACAAGTGTTGGACATTGTCCATTCCAAGCCTAAAAAGACCTTTCCCTGGTGGTTGTGCAGAGGTACGTTGTTGATTCCCATGGCTCGCCCCTTGCTTGTGCGATTGCATTTTGGGTTATATTACCATTCTGCAGGGAAGCTGGTCGACACTTTTATTTCTTTTTCCTGTCCCAGCTTGTTTCTTGAATGCCAGGTAGGCCCATTGAATGTGAACAGTGGGATTATGGATGCCTGGATTTGTCCTCATGGCCTGGAAAGGAAGGACTAAGGGTTATTGAATTGCAGCAATGAATAAGGCTCCATTTTCAGCCTTTATTTTATGGAAAACATAAATATTGTACTCGAGTCAAGCCGGTGTGCCGTCATTGTGTGATTGTCTCAAATGAATGGCTAATTTAACTTTAAACATCAGGGCGGAAGGAGCGATTTCGGAATCAATTCTGTGAACAAATAGTGAGAAAAAACACATTGGCACGGTCACGCACCGCAGTTCCTAATTAAACTAATTAAATTATTCTAGACAGTGCCCATCATGATCTAAAAATAGTGCCTTTCCTTGAGGATATTTTTCTGCTGTTTTGCATCCATAAAGCTCTTCTAAACTGCACGCTGCTGCTCGGATGAAAATTTGATGCTCTGCACGCTCCAGTCTCTCCCATTACGCCATTTGGCATAACAAGCTCAGCACATCCTCTTCTCTTTTTGACGGGGTTGTGCAGTTGCTTTCTCTCTCTCTTTCGTCTTATTCCTGTCCTGTCAAGTCAATATTGTGCAGGCAAAGGCAGCATGTCATGTGACACGCACACAAGGAATAGTCAACAAACCAAGCATCATTGGGCCACACACATATAAGTGCACACGTGAGCGCAGTGTGCTTTTAATTTTTTTTTTTTAATTTTTTTTTTTTATGCATACTTGAAATGGGTGAGGATAGTCAAGATCTGGCTTTGTTTTTTCATGGATCAATTTTCAGAGAGCCACATTTGCACAATATGATACTTCAGTCTACCAAACCCCAGTGGACGCTGAAGTGTGGTTTAGTTTTTGAAGCCGTTTTGTTTTTGCACAGACAGAGTCTCTGTAATGGTGTTATATTACTGCAGCTTATTTATACTAGTGCAGTCAAATGCAACTGAATGCAAGTGATCCTCTTTTTTCCCCCTCTAGTGATTATTATCCAATGGAATTTGCACACCATTCAGTTTTTGTGATATGAAAGCAAGGTTTTTATTTTATTATTATTTTTTTTCTAATTTCATGCATTCCTTTGTTTAAATGCCTACTCTTTACTCTTTGGTCATTTGTCATTCTGTTATATGTTAGGGCTGAGCTATATATCTTCTTTTTTTCCTCAGAAAAGTACTTTTAACACTCTAAGACACTTTTAAGTATTTGTTGAAATGTTTTAAATCACACACTGGTTGGTTTAATCCAAAACAGGCACTATTATCAAGAAGATTCAAAATGTTTAATGCAAGATGAATAAATCTAGTCGGAAATAATCAAGGACCCATGTTGTTTTTAAGTAAATTAACATTTTTAAGAACAATGTTGAGTCATTGTCATTTATATGCAATGGATTACAAAATATAGCAATAAATGACACTATTTAGCTACATATTGTTTAACCCTTTCAGCATATGAAAATTGCCATTTAGCTATATCCATTTTTTTTTTGTTGTTGTTGTTGAGGAATGTATTTTGAACTAATTTATTGAAACGAACAGTGTGCAATTAATCACTGAAATAAACTCACCAAATATAAAACTAGTATTGCTAAGATTAATTCAGAAGTCTAAATTAAACCCAATGATTAAAATGAAAACATATTAGTTCATATATATATATATATATATATATATATATATATATATATACCCTCAACAAGGCCACAACCAGGACAGGTGAGAGATCTCAGTGCAGCATGTTGAGCTCCTTCCCCTCTCTTTCTCCCTCCATTTCTTTTCTCCTCAGCAAACGCAACTTGAAGGTCATCGAGTGAGAGTGTTGTCAGACAGTGAGGGAGTGTAAAAACCATCCTCAAATACAGGCTTTCAGGCCTTATGTTCATATTAATGCAGATGTTCTCTGGCCTTTGGTGAGTCAACTGGCATTAAAACATCTCGGAAAGAGATCGGAAGGCAATTCTCCTTGAACAAAACAGAGCAAAACAGCTCAACCGTGCATTTGTGTCCACTGTTTTATTGAAAGGTCATTCTGATATTAGAATAACTCACAACGTCATAATCGCAGGTTGTTTTGTCTCCAAATTTATCTATAAAACATGCAATTTCAGATAATGAGTATTATCAATTTTTTGAGTATAATACATTCTTTAGTTTTTCTGAGGAAAATAGGAATCAGCAAGACAAAAATGTAGAGTATCCATTGCATTGTGAACAAAGGAAGTTTAATACCTGAATAGAACAAAAATCGAATCCGTAATTAAAAGGGTTTGTTTTGATTCCATGTTGACTTTAAAAAGTGAATGCTGAAGAACAATTTCAGTTGCAAATGACCTTTTCTCTGATCCTGTTTGCCTTCTGGTGGTTTGGTTTGTGGACGCTAAAAGTAACCACATTTTTACATTATTCACCAGTTATTTCCCAACTATTATGTAGTGGTAAGAAACTATTGCTGATTAATTGTTCATATTGAACGGCACGTCTTAAGTAGGTGGGTAACGCTTCCTTTTACAGTCCAGTTACTCATGTAAATACTATGTACTTATTTTAGTAACTACAATTACTGGGTAATAACTAGTAACCTACCCCTGTCCCATGTACTTACCTTATATTAGCCAGTATTTTCTATGTAAGTACACTGTAAGTACTGTACTGTAAAAGGAAGGTTTTTCCTTTTGTCTTGACTGATGTAGACCCCAGTGCAGTGGTCACCATGCACTCCTCTGAGGATTCCCAATGCCTGTAAAATAATTTTACAATGAGTTGATCGATCCACCATTTTCAGTGGGTATTGAGTGACCCTGTTGAGGAGCAGGACCTTTGTAGGTCTCATTTCCCTCGATGGCTTAGAGGTTGTGGGATCGGGTCTTTAAGTCATACGCTGATAAATGATTGCTCAAACTGACACAAACTGCTCCAGCATATCATTTCATCAGCACTATTCAACAGATGAGTGTGTCTTGACTCACTCAGCCATTGTGGGTTAAAGCCATGTCACCACTACCTCATGAGATTTTGCAG
Source organism: Pimephales promelas (assembly GCF_016745375.1). The sequence goes on along the minus strand of NW_024121499.1, from coordinate 5,311,568 downwards.
TGGCCAGCCTCCCTGCGGTTAAACTGCTGCACCCACTTCTTGAGAAACGTATGCATCATTTGTAAGACAATTAATGAATAGTGTGCGATCAGAGGAGGCCGCCATTTGCGAGCCTTTGGGCGTCATAGAAAATTCATGTTCCTGCTTGTCGTAAGGCTTCACTTTGACTTTACTCACACTGACTTCCTGGCACACCTGCATTGCGTTACAGCTAAATGCTAAACAGTTTTTTTTTCTCAGGTGCATATGCCAGGTGTCATCTATAGACACCTTTGTTGATTAAAGAAACAGCTGCCATCTGGTCGGGCTGGATGGCTGTTTTAAGTGTCACCTTTGCCTTGTTGACTTGGCTGGGCTGTGGCACAAATAACCTTGGAGCCCCGGACTTGTCACAGTCCACCGGCCAAGCGGAGTGCTGCAAGCCGCATGGTGGGAAGCAGAAGAAGTCTCACGCTGTACGGGTGGGACACACCATTAACAACAGAAGCGGTGGCAGCGGAACAGTCCAGTGTGGGAGGGTCCAGTCTGCCCTTCACAGGGCTAATCAACCAAACCCTGTGCTGCCCGAGGACTGCGTTGATAAGGAGGCCTGTTTAAAATACAGTGCAGCGTGGGGCTTTCTGCCTCGCTAGACTGCGAGACGAAAAAGCATGAGATGGCCTTGTCATCTGGCATTCTTTAAGTAGGTCACTATAAGGTTCACTTGATTTCGTCTGAGCGAATCGGGTGCACGGCTCGGAAGCGCTCATACATATTCATCAGTGCTGTTTTTGTTGTGTTGCCTGCATATTTAATCTTTAAAGCCGTAGTATTACAATAGCAAATCAAGTAATTTGTGTGGACGCTTTTGCTAAATAGGAAAATTATTAATTTCATTGTTGATTACTGAAAGAGTTTCTGCTTCTTTGGGATTACAACCATGGTATTAACTGGAACTCGATACAAGTTTCCCCACAGCGGCGTACATAGTTACCTTTGATCATTGTGGAACTAAACGCATGAATTATGGATACATAAGAAAACACGTCTTAATTATCATCGTAGACTTGAGTCTGTGCAGTATGTGTACATTTGGAAGAATTCTGGGTAGAATTTGTTGTTTAATGGCCAAACTTTGCTCCTGGAGGGCCACAGTCCTGCAGAGTTTAGTTCCAAACCTGCTCCAACACTCCTGTAGTTTTCAAGTAATCCTGAAGGGCTTGATGAGCTGGATCATTTCTGTTTTTTTTTTTTCAACACATTCTCATCCTTTGGCGTCAAATAGGTGACGCCATATGACATTTTATCGAAATACTAGACGCATGGCACCCTTTAGCGTCAATATAACACACACTGTTATGGGGATCTGCGTCTCATATTGACGCAAAAGGATGCCACTCACCTTTATAACGCCTTAGGTTCTGAGTGTTATATTGACGCTAAATGGTGCCATGTGCGTAGTATTTCGACGAAATGTCATATGGTGTCACCTATATGACGCCAAAGGATGAGAACGAGCTCGTTTTATTAGGGTTGAAGCTAAGGCCATGTCCACACTAATACGTTTTCTTTTGGAAACGTATATTTTTAGTATATTAAGTCAACGAAAACGTAGCTTTTGGAAAACGCTCTCCAAAGCAAATACATTTGGAAACACCATTTTAGCGTTGGAGTGTGGACTGTGGAGTCGGAGGTATTTGAAAGCGATGACGTAAGTTTAGTCATGTGATCCATGTTGTACCAATTGTACCATTTGCTCTTTGAATATCTCACCATAACTGATAAGTGTCGCACTCAGTCACAACATATGGTGACTGAGTGCGACACTTATCAGTGATGGTGAGATATTTAGCAAAATCAAATTATCATGTTTGAAGAACTGCGTGATAACGTTATCATTTATTTTTCCGTCTGAATCATCTTGGTGAGCTTTTGTGAGGCACATGCATGTGCAGTAAGGTGAATTTAGAGATTTGTAATCCACACTGAAACGTCGGAAATATCTGGAAAACGCTCGTGTGGACGGAGAGCGTTTTTAAACGAAAACGACGTTTTCAAGTGTATCCGGATTAATGTGGATGTAGCCTAAACTCTGCAGGGCTGTGGCCCTCCTATGTTTGGAAGTAGAGAGTGGTGCTAGTAACGACAAGGTCATGGGTTCGATTCCGAGGCCATGCATTTATAAAAGGCATACCGTCGGTTTGGATAAAAAAAAATCTGCCAACTGCTTACATTTTTTTTTTCTTGAAGCTACATTGAGGGTGTATACCTTCTAAAAGGTCTGATAAAATAAACACAAAGAGCCTCTCACCCGTCAAGTTCCTGTGAACATTTATGCCATATTACACTAGAATAAACATGACTAAACAAAGGTGACAGTTTTGGGGAACAGATTGTGCACGAGTGTCATACCCAAGAGTTGAATCCTTTCAAAACTAAAACAAACATTCTTACATTTACACTCCGCCAAGTACAAACACATACCTTTGCGGCTGTAGATAATATGATGTACGGAAAACCAAAGGTCAGATTTGTTGAATATGAAACTTTCTAATGACCACCATTGAAAGGCAGGGATTGTATGAGGATGGGTTTACCCTTTCCTTTTTTTTTTTTTTATATGTTTTTGGCTTGCAAAACTAAGATGATGTTTGCCTCCATTAACAGATGCAGTGGCGCTAGAAGCAGTTCATTACATTCATAAACTTGTTTCCCATGCAAATGCGTTCAGAAGAGGGTCCATAGACGTGTCATCTTAATCTGATATACACAGTGTCATAGCAACATGGTGCTAAAGGAGCCAACTGAACAGCTTTTGCCTGACTTAATTACAACAACAACAGCCGTATCAGAAAAAAAAAAACATGTTTTTTGTGGGTGCTCCATTAAAGTGAAAAATTACAAAAATGAAAAAAAAAATCCAAATGCTTATCCATATGTATTTCTGCGTTCGGGTACAAAAATAGATGTTTTGAAAAGTGTTTGAGCTGCTCTTTTCCATAAAATGAAAGTGGACAGCAATGTAAACACTTTTATAAAATGAACGTGTTGTGGTGCAAAATCATTAGAACCCCTTGCTGTGTGGACCAGTATGTGTTAGAGAATAAACAAACACCAAGAAGAACGGGTCACACCTTCTTGAGAATGGTTTCCCACAAAGGTGCCAAACGGGTCGATAAATAAATATTAAAGCAAAACCTCAGGTAGGGTAAAATTGAAACATGCGCCCTGCTGTCTGGTTGGAGACAGTAGTTCATAACTGTGGATTTGTAGAATACATAAATAAATACATAAAATGTTCTTTCTTTCAAGTTTTACTTTCTTCAAGGTTTACTTTCTATAATTTTATTTGATTCTATTCTATTTTTTTTTAAGGCGAGACACGGCAGGCGAAAACACTGGTCAATTTTGAGATTTTGGACTATTTGTAAACAATAACATGTCGTCTTTCAGACTTGTGCGGAAAAAAAGTCCAAAATACACATTTAGGTCTTTATTTTACTACACTTTGTCTGTTTGCGTGTGTAGATTTCGCCTAAATTCCTCAAAAGTCGGCATTCAAAATCAATCATGATCGCGATCCACACCGTTAGAAAGCTCTCTCCCTCCTCTTCAATGCTTTCGGATCCAAATATGGTCATTTCCTGTTTATCAGATTCAGCAACCAATCATGAAAGTAAAACGGGCCATTTAACTCGAAATGCCCAATCTCGTAAAAGTCTTTAAAGGACGTTTTCTCAAAACGAGTTTTTTCTCACACTTCTAGTGACGATTTTCCACTTCTGTAGCGCTACACATACCAAACTTTACAGCCATATTCCTGACTGTTTGTTCAGAAAGATTTGTTGATATAGCATTCTTGGCTTGATTTATATGACATTTTATGTCTAAAAATAGGGCGGAAATCTATTTTTTAAGGCTATTGGCAGTATTTTCTGATTTACAGGGTAACAAATGGAGATATTCATTGAATATATATCAACAAAATCCAAACATAATTTTGAACCTTGTTTTTTTTTTAAAATGGTCAGATTCGTCACTTCAAAATATATGAAAATTAGCGCATATTTAATTAGATGTAGCCTGATTAGCATATTTAAATATAAATTACAGAAAAATTGCAATACATTTTTTTTCGCCAATTTATGCAAGTAATCAACTGGTAAAGTTTCATGGTGATATCTGTAAGTTAAAATTTTTATCCTATTCACCTGCAGTGTCTCGCCTTAAGACATAATGGAATCTTTTTTTTATTTGTTAGTTCATTTAAGGTCATATTCTAGTGCACTCTACTAATATATATTGAGTTTTAATTGGTTAACATTGGAATGCCAATGAAAAAATTGTGAAAGTCATAATTAATAAATACTTCTTAAAGCTACACTGTGTGATTTTTACCCCCATCTAGCAGTGAAAAGGTATATGACCATCCAGTGAATATAAGTTTCTGTTCCTCTCAATTCCGATTTCATTTTAACTCCTACGGTGGCCAATGTAGTTCAAGATTAACATGGCTTCCAGTTCGACCTCGTCCATGAGTGTTAACTCAAACGTAAACACGAAAGGCGAAGCTTGAATTAACGGGTATGTCCCTCTTTGGCTAATGTACATTCAAGATGGAGGGGCAACATGGCGACCGACATTAGAACCCCTTACCCGTATGTATTTTCAATTACATATTATACACTCACGAGAATACTTTATTACTTGAACGAAGTAATAATACATTAATGAGCACATCTATTTTTGAAAGAACTAAGTGTTTTTAGCTAAGAATAAACTAAAAGAGTTACACAGTGCAGCTTTAAATGAAAAACTTATTGTCCTAAATTAGCCTGTCTTTTGATGTTAATAGAAATATTAAAAGTGCACTCGCTCTTTATTTTTCAATCTTTTGGAATCTGACATTTAACGTGACCCACATTTCTCTACACCGTTTTTGCAAATGAACATTGAGTGCCTTTTTATCTTTCAAATGCTTGCTTTCATCATTGTGGGAAACTAAAGCAAGGTCAAGCAATCAACGGTTCTCTGTGTTTTTTCATGAGCCGTATCAGGCTAGACGGGTTAAGCCACTGCGCTGGATGAGAGACGATTTCCGAACTTGCAAAACAGGAGATACTCCTGCACCTGGCAGTAAAGCGAAGTACGCCAAGCCTGATAGAGGATCCACAAACTCTATATCAGTTCTGAGAATATCGTTGAGGTCACACTACACCACTTTCATTGTGCAGAGGAGTATTACGTTTTCAAAGTAAGATGAAGGCACATAATGGCTTTGAAGGAAGAAAATGAGTTTGCAGGAAGGTTCCGGGGAGGTTAAAGTAGGATTCTCTATGCTTGGGAGTTTCTTTCTGAAATATATTGCTAAGGCAAACATCACTATCACAATTGCTCATACTTAAGGCTAGAAAATTGAAAATAACCGTAATACCAAGCATTGAACTCCATGTTTGTGCTGCGTGGATGAAACCTGAAACTTGTGCATTGTTGAAGAAATATGCACTATTGCTTTTTGAGTGATCAGACTTACTTTTTTGACAAGTGGAAAGGGTGGGGGGAAAATCCCAAACTTACAGTGATCTCAAGACCACAATATTATAGAAACTCTGAGGTTCCACACAGCAATTTTGCTAGGGCAAACACAACTCACATTTTCTTCAGGAAATGTAAAAGTATTGTGTTAGATATTATGAAAGAACATTTGTGCCGAGTTAACTAATGCCTGTAACAAAAGCCTCAAAATAATGTTCAGTCATTATTTGGCATAAGCAGAAAACATAGACATAAAAATCCCACCAACACATTTCCAATTGCAAACCTAATGCACTTGGGCTAAAGTGCAGTCATCTAAAATAAATATTGAGGGCCATGGGTTAATACATTGCTTATCCTCAAGATACTCTTTACTTTCTCAAAACAGAAGAAAGAGACAAAAAAAATACCAATTTTTTTTAATAAGTTGGATTTAAAATGTATACAAAATGTATAATTTTCCACAATTTTCAATTGCATTTCAGCAGCTTGAATCACATTTAAAAATATTAGTATGAATTTGGAACGGGAAAACTTTTATCCAATGCAACTTACATTGCATGCAACCCCATGATTGTGGCATTACGGTTTGAACTACAGAATTGCATGTAAAGTTCAGGACACTGCTGTCACCACTTACGATGTCATGTCACACATCCATATGCAGTAAATGTGTCTGCTCAAATGATAGCTACTGATGTCAGAAATGGCTTCAAGGCTAAACAAGTTTTGCTCAACTTCTATGAACAAAAACAGGACAGACAAGCTGTATCTTGTTCAATTCAGGTATTGGGGTTTGTCTTGAACGGCTGAGAAACTGCATTCGTAGAGATAGCACATGCAGAAAAATACAAAATTCAAACTAGTCTCAAACTGTCATAGTCTTAGAATTGATTTAAAAGTGCACTTCGGGACAGCTTACATTTTGGCTGACTGCAGAGGAATCTTATGCCAGGAAGTGGATGTTCTTTAACTGTCAAATTCTTTCTCAAACTGAGCATGCTCATCCTTTATTTCCATTGCTTTTATAGAAAACCTCTCTCTCGCTCTCTCTTTTTTTTTTTTTTTTTTTTTTTTTTTTACCACACTGAGTTATTTTAAAAGTATTGGTTAGCTAATATTAATACCGAACAAGAGTCACAATCTGAAAGATTCTCCATCTGGGTATAATTTTCCACTTTTGGGTTTGCTGCCATTGGGTTTTCTGACATGTCAGTTGAGGCTTGGGTTTTAGAAAAAAGGATGCTTTGGTGGTTCCAGAACCTTTAAAAACTTGTTTGGCATTTAATGATGGTGTTTTGGCCAAGACAGGTAGGGCAGTTACCCATGTGTGTGCGTGTGTGCAGTGTAAAGGGGGCGGCAGGGCTGTTTTATTTGGAATCTTTGATCATGCTGTGATGAAGATCACACATAGCAATGCATTGGCTTGGCAGTGTGTGTATGGCCAGACAGGTGTTCACTCAATAGCTGTCCCACTTCTCTGACCTTAAAGCTTTTAATCAGCTCTGTTTGAGAGCCCGTCAATCCTTTCAAAGCATGACAGTGGTGGAGGGATCGAGCGAGGTGAAAGGAGTAGCAATATAGGGTTGGTCTGTTTCCAAGAATGAACCTTTGTAAGGGTAAAAGCTATACATTAATTATACAAAACTATATTCAAAATTTACTCGGTGGGCTCTCTTAATAGCTAACCGACTAGTGGGTCTTGTAGTATTAACCGTGTATAATTACGCTAATTTTGGGTTATGTCTTCCAGATGTGTTTCTGAAGGGATGATCCCTTAGAGCTCGCTCATTAAAGGGGTGATGAACTGAGAAATCAAATTTTCCTTGAGCTTTTGACATCTAAGAGGTCATCATATTATAAGAATGTCCTGTAAGTTTCAGAACTGAAAACGTCCTTGTTAGTCCAATATAAGCTTTTATTGACACCAGGCTCAGCAAACGATTCGTTTTTCTAAGTGGGTAACTATGACGTCAAAGAGGATAAAAAAACACGGCCGGTTTAGCCCCGCCCACCTATTTGCGCATTACATGCATAGCTAAATAACACAGATGCCTACCTCGTGATGAAAAACCGGATCGAGAGTGAAACTTATTATAATATGCAAAACTGTCATCCACTCACAGCAGTGGGCGTTTACTTCCAAGTCTTCAATGCGAGACGCCCATAAAAACCGATCGTTTTTGAGCTGGGCTCAAAACTAGGGTAGAAAATAGCCTATTACTACATACTTTATGTAAAAACAAAGCGAACGTCATAAGTTTACCACAGACAACAATATAAAAAAAATGTAAAAAGCCAGTTCATGACCCCTTTAAAAAACACCTATACGTGTAAATCATCTAAACTTAATTTTAACTGGCAATGCAATTATGATATACATGCTATGTTAATGTGTAGATATACATGCATTGAACTTTTTTTCGTAAATTGTGTTGTATGTTACATATGAGGATTTTTAGTATGAAATAAATAACTTATTTATTCGGATAAAGTTCAAATATTGTATGACTTTATTTCTTCTGTGGAACACAAAAGATGATATTTTGTGTTTTTGTTCATACTATGAAAGTCAAATGGGTTGCATATTGTTCTGGAACCAACATTGTTCAAAACAAACAGGTTGCTGGCCACACTATTCCAAATTTTACTTCACAGCTCAATCAAAAAATGAAACAAAATAATACATTTTCCATTTTCTCCTCTCTGAATTGCAAATATGTGTTGATTGCACTGGCATAAACAGGCTTCTAGCATTTTCCAGGTGGGTGCCGAGTGTCGGCAGTGGTTAAAATTGAATTGCTGTTATATGCAAAACTTGTGGTGTTTAAAAAAGAGCTATCTGTGGAAGCATCTGGGGCATGCGAGTCCTTTTCTACATCATGGTTTGTTTTATGAGAGGGAATGATGATGAGTGTAATCCTTTGCTGCTAGCAAATTTGTGTTGCTTCCTTAAGCTGCAGATTTGCCAAGACCTCCGATTTTGAGTTCTTTCGAGCGGTGCTCCTCCACTTTTAAGGTTCAGTGAGTGACAGTAATTTCAATCCAAGCTAATTGAGTTGTTCAATCTCCCTTTGAGTCTCTTTTCTTGCTCGCTTCAGGGTCTCTGATCAATAGTAATACAGTATTGTGATATGTCAGCTAGACCTATTTATATGTTTACCCAATTCTTTCTTTAACAAAGGGTATCAGGCGAAAAGCAGATGCTTTTCACAGGGGAATGTCTGACCCTGGGATTTTTTGAATGTGTCGTGCAGAATGGCACGTTCTTTGAAAAAGCAGGTAATTATACTGTACCTTTCATGGCCATTAAAAGTGCATTTACGTTGAAAGAGTCTTGAACTCCACAATTATCCGTAGCCTTTGTTCAATCATTTTAATCATCTTACACCCCTTGCCTTACCCGACTGACATCCACGCATCCTAAAGCCGAACTTCATAAATAGCATGCCGTCTGATTCATCTTAATATCGTCCTGGTTGTAAACTACTTGATTTGTGGAAAAGAGAATAATCTAATTCTCAAAATGCTTTGATTTTCAGACTCAAAAAGTCCATTTCCTTTTTTTCCCCCCAGCCGAGACCCTCCTTTGTGAGCCCACCCACCCTGTTGATTTCAGACAAACCAGGGCAATTACCTCAGGCCTGAATTTACAGTGAAGTAAGGAGCTAGCCTCGCTTTTTCCCCGTTTCCTCAACCACAATGACTTGTGCTATATGCTAACACACATATGCTAACCTTCTTTGTAGAAGACTCCACTGGCGAGTTCCTCCATCTCATGGTCTTAATGTCAACATACAGCATTGGACTTCTGAGGTCTTGTGGGGAACTCTGTAACTCATTCCACCCCTCGACTTTTTCATACGTTCCCCCTCTCCTCAACCTGTGGTTTTGTGGTTCTCGTCTTCATCTCGTAGCCAGATACTTTTCATTTAATTGAAAGCCAAAAGCGCCTCAATGTTTAACTCTTCAAATGTGCAATCAGCACTTCACTTCTGAGAAATCTCTTGGTCTGTTTAATGAATGTTCTTTCGTGTTTTTGCTTGGAGGCTATCAGGATGCTACAATAGCTCCACGTTGCTGTACAGTCATTCGCCTTGATGACCGTAAATCTCTTCAAAATGAAGAAAAATGTCATCGGAATATCACTTTCCATCTTTCGCGCCACAGACTGCTGGGTTTTTTTGGCAGAGAAGGTTATTGACGGAAGGACATGCATTATGACATTATGATAGATGATGTGTCATTTGGATTGGGTTTCCTCTGCTCTTTGAAGTGAGACCTGGAATAACAACCTCCAGACTCGCTGAGATGATCTGACAGAATTCTGGAAAGTTCCCGTGATTAGAACAAAAGTCACATTGAACGTTTATAGAACTATTGTAGAGAAAGTGAAAACTGGATCTTGGACCTAGACATGGTGTGTGTGTGGATATGGGAAAAAGCTCTGAATTGTGGTGTGTGGTGAAGTGTTGGAGGAGGGGGACTTGACGTCCCTCTACCCAGCTGGGCAGCACATGCACTGGAGACTAGAGATGTGGTGAGCATTCCATGGGCTGTGTGTGGAGAATGGAACGCTCCCAAAGAGCCATTGGAAAGATCCATTGCGGTCTTGGTCACGGAAATTGTACAGCCCCGTACTCTTGGAGCTATCCCCAAAAACACTGAACAGTTTATACATCACCCTCTTTACTTTTCTACCCTTCTTTGCTCCCAAAACGCCGCTGTTATAGGGCTAACTTTTAAAAAAAGAGGAGATAGTAGCTGAATGCCACTTTAAATATAACATTTGCATCATGCCAAACATTCATGTAAATTATGAGTGCCTGCAAACGTGTTAATGATTGCTAACAACTTAGCTAGCGTTATGTTGTCTTGACTGAAAGAAAAAAGTGATAAACCCTTATGTAATGAGTCCAAGCAAGAAACCATCATGGTTTTGCCATTTCTCAATGCTCTTCAAGTTCTAAATCTCTGTGATCTTATCTAGCGCCAGATAACAGATGATGGCACCGCCCGGTCGCATACTAAATGTATGTGTTAATTGTGAGTGGTCCAGACTCTTTCACTACCCCCTCCAGTGGGAGCGTGAATTCCCAACTGGACATGTTAATGGATCAATCTGGGGTAGAGACCAAATCTGCCCATCGGCCCAGCTGTAGTGTTTCCACAATACTGGCCTGTTTAAACCCTGATAATCAACCATGCTCTTTTATGTCAGATGGACATCTCCTATTTTTTTTTTCTACAAAGCTTTAAAAATGGATGAATCTCTCAACATGACTTCCCTCTAAAAATCTTCATAAAACTCTTTCATCAGAGAGACACAGGAGGGGGCCTGAGGATTTCAGAAGCACCTCACATCAAATATTGATTTTCTGTTCTCTTTTTGTTTTTATATTTGCCCTCCCATTAGGGGGCTTTGCTACTGTTAGTCACAGAAACCTTTGGCGTTTGGAAAGCTAATCACAGATTAAGTCACCATGTAGCCTTAATGACAAGTGGCCAATGCCAATACCAGTATCTACAGATTATAAATCCTATTTACATTATATACATTTAAAGATAACGTGTTTAGTACACAGAGGTGAATATCTGTCGACCATTATTGTAAAAAAAAAAAAGTAGTTCTTTTGCTTTTGCTGATAATTTACTCACCCCCATGTCATCCAAGATGTCTATGTCTTTCTTTCTTCAGTTGAAAAGAAATTAAGGTTTTTGATGAAAACATTCCTGGATTTTTCTCCATATAATGCACTTTACTGGTAACCAAACGGTTCAAGGTCCAAAAAAACAGTTTCAGTGCAAACTGCAAACTGTCCAAAGGGCTTTAAATAATTCCAGACAATGAATAAGGGTCTTATCAAGTGAAACAAAAAAAAGTTTACATTTTATAAGCTCAAATGGTCGTCTTGCTTTGTTCTGTGATGCGCGTTCCTGACTTTCCTGTTCGAACTCGTTCATCAAAATGAACGAATATTTTTCCGAGTCCAAATGACACGCAAAATGATTTGTTCATTTTGATGAAAGAATTCGAACAGGAGAGTCAGGACAGTGCATCACAGAACAAAGCAAGATGACCATTTGAGCTTATAAAACTTAAACTTTGTTATTAATATTATTATTTTTTTCAATGAGCGATCGTTTCGCTTGATTTATCGTCTGGAATCGTCCTTTGAACAATTTGGAGTTTTCACTGAAACTGTCTTTTGGACTTTGAACCATTTGGTTACCAGTAAAGTGTACTATATCGAGAAAAATCTTGGAATGTTTTCATCAAAAACCTTAATTTCTTTTCGACTGAAGAAAGAATGACATGGATATATTGGATGACACATTTTTTAAAAGTGAACTACTCCTTTAACTTTCATTAAATACATCTATGATGATATTTACAAGGTACTTCAAATAATTTTTAGTTATACATACCCAGAAAACATTATTACCATGGTGTCATGTCAAACAAACAAATAAATAAATAAATAAAATGATTTTTGCACTGGAAAAAAAGGTGTTCTAAAGGCAGTCGTGGTTAGCGAGTCTAACTGGTAACCCACAGTTGGCTGGTTTGATTCCAGTACCGGCAGGAAATGATTGAGGTGCCCTTGAGCAAGGCACCGAACCCCTAATCGTTCCCCAGGCGCCACAACATAATGGCTGCCCACTGCTCCGGGTGAGGACAAATTCTGAGTATGAAATATTTGTTACAAGGTGTAAAATATACAAGCACCAATATGTCATATGTAATACCTGAGACATTGTCACTCATCATTATTATTATCATCATTTTATTGTGTGGTTAGTACCACAAATTAATAAATGAATATAGACGATATTTTCAAGTAGTTTTTTAAATTTTTATTTTTTTTTACATACATACCCAAGCTGGAATCTTGTGTCATGCTAGTGCATGCATAGCATTTGAATCGCTCATCCATGTAATCCATTTAATAATTATACTTCCCTCCAATCCGATTTTCCTTGCGAATACTTTGGATTTGAAGTTTTCCAGACTGAAATTCGCCCATTGATGATGATGGACAGGTAGAGGATTTGCCATGCATGGCTGTCTTAGCATATTTCCCAGTGCCGCTTTTGGCTGAACTTGAAATACTTTTTCTGCCGGATGTGCAGAGTAGACAATATAGCCCAAGGTGCACTGGGGCCATCTGCTCAGCAGTGGACACAAAACACACCCAAAACCCACACTCAATATACAGAGACAGACGTGAAGTTGCATCAGACTTGATTTTATTGAGTCTGTGTGTTTGTGTTGCATTGCATGCTGTTGCATGACGCTTTACTCTGACATATGCTTCAGTTATGGGTTTTAGTCATGTTGAGTGGGTTTGGTAAAATTGATGTGGGATGCATGCGCACTAACTAAAGACACTAAAGACGCGCCTCTTGACGCCTAGGGAGTGAGGTTTAAACGCACAGGTCAGTATAAACACATACAAGTTTGGTTATTCTTCGACATGAGAGTGACTAAATGGTGGACATTTTCATTTTTGGCGAACTAACCCTTTAATGTTGATTATAATGAAATAATTCAGTACTCTGCAATTGAGTTAGCTAAACTGTATACAATGCTTATTTTCCCTTTGTCTTTTTCTCTATCCTTGGATTCACTTTAATTTGACTCCAACCCTTTTTAGAATCACCCACCAACAGTAACCCCCAGACAAAGGCTGTCTCAGGTGTTATACATTACTTATGGCCCACCAGTAATGGCCATGGCCACATTATTTATTGATTAGATATTTTTTCACATGAAGACATCTAACAGCTGTTATTGATTTTATGCTGGAGGATATCACTGCATTATTGAAAAATTGCCATCACTGATCATTTAACGCTCATGGGCGTATTTATCTGGCAATCTGTGCAATAAAAGATTAATTATGTTTTTGTTCATTATTTCTAAACTACTTCGCATTTGAAATGACTCACGGGCTTGTGCGTATAGTGGTCATGTTGTTTGCTTACGTTGGTTGTAAATCACCTGCTGGGAAACGCAGGTCACTTTAATGTTGATATCCACAGGAGACTGTGGTTCGTTCAAATATCTCACTTTGTTAAAGTCATTTTATAGACGTTTACATAGTTGGAAGGTAGCCTGCTGTCGCCCTTTTGTCCACAAACCTGTCCTTGCGTAAACATCAGCATATTAAACACATTCAAATCCACCGGCAAAAAACATATACATACTCCAAACACAGCGTAAGTAAATAAAGCTGTCACTCTTTCCTGTGTACCACAGAAAAAGCTTTTTACTGAATGGGGACATCAATAATTTAGCTGAATATCGTTCTGTGTAAAACTCCTTTATGCATTTATGCATGCATTTATGTAATGGTGCCAGCTGAGCCTTTTTTCCTTATCTTTGTGTCTAGTTTCTGTCTCTCTTTTCCAAATAAGCAGGACCGTTTCTGTGTAGTCATTTTGTTGGCCTTTGTAATTATTAACCACGTAAGTTTGGTCGACCCTAACAGCCCCGCGCTTCCTCTGACTCTGACAGGTGGCCCGGTATCTCGTATCAGGATGATGTCATCAGCTGTTAGGGCAAGTACGGACAGATATTGTGTTTGTTCTTTTTTTTTTTTTTCTCAGCCCAACCGAAACCATGACAGTGTCCTTGTTTACGTCGCAAGAGGGACAGAGACAAAACGTTACTGATCACGACCTTGTCTCCAAGTCTTGTATCGGCTTGTTTACTTTTTAGTTTCTGTTGACCTCTTTTGAGCCTCGAGCGAGACAAAACAAAATATATTATTTATGCTAATGGTCAAAAGTTTGGAGTCATCAAGATGTTTTTGAAAGATGTCTCTTATGCTCTTCAAGGTTATATATATATTTTTTTCAAATAAATGCATTTAGTGAGAGCAGTTATATTGTGAAATGTTTTTGCAATTTAAAATAACTGTTTTCTATTGAAGTATATTTAAAAATGTGGGTAAGATAATATATATATATATATATATATATATATATATATATATATATATATATGCAAAAGCCTCTAAATGCCATTTGAAATTTTCTTCTAAAATGACCATTTTTATCAAGCTTGTATATTTAAGTTCAGTAATTTCACTTAAATGACAATTAATAGGTAATCTTCATTGCCATTTAAGTGAAATTACTGAACTTAAATATACAAGCTTGATAAAAAGTGATCATTTTAGAAGAAAATTTCAAATGGCACTTAGAGGCTTTTGCATCTGAACTCTTCATATATATATATATATATATATATATATATATATGTGTGTATTAGGGGTGTAACGGTTCACAAAAATCACGGTTCGGTACATACCTCGGTTTTCAAGTCACGGTTCGGTACGTTTTCGATACAGCAAAAAGAAAGAAATGCCAGAGAAAATTAGTTTAAAGAAAAAATATTTTTAAATAAGTGTGAGTTTTCCTAGATCTTGAAACTTTCAGGTTTATAAATGGGGGTCATCTTTGAAAGATGAACAAATAATGTTTTGGTCATCACATTAAAAATAACATTTATATATATATATATATATTTAGATAAATGTTTGAATTTTGAAGTGCTGGAAAAAGATGTGTGAAGTACTTGAAAGCATTTCACCATTCCAGCCAAACTGGTTCCAGTTAGTGTTACTATATTAAATCCATGGTGAATGTTGCTGGTCTGTGGACGTAAAGTATTACTAGTTCATTCACGGCACAATGTTTCTCCTGGTTTCCATGACAGCGCTGTTTGATCTAATAGAGATCTACGGTTAATAACGGAGAAATGTGAATGCTTCTCACTAGATCTCGCAGCGATGTTATTACCTCACTGGCGAATTCAAATGTTTTCTTTACCGGATCTCTTAGCGCTGTGTAGTAACAGTGTTGCTTGATCGAGATCAGCTCGCGCTGCACAGATGTTGCTGGTCCGAACTGATAAACGATCCGTGAAGCACATAACGAGTAGCGCAGTTTCGTTCTGCTTTCATTACGCTTGCCATTTGATGTTGCGCAACGTTGTGTTGGCCGCGTCAGAACGAATTTTGCCGGCAGGAAAAATGGTCCAAACAACCGTTCGGTTTGTATGCGTACCGAACCGGAAGCTTCGAACCGAAACGGTTCAATACGAATACATGTACCGTTACACCCCTAATGTGTATATATATATATATATATATATATATATATATATGTATATACAGTATATGTATATGTATGTATATATACACTCACCGGCCACTTTATTAGGTACACCTGTCCAACTGCTCGTTAACACTTAATTTCTAAGCAGCCAATCACATGGCGGCAACTCAGTGCATTTAGGCATGTAGACATGGTCAAGACAATCTCCTGCAGTTCAAACCGAGCATCAGTATGGGGAAGAAAGGTGATTTGAGTGACTTTGAACGTGGCATGATTGTTGGTGCCAGAAGGGCTGGTCTGAGTATTTCAGAAACTGCTAATCTACTGGGATTTTCACGCACAACCATCTCTAGGGTTTACAGAGAATGGTCCGAAAAAGAAAAAAGATCCAGTGAGCGGCAGTTCTGTGGGCGGAAATGCCTTGTTAATGCCAGAGGTCAGAGGAGAATGGCCAGACTGGTTCGAGCTGATAGAAGGGCAACAGTGACTCAAATAACCACCCGTTACAACCAAGGTGGGCAGAAGAGCATCTCTGAACGCACAGTACGTCGAACTTTGAGGCAGATGGGCTACAGCAGCAGAAGACCACACCGGGTGCCACTCCTTTCAGCTAAGAACAGGAAACTGAGGCTACAATTTGCACAAGCTCATCGAAATTGGACAATAGAAGATTGGAAAAACGTTGCCTGGTCTGATGAGTCTCGATTTCTGCTGCGACATTCGGATGGTAGGGTCAGAATTTGGCGTCTACAACATGAAAGCATGGATCCATCCTGCCTTGTATCAACGGTTCAGGCTGGTGGTGGTGGTGTCATGGTGTGGGGAATATTTTCTTGGCACTCTTTGGGCCCCTTGGTACCAATTGAGCATCGTTGCAACGCCGCAGCCTACCTGAGTATTGTTGCTGACCATGTCCATCCCTTTATGACCACAATGTACCCAACTTCTGATGGCTACTTTCAGCAGGATAATGCGCCATGTCATAAAGCTGGAATCATCTCAGACTGGTTTCTTGAACATGACAATGAGTTCGCTGTACTCAAATGGCCTCCACAGTCACCAGATCTCAATCCAATAGAGCATCTTTGGGATGTGGTGGAACGGGAGATTCGCATCATGGATGTGCAGCCGACAAATCTGCGGCAACTGTGTGATGCCATCATGTCAATATGGACCAAACTCCCTGAGGAATGCTTCCAGCACCTTGTTGAATCTATGCCACGAAGAATTGAGGCAGTTCTGAAGGCAAAAGGGGGTCCAACCCGTTACTAGCATGGGGTACCTAATAAAGTGGCCGGTGAGTGTATATATATATATATATATATATATATAAAGTACACCTTAACCTACTTAAAAATGTATAATGTTAGAAAAGATTTCTAAAAAAAGATCCTGAAATAAATATAAAAATAATGTTTTCCACAAAAAATGTTAAGCAACAATATATATATATATATATATATATATATATATATATATGAAGAGTTCAGATGCAAAAGCCTCTAAATGCCATTTGAAATTTTCTTCTTTAATGATGATTTTTATCAAACTTGTATATTTAAGTTCAGTAATTTCACTTAAATAACAATTAATAGGTAATTATCATTGCCATTTAAGTGAAATTACTGAACTAAAATATACAAGTTTGATAAAAATCATCATTCTAGAAGAAAATTTCAAATGGCACTTAGAGGCTTTTGCATCTGAACTCTTCATATATAACAATGTTAAAGGTGCATTGTGCAACATTACGTGTTAAAAATACCCGTTTTCCTAACCCATTCATGCTTAAACACTTGCCTGATGAGCTGAATGAGCCCTTCTCTGATCGCTGCGATTGTCTCTATAATCCTGTACAGTAAAATAAATAAGAGGGATTCGGGACGGACTTTGAGACTGGGCGTGACGTCTGGCAGGTTTGTGTATTCGACGCCATTCTCAAGACAATTCGGGCGACAAAAGTATAAGATGGATTCAAAGAGACCTGCTTGTAGTCCATTCCAACCCCCAACGCAAACTCCACGCAAGACAAAGAAAATACAACTTTTGTCTAGTGCCATTAAAAGGGCCAAATTTGAGTCAGACAGGCGTCGGAATAAGACGAGAGTCAACATCGGGAAGGCTTTCAACACATGGAGAGATCTCCGGTCTGCTCTAGGGCTCAAACAGGATTCTCAGTTGGCTTTTTTTCTTTATAACTATTTACAATTTGTGTATAGTTACCCTTTTTTGTCTACTGAATGTATGAACTATTGTGACCTTGCCCAGGGACAGCAATTGAAATGTATTGACACATTTCACCTAAATGTCCGTCAGTGTGTTGTCCCTTTCAAAATATCTACTAAATAAATCAGCGCTACATGTAGTTTAGCTTTTACAAAGAACTTATATTGTTCATGAACGTGTTTCCATAATATTACAATTATAAGTGGATACAGTAAGCATGTAAAACAATTCAACATGGAGATAGATGGAAACAAAAACCGATATTTTCTACTACCCCCATTTCCCAAGTTTACTCAAATGTCTTTCCTTTCATATATTTAAAATGTCTTGCAGATTTATAACGTTATTACCTCTGAAGACATTTAACAAAAGATATGTGTGGCTGATGCTCTTTTGGTTATGAACAGCTTGTGCAAGCGTGCACACCTCTGGTTGCAGTTTCACTTGTCGCCAGAGGGGGCATAGTTCTGCAAAAACTCAGACTTGCACAATGCACCTTTAATATTAATAATAATAACTATTTCTTGAACAACAAATCAGCATATTATAACGCTTTCTGGGGGGTCACTGAAGACTGAAGTAATGATGCCGAAAATTATATTATTGCTTTTTTAGGGTCTAATCTCTTTAGGCTACATTATTTAAAAAATCCAACAATCTAATCCCGTGATAACTGGGAATGTCTTGAAAATAATTTGTCTGAAATTAACCATTGTACCCATAGATACAAACCTAGTATTGCAAGATGAAACAAACATTTAAAGTTTGTGCTTTATCCGTTGACCTTTATAAAGAGTGCAATATGCCTGCCAAATTCAAGATTCAAAGCCTGCATGTATGTGTATTACATCATCTATCCTTGCTCCTGAATCGTGGATATAAAAATGTAGTGGAAGAGCTAGCAAGCCGAGCTGGGAAAGATGAATCAGTGTGTAAAAAAGAGTGATGGAGAAGAAAGAGAGCAGAACACAGGTATGCTGATACATCCCCTTGACATTTTCACAACGCCTTCAAACCACTCTCAGGGGGGAAGCAGCGTGGGCCTGTACGCTCCTTCCTACATCACATTGGACTTATGCCATGTGGGGTTGGATCCATATTCAAACACGGAAGAAAGCAACTTATGGTTGTATAATCAGAGCCTTTCTTTAGATGAGGGCAATGTCCTCTTAAAGAAAGACATTCGACTTGGCGGCCATCTTGATAATGCCCTCGGCCAGTTATTTTTAAGTTATGAAAGCACAGCTCCTATTAGCTTGAATGAGGAAAGGCCAAAATCTCAAAAGGCTGTTTGCTGAGCCTACGCTTAGAAAGAAACATGTGGCACATCAAAACTAAAATTCGACCAAAATGTTATATTCTTTGGCTCAAATTAAGCTACAAAACCTGGCATCTTATGATTACATAAATTAACATGAATCTGCATTTAATCAGTTATTGGCCATAACATGACAATAATTGGCTTCTGTGCATGCCTAAACGTTCTTTATATTTAAATATTGAATATTGAGTGTTTCAATATTCCCATCCATTTATTTTTAAACAAATGTCATGTTTCCTCTTTAAACTGCTTGTGTTGAGTGGCCTGGACCTGATGGTGTTGGGATCGGTACCCTTAGACCCCGATATACTTCACTGGCGTGATGTCATTTCAGTTTGTTTTTTCTGGAGTTTGAAAGAGATTTCCATTGCGAACTTTCCAGAAAAAGCTCCAACTGGATTTTTCAAATTACGATTGGTCCACTGCAAAGGTATTTCGATCTTCATTTTTCACCCTAAACGAAATACAAACATAGTTTGCTGTGAACTGTGGGCGTTTCAGGGATTAAGGGTGTTGACAAACTGCTTGACAAAGATAAAATGCAGAATCACTTCCTGTTAGTGCTCTGGTTCAGGCAAGTGCACAGGCTCAGTCAAGCAGATGGTAGATGGTCTATCAGGAAAAGGGATATTCAGGGGAATTTTGTGTAAAGTTGTGTGCGTTAATGGAGAAAGGTGGGAGAGCACGAGCGAATGTCGAAAAGCTGACCATCTGTTGCAGCAGGTTTCTGCTGAAGGTAAATATTAGCTAAGGTTGACACAGTGGATGAAGGAAGCTGGAAAAACAGGAATCAAAAAGCCATGTAGGCTATATAGAAGCAGCACTCGACATTTCAGCATGTCTCCAGAAACAAACACGCTAGAACTAATTGTACACGCACAGCCGGCTGTGGGATTCATTACATTCTCCTCATTGACTTACGAGTTACTCTTGAACTCCCCCATCATGGTCTCTTCTCTGTTTTTAGCTGCTAACTTGATACAGCGTTGTAATGCGCCCACAGCGTGAGCGGGATGTGCTGGCAGGCACCGTATCATCACTCTCTAGCACATAAACATATTAGTCTCCTCACCGAAGCTGAGCTTTCCTTTTTTCCCCACTGAAGGACCTAGATTGCTATTAGATTAGCCACACACAATGGGGCGTATTTTGTAGACTCTCTAAACAAGCCTTTCTGCGGTTTTCTTAATGAGATGGGCTGAATGCCATCAGGTTTTTTTCAGAGTCCTGAAGCAGGTCCAGTGTTGTGCCTCGTGCCCGGGGAGAGATGCAGATCCGGTCAGGCTGCCGTCCCGGAGAATGGTAGCTCTGTTCAGAGTTTGCCTCTGCACTGATGCAGGAGGTGTCCTAGTTGCAGTCCTACTTACACCCCCACCCCAGTCGCATGGTCCACGTGTGTTGTTGAATAAGGACGATTCTGTGATTCCATCGTGAGAGGTAGAGCTGGAATCAAATAATAAAACAGTTTTTGACCTGAAGGTCCCACTTTGTTCAACAATATTCAAAGGCCCCCTCCACCCACATAGGCTATAATATTTCTGCTGTAACTGTTTTTGTTTTTTTGTTTTTTTTTTACATTTAAATTGACTGTTTTCAAAGACCCGCCCCCTTTAGTTATTGCTGATTATGATTGGTCAGATCGCCTGTCAATCAAACTTCCTGCGAAGGGTCAATTTAGATTTTAGTTATTATTAGGGCTGTCAAATAATTAATCGCGATCAATCGCATCCAAAATAAAAGTTTGTGTTTACATAATATATGTGGGTGCACTGTGTATATAAGTATATATTTAAGAAATAGTTTCCAGTATACAGATGTATATTTCATTTATATATATATATATAAATATTTTATATATAAATAATATTTTATTTTTCTTAAATATACATATGCATGTGTGTGTTTTTATATATATATATATATATATATATATATATACATACAAAATAATTATACACAGTGCACCCACATATATTATGTAAACACAAACTTTTATTTTGGATGCGATTAATCGCGATTAATCGTTTGACAGCCCTAGTTATTATTCAATTGTTTTAATAAATGCATAATAATGTATCAATTTGTAATACTTTTAAGTCATCCTGCGTCGACTATTGTTGCGGTGGGCAACAATCCTCGTTTATTGGAAGATTAATAATGTTATTAAAATATTGGCTATTTTTACTGTTTGATATATATATATATATATATATATATATATAATGATGTATATGTAGAAAAGAATAATAATAAAAAAATAATGTCAATGACAAAACTAGCAGTGATATATATATATATATATATGAAGAGTTCAGATGCAAAAGCCTCTAAATGCCATTTAAAATTTTCTTCTTTAATGATGATTTTTATCAAACTTGTATATTTAAGTTCAATAATTTCACTTAAATGGCAATGATAATTACCTATTAATTGTTATTTAAGTGAAATTACTGAAGTTAAATATACAAGTTGATAAAAATCATCATTAAAGAAGAAAATTTCAAATGGCATTTAGAGGCTTTTGCATCTGAACTCTTCATATATATATATATATATATATATATATATATATATATATATATATATATACAGTATATATATATATAATATATATATATATATATATATATATATATATATATATATATATATATATATATATATAATTTATTTATTTTATTTAATTTTTTTGACTTAGGTAGGTACATTTAAAGTTCAGCAAGCTACATATTGCTACTTTTTCCAGCAGTGAATCTGAGGTGTGTGCGTCGCCTAGGATGGTTTACACTATTGCTAATTCGCAAACAAAACTTTATGGATTTTCTCAGGACGTATTATGCTTCAGTGTGCACTACATTTATTTTATGTATTTCATTTTCCTGGAGGTCCCTGGTCAGTGTTTAGACTAGCAAAACAAATGCAGCCTAGGAGTGGACCCTCCGGTAGGTAAACCACATCCATCCTTGACTTCCACCTACATGCTCACAGTCTTGCCAGATTCTGTACTTGAAGTGTCAGTTTTGAGGGAATGATCGCACACATGTTGGACTTGTTTAATGCCCTTTCTCAATGGCATTATGGGTGGATGAAACGTGCATTGACGCAACGTGATTACCTGATATTGTTTAACATACCTTGAGGCTTGAGCAATGGGGAAGACTTCATATGTCTTAGTTATTTCTATGAGATAACTCCCTCCACATCACGAATTTCTGCATGTAGTCCAGCTAAGAGACCTTGAAATGGAAGTAGAGTCAATGTTGTCTGAAACACCGCCCTTGGTGGTGTACTTTAAGACCTAAGGATCTGCTCTGCCGTGTGTTAATTCACTTTCATCGTTACTCAGATGTCTGCAAGTGATCATCTTACTCAACTTTTTTTGTTATGCTTTCGAAGGCATCATTGTGCCAACTCCAACTTTCTCTTGCAGTCTGTTTGCCCTTGCTTCCGTTTCATAGCAACTTTTTTTTTTTTTTGTTTACAGAAGTGCTTATATTCTCAACTCAAGTTTTCTCTCTGATTGCCCTCCATTGTTCAAATCCAGTGTGCAGGCTATAATTATTCTTCATCTCCTACTTTCTTTGGAAGACCCCTTCAGACCTGAGGTGGAGGAAGTGGAGGTGGAAATGGGGTCAGGGGGCCCCAAAGGCTTCAATTCTCATTGTGAGGATTTAGGTTCTGGAGCCGTAAAATTACCCCTCTCTCACAACTCCCCCAAAAGGGAAGGATGGTATTTATCTGTGGTGGTCTAAGTGGATGACTCAGAGAAGGTAGTTAGCGGGATATAGTCACCCTGCTGCTTCTACTATTCCTCAATAGCAATGTCTTTATGTAGATAAAGTTAACTAGGCCTATATTTCAGTCGCTCTCCATCTAGACCTGCCTCGGCTTTTGTTGGCAAGCTGTAAGTCATATTGGTACTTCACACGGCATTTCCTCGTTATTGTTTAGACCCTGTCACGGTAGCAAATGTAGGCGGAAGCGGGGTCAAACCAAGGGGTACAAGGACACCGGTGTTCCCCAAGGTAGCTGTGCAGAGGTTGCCAGCCGTCTTTCTGTCAAACTCGATTAGTCAATCAATCTGTCGTTTCGCAGTGCCTGCTGATGGGTCTATACACTGTGGTCAAAAATATCTCATCCGTACAGACCCGAGTAAATGAGAAATGAAGGGTTTGGTGTGCATCGGTTAAAAACTGACACATCACCAGCTGGATCCCCTTTTTTTCTAAGTGGTGTTAGATAAGGCTAGGATCACAATGAGGGTTATCTTATGACTTGGATCAGTAAATGACCAACTATAACATGGGTGTAAATATCATAAATATAAATATCTAGTTTAATCCGTCTGCAGATGCTGGGTGTCTACAGTCATAGCCAAACAAATAAATAAAAATACGTTCATGTTCTTGTTAAACTCAAACCTGTAACTCTACAAAGTATAACACTTTATGAGAAAGAGAAGCCTACATCAGCAATAAGAGTTGTTTTTTTTTCTTTCTATTTGAGGTCAGTTCTATTGCATTCTCAAAAACTATATCTTTCTGTGAAGCGTGTGTGCTGTGGCGACCTTGAAATATCTTTTCATTTCCAATTCTCAGCTTACAGACGTACACAAGAAAAGACATAGTTCTGTACACTGTGGGAAGAGTGCACATTCTGCATACTTCTCTCTTTTTCTCTTTAAATGTGTGGCTAGTTTTAACCCCGCTGGCCATGAGATCCGTTTTAGATTTGTACTAAAAGTTTCGTCTCAAGTTTAACTTTTCCCAGATTAGCTTTCAAAGTCTCGAACTTAGCATTTAAACACTTGTCCATACTTGTTAAACATTCATGACTGATGTTACCAACAGGCCTGTGCTCAAACCAGTTTTTCAACTTTTCTTAAAATGGCTAACAAATACCCTTATAAGTATGAAACTGATGCCTGATCAGTAATTTACCTTAAACTGACTCCTTTTTATGCACTTTATATGATTTAAAAAATGACAAATCTATCAAACAAACAATGTGTTTAAGTGTAAGTCAATCTAAATTGATACTTTGTAAGTACCAATCTCAAAAGTACTCAAGGTCATGACACTACAACGTTCTTCTTAGATAATTTAATACTGATATTACTGCAAACATGCACTTTTTAATTATCACTTGTTTACTACACAAACTTATGGTAACAGGGTTGACATTTTAAGCTGACAAACAACAAAACGTAAGATGAAATACTAAAATTGTCCTTGACAGTTAAATTCTTGAAATGAAATTGTTGATTTTATACATAACGCCCATTTGATCAAATAACCTGTACTTTTTCCCCCTCCTGCATAATTCCCAACTTTTATGGTGGCGTGATTAAGCACAGTAGTTCAGAGTTACTTCCTCTTTGCTAAGGTCTCTCTGTAGGAGGTAATTACCTCTTTTGCCAGTCATAAATAAGAGAGGGAGAAGGGGAAGAGGGAGGTGAAGCTGCGTGTTTGTGCAGGAAGCGAGGCCAACAGGACAAAACAGCACCTGACGGCGAGGAGAAATATATCTACTCTTGGTGTTTTACGACAGGTTTGTTAAAGACAACAGAAGTCATGGACCCTCCAGAGACACATTTACCTCAGAGTTATTAACGGGTCAGGAAAGCTTCTGTTATGAATGGCTAAACAGGAATTGAAAGTGTTCATGGATGCATGGCCCTTCTGAGGAAGCATAAGAGGCTGGAAATGTAAGAAAAGCCGGTTATCTGGTCAGGTGTTGAGGAAGTGAAGACAAAGAAAATATGAATGAAAAGCAAGGAGTGAGGTAGAGGGGGAAGTTAAACAAAAGTATGAGTAATGCCACGTGCAAGAAAGCGAGACATAGAGAAAAGGAAGGGCAAGAAGGAGGGGTTTGAGTGTTGACGCATCATTCTCAGCTGGAGGGGGTACGAGAAGGTCACCAGGGAGACAAAAGACAAGGGCCCTGCCAAAACAAGACATTTGACCGCGAGACATGCCGTATTTTGGGTTATCTAGAGAGACAAAACCACTATTGTTTTAACTAGGGGCAATGGTTGCATCCTCTACAGATACCTTCAAACTCCTGAAAGCCATTGCTGGGGGAAAAAAAATAGAAAACTCATTCGTTTACTACTAATTGCCTGCCTGGTTTATTGTAGCTTAATTCAAGTGCCATCATTGTGGGCTCACTCAGACTGGATCCCACATTGTTCCCATTAATAGGTGCTTGAGGCTGTCACCGAGATGTTTACCAATGAGAAATAATTAGGATGGAGTGGTGTGGGAGGGTTGGCAGTCAGGATCAGTGTCTTAGGTTCTACTATCATTACAAATGCAGGGAAAGTCTACATCCGGAGCTCGTGAAGACCTAATGCTGCCTGTAAACTCCGCTGCTGTGCTTGTAATTAGTTCTGTTTGTCGACGAAGGCAGTGTTTGAAGTACTCTTGTTCAATGGGCATGCTAGCTATTTGGGCGCACTCACGTAGCGTGAAAGCCAGAGTCGAGTCAATGAGGAGTTGTTCCTTCAGCTCGGGTTGTCAATTTTCACATTGGTGTTCAAGTTATTTAAATAATCATAAAATGGCCCTGATATGTCACTAGACATTAAAGGGTAACTAAACCCCTGGTCAGAGCCTGACTCCACCCACTGGCAATATTTGAAAATGCTGAAAATTGGGAAGACCGACGAAATAGACGCTAAAACACTCTATCCTGATCGTTTTCAATACTCGCAATTCCAATTCCTGACTCCCTACTGTGGTTTTGACGACACAAGATGGTTTTTATATTGCCAAGGGCGTAGCTCGCGTGGTGAGCTGAAACCTGCGTACGCCACGAAGTGCGGAACATCCAATAGGAAAATTCAACTGCAGTAGCCACCGTTCAACCTGAAGAGGGCAGCACTAAGACGCTTTTACACCAAATATTGTAGAAATAGAACACTTTATAAACAAATGTCAAAAAAGTTACTTGAATCAATGACTGGTATTAATAAAGATCCATTCTTACAGATCATTAACTAAAAAAAGTTGGTTTAGTGTTTAGTTACTCTTTAAGAAATCATGTTCATTTAAAATGCGTATATTGCAGATAACAGTAGTCCAGCCAGGATATTGTCATTTCAAAAGTGAAGTTGCAGCCCTCAACAGATGTTGATGTTGTCATGTTATGTTTTGGGCTGATGCTCCACCCTCAACCAATCCACCAATCACGGAGTCAGTAGTGTTGCAGGATCCGGGTTGCGAGCTTTGCTCTAGTTACAGATACAAGATACAAGATACAAGCTGCAGATACAAACATTTTGGATAAAAAAAAAATAAAATAAAAAATCTGGCAACCTTGAGTCAGGGGGGAGGGGGAGGGAATTCACCGCTCTACAGTAATTTGAAGGTGATTGCAGTACCAGTTTTGGCCACAATCTTACATACGGCTCCTTTAATGGTCAATTTATCAATTAATCGTGAATGCAAAAACACATATGGAAGACTAGATAGCATGTGAGTGTAGTCCACATTTTTACTATATTTTATTTAAATAATACATTATTAGTCTGCTGTTTTCATTTATTAAGTATGCATTTAATTTCAAGATAGTTTATGAAAACTTATATTAAAGTCCCCGTGAAATCAAAATTGAACCTATTTACTTTGTTAGCGCATATTACTAGTCTTGTGGTGAACAATTAATCCGTGCAAGTGAATATATATTAAAAAAATGTTTTACCTTAGTAATCTTTAATCAAAATCTGAAAAGTTACTTCCGGTCTGGAACGGTTTCTTTTTCTGATGACGTAGGTTTCACAGTTTGGGTGGGGAAAACGCTTAACCACTCCCCTCAAACCGTTAGTTTGCTATGAGCGAGAGATGGAGAGGAGGAGCGCTAGAGTAAAACCCTGCCCTCTGTTCAATATTCCGTTTCACTTGGAAATACGTCACAGCACTGGAGAAAAATCGTTTGCAACTTCCGGTTCACGGGGACTTTAAAAAAAAGGATAAGAGTGCAACGTTCTGGTCTTCAGCAAGCATTCAATCTGTCTGAGTCTAAGTTCAAGTTCATTGTACGAACTTCCTTGCTTTTTTTCTTTTCTCCCAGCTACCTAAGGCCAATTCTGGGTTTTGTAATAAATTTAATTTACCATCATAATGTTCAAAGAGAAAATATAACTCTATCCCCAATACAACTTACTTGATCATAAAACATTTCCTACACTCATTTTGACTTTAAACTCAAATTATGCCACTTAGTGAGTATAATGAACTAATCTACCCTATCTCACGACCAATTCGTACGAGTGATTCAAAAGTGGCTAATTTGTACTAATTCATACGACCTCACTCGTACGATTTGTCTAAACCCATGTGACGGTTATGTTTAGGGGCGGGGTCAGGGGTAGGTCATTCGTACGAATTCATACGAATTGGCTGATTCGTCAAATATGTACGATTTAGCAAAATCGCACTAATTCGTACGAGTGAGGTCGTGCGAATTGTTACGAATTAGCCCCCTCGTAAAATTCGTACGAATTCCTGTGAGATCTGGTTGGAATTAATCAATCATCGTTCTCAGCTCTGATTGGTTGACTTGTTTTTAATGTCCTTCTTCCTGTCTTTCTGCAGCGGGGAACGGGCAGTCGGTGCAGACGGACCCCAGCAAGTCTGGATTTGTGGGTGACACGGTCGAGCTGCGATGTCTCTTCATCAACGGCAAGCCACCAGTGAAGATCTCTCAGGTCACCTGGCAAAAGCTGATAAATGGCAGCAAACAAAACGTGGCCACCGCCAACCCAGCCTTGGGAGTATCTGTGCTGCCCCCTTTCAAAGATCGTGTGAGCTTCAAGCACCCCGCTGTGCGCCAGAGGACCCCTTCTTCTCTTGAGGATACCACCATTGTGTTTACCAACCTACGGCTGTCTGATGAAGCGGCCTACATCTGCGAGTACACCACATTCCCAGCAGGCAACAGGGAGAATATGGTCAACCTCTCCGTCTTTGGTAAGACCACCACACTGGCAGTTGAGACCACACACACACACACACACACACATATATAGTTCTGTTCTAAAAGAGCTCATTCACAAACAGATGATCAATGGGCCTCATTCTTCAAGCATGAGCAGAACAAATTTCTGTCGTTCATAAAATCATTTTGTGAATTGTCACATTCATGTGACAATGGGCCTCATTCACAAAATAACATGCGTGTAATTTGTTATTTATATAAACAGTTCTATTCAACGCAAATATTTGTGTAAGAATAGTTATACGTACAGTTTACACATTGAATGGGACAATTTATGTAAGAATTTGTTTTCAAGAATAATTTTCACAAAAATTTGCAATGAATGCCAAAAAATGAATGGTTTTATGAATTTACACAAAAAATCTCATTGAATGTGACTGAAGTTTGTTTGAAATTTCGGTAACACTTTACAATACGGGTGCACTAATGTGCATTAATTCATCCTTAACTAATGCACAGATAATCATGAGTTAATGTATAACTCATGAAGAGCTAAACCATTAATTAATGAGTACTGCATCAGCAACAAATAAAGAGTCAATATGATTAATAGATTGAGTAATACATGAATGGCTATTAATTCAATGTGTCATTGTGCGTTAATTCCTCAATAACATATTTTATTAACTAATAGTGTAAATTAATGTGTTAATTACCACAATTAGTCAGAGCTATGCACTTCAACTTCCAGTTGTCTGCTTTAATTAATCATTAGCTAATGATTTGCAAATGTATCATTATGTTATGACTTTACTCGTTGGGGCACATCATTATTAACTAGTCATTTAGTAATTGTAGTAATCTGTACATGAATTTGCACTAACAATGAAGTAATTAATGATGTATTAATGCATATTAGTATACCTCTGGAAGTTGAAATACAAGGCTTTGGCTCATTCTGGTAATTAACATATTAGTTAACACTATTAGTTTAAAATTGAGTTATTATGGAATTAATCCACAATTACATGTTTAATTGATAAAAATTCATGTATGAACTAATACATTAACCTTACAGACTCATAATTAGTTCCTAATGTGGTAATCATTAATAAATAGCTTAGATAATCACTAGTTACACAATAATTCAGTATTATCTGTGCATTAGTTAAGCTTTAATTGAATTAAAGCTTATTAGTGCACACATATTGTAAAGTGTTACCAAATTTCCGTAAGAATGTTTTTCGAACAGTTTACAACTGTGCATAACCATTTATTTTGTATACAATGCTGCAGTTTGTATGCAAATAATGGTACATACTATTTACACAGAAATCCGCATCGAAAAAAAACTTTTTTTTAGTCAAGAATGATTTTATGAATGGTTCCAAAACGAGCAAATTAGCATGAAATGTGTTTGTAAACACTTTTGGTATTGAATGCTACAAGTTGTATAAGATTAGTCATACATAAACTGCAGAATAAAGTGTGGATTCTTTGCAAATTGTAAGTATTTTTGTTTGATTTTTTTTTTTTTTTTTCAAATCAAAAGTAACATTTTACTCAAAAATATTAAAAACGGTTTACACAAAGTCATTCTGCTCATGTTTCATGAATGAGTTTCATGTAAGAACTTATAATTCAGTCAATTTCCATCCAATTGAATGAATTCTTATAGTTAATCAACTGTAAGTAAGAACAAGTTTACTCTGCAGCTGAAGAGGAAGCTTTTTCACTGAGCAGCAAGTTCTTTACACACATATAACACCATGGATGGGCAGGCTAGAAATAGGTGTCATTTTCTTGAATATTTTTAGCACTCAGTCTCAGCCCTGATTAAGGTGTGGGTTAGCAGGTAGTAAACTGTGAATAGATGTTGTTTCAGCAATATTTTATTCATAACCCTATAAGTCCTTGAGAAAAATATGTTCTTTGTCCTTGACTGCTTCAGGTCTTGTGTGTAATGTGCTTGAACCTTCCATACACTTGAAATGTATTGATCAGTGTTCACCACAACCGAAAGAGCTGCGTCCAACTCTGCTGTATTAGTCGACCTGCAGATATAATGTATTCATACATGGTTTCGCGAATAGCTCCACACACACAGGTAAAGATAGGCTATCATTTCAGGCTATCAGTCTGAGATGAAAGACCGAAAGCATCCTAAAAATAGTTAATATGACTGTTTTCAGACCCCTGGGGTTTGTGAGTTGATGAAAAGCTAATGGTCTGGTTTCACAGACAGGGTTTAGATTAAGCCAGGATTAGTTCAATTAGAACATTTAAGTAGCTTTTTAGGGGCTAATGGTTAGCGAGTCCGGCTGCTAACCCAAAGGTTGCTGGTGTGAAATGTCAATGCCAGTTGCTTTAAACCTAGTCTGTGAAACCGGGGAAATAAGTATGTAAATCATAAAAATCATCAACATCTGAGAACCTTGAACATGCAAATCTGTTGTTAAATTATTAAAATGAAATGAAATCTCTGGAAGTACTTCAAATAAATACTTTAGGTCAAATGGCAAAAAAAAAAAAATAAAAAAATGTAATCCCAGGAATCATATCAATCCATACATCATATGACTCCTGAGGATTTCGAATATAACATACAATCGGCAACTAGTCATAGTTGGGGGCGTAGTGAGGGCGAAGTCGGCGTGGGGGAAAACACAGCGAACATTGTGTGTATTTGAATGACAAAAATGTCTTATCGCGACCGGCAATGATACATTGCAAAATTAACTGCAATAGGGTACGATTTCCCTTATTTAATTAAAAAACTGGTTCAATGACCAACCAAATGGCTGGAGGTGTCATTTTCCAGATATTCTGTTGTCCATTTGAATCTCCAGGTAAGAAATTGCGGTAGCTACCGGTAAAATTAGACTATAACTCAATCATATGTTACATATATTATATTTACTTACCAATTGTACATATGCTTCACTCCAAACCATTAATGCTTTGGTAAAACGGTGATCAGTAGTACGAAGTTGCCGAAGGACTGTGCTGACAGGTCGTCCTTGGCGTTATTACGTAGCGATTGGCCTATCAAGCCAATCTTCAGCTGATAACGCTAATGTGAATGAGACATCTCTTATGAAAAACAACCATTGGGATCTCTTAGTATTTTACGATAAAATATTATAGTAATCCTATAGGAATACTGTTGTATTTTGGGATAAACGATAGAAATACTATAGAGGTATTACAGAACATCACAGACATATTATAATACAAATCGCAGGACAGACATGGGAAAAACAGACATAGGAAAGTAAGTGCTGTGCGTTTAAACCTCACTCCCCTGGCCTCAAGTGGCATGCTAGCAACTGTCTTTAGCGTTACAAGTTGTATAAAATTAGTCATACATAAAATTTCCATTGAGACCTCTTTTGCTTCCTCCTCTTTTTTTCAGCAAACATAACAAACACAATTGCCAAAAATCGATTCATCTTGCTCTTTGTTTATCACTAGCGTATGCTGATGAGGTTTCTACTAACTTGCGTCGTAGCCTAGGATTCAATAGGTGTCATCTACACACATGTCGTTCCCAGGTTTGTAGATCCCTTTTAAATCCGATAGGATTGCAGAAATATCACAGTCTGTAGGAGGCATTAGGAAGCTGCACAGGTTAGAAAAAAAAACGTGTGTGTGTGTGTGTGTGTGTGTGTGTGTGTTGGAGTGCAAGATAGGAGCATCTCGTTAGAGAGGTGGGTTATGCTCCCACTGATTGCAGATCTAATTAGAAATGAAGTGTTGATATGTTTTCCATTAAACCAGCAAAGGGAGCTGCTTGGCTCAAGTACAGGGTGTTTTTTTTTTCCTTTTTTTTTTTTTCACTGATGTGGCTTGTTAACTCCCAAGCCCATTTTGTATATCACGTTCACATGCGTCCTCTGAGGATGCTGGCATTGCAGTAAGAGCAAGCAACCTGAATGGAGATAACCAAGCTCAGTGCTTTTCAAAGAGCCTCTTCATGTCATATCAACCCTCGCCACAAACCTCAGCACTCTTTGACACGCGCTCACATAAACACACATCTTCCCGTTTGATGCAGGCCTCTTTAATTGCTAATTGGCAGCTCATAAAGGATCGAGATTGGATGACTTTGGGCACCGTGAGAAAGGAGTGGTCTCTACATCTGTTTGAGTGCTTGACTGATGTTTTAGCTTTGAACACGGGGTACAGGGGGAAAAGAAATTAGTCAACTGCTTGATTCGTACTGACGGGAAGAAAACGACTTTTCTGAACATCAAGATTAGTGGTAAAGGGACTGGAACTCTCAAGGGCACCTTTGTTGCTCTTGTTCACACAGTATTTTAGTATCTTCTACAATGTTCCTTTCCCTGTTTTATTTACCGTTTGCTTCTTTTTTTTTTTTTTTTATCCAGCACGGCCAGTGACCAAGATGTCGTTGACTTCACCCACCATCGTGGCGAGGACTCCGAAACGCAAGATGCCCGTGGCCACCTGCATGTCGGCTAACGGCAAGCCTCCCAGCGTCATCAAATGGGACACCACTCTGAAGGGAGAGGCCACGTTTCAGGAAACGCGCAATCCGAATGGCACTGTGACCGTGCGCAGCAACTACATCGTGTTGCCCAGCCGCGAGACCCACCGACAAAAGCTGACCTGCATCGTCTCTTACCGCGCAGACCGCTTCACTGACAGCGTCATACTCAACGTTCAGTGTAAGAACAATATTTTTTTTCTCATATCTTTCAAACTCCAGGAGAAAAAATGCATCATTGACAGATTTACAATGATACACACATACTGTAGTTTGGAACAATTGATATTTTTTCAAGTCTCTTTTGCTCACCATGGATGCGTTTATTTATTTATAACCAAGTAATATTGTTACAATTTGAAGAACTGTTTTCTATTTTAATATATTTTAAAACTAATTTTATTCCTGTGATCAAAGCTGAATTTTCCGCATCATTACTCCAGTCTTCAGTGTCACGTTATCCTTTAGAAATCATTCTAATATTCAGATTTTTCGCTTTACAAATATTTATTATCAATATTGAAAATGTTTCTACTGCTTATTATTTTTGTGGAAACAGTGATATATGAAAATAATTCAAAAGATTGGGGGAAAACAGATTATTTTAAACTTTTATTCAGAAAAGGCACAATTATTTGATCAAAAGTAACAAAAAGTACAGTTTCCATTAAGCGGAAAAAAAAAATATATATTTTATTTTTTAAACCAATAAGCTGCTCTAATAATAACTGAGCACCAAATCAACATATTGAATTCAGCAAATGATTTCTGACCATGTGATACTGAAGACTGGACATCTGGTGCTGAAAATACATTGCTGAAATAAACTACAATATATTAAAACTTTAAAGAATTCTTTAAAAATATGACCAAAAAGTCTTAATCATTACAACATTGGACTGGTTTTACATATATTATACATCACACATTGTACATCACAAATTGACATAAATGTATGTATTTTTTTAGCAATCAAAAAGCATGTTTAATTAATTAATCATATAACTTAACATTTTAAAAAAAAAGGCCACACTAATTCTGTGTTGCGTTTTTTCTGGTAATAAAATGAAGGCATAAAACACAAATTTGATCATTTATCATAAATTTTAATCATATGAAATTAAATAAACTTTTTGTCAAACAACATACTGCAATTAAAACATGGATTATTCCTTAAATTCAGAAATTAATTAAATTTAAAAAAAATCATAAATTATTTGGATTAGTGTTAGTGTATTATTACATTGAGACATTTCTAAGTTAGTAGAACAGTAATATATTTCTCTCAAGTTAAACCGAACTTTTATTTTGAAGGGTTGCCGTCAAGACCTTTTGAGTTTCTGTGTTTATGTCATGATGATAGTTTTTCCTCAAATAAAGCAGTTAAATGATCACAAAGTGACTTTAAGAGTGGATCTAGACCCTTGAGAGGAAGTTCATGCATTTGTGTCTTTATATAAGCAAAATAATAAAAAAAAAAAAAAAAACTTCCCGCGCGCTTCAGTGTGTGGTAAGTGAAACTGTGCATCGGCTGCACCATTCAATCACACAGAACATGCAGTATTCGTATTTAAATAGTCTTTATGGTTTAATATTCACACACACTAGTCTACATCGCGATTCGGTTTCAAGTGTACTGAAATGCTTTCTATTTATTCCTCAAAAAATGTAGATTTCATCAGCTTTTTAGGGGGCCGCCCCCCTAAAACAATGAGGGAACATTGCACACTTATATAAAACCCCACTGGAATGTCTAAAAATGTACGGTTAAGTTAGTGTTGATGCTGCACTGTTGCGCAAGTTCTGCGGAGGAGGTTCGGATCAGGAAGAGATGTGTCACTGGCCTGTCTCAGCCGCTGTTGTTATCAGCTATTGTTTAGGGCCGTTTAGAACAGTATTTCAGCCCCCATAAAGCCCACTGATAGAGGAAATCCACCCATTCTCCCACACTACGCTATAGAATACATTGTTCTTGTGGTGCGCCTGTGTGAAAGGCCATGTTTAGAGTGACGGTAAGTTCACAGAGAATCACTCGTCCTGATTCTTGATTTACTTCGAGTGTTTTGTTAATCTAGTTACCCTTTGGTATAACATCCCCAAATTGAATTTCCTCAGCCTTATACATGCTCATAAAAGCAATTAAGAATGAATCTGAAGAGACATAGACCGGTAACATCAAGTATGCAGTGCATTTGAATACCGTCATTAATAGGAAGGGGAAAAAAAAGTGCTGTAATGAATTGAAATTTGGCATTTAGCTGAGGTTCTTATCCAATTAGGACAATTTCTGGAATAGTTGCCCTGGAGTAGCTTGCGGCTAAGTGGGTAGCTAAAGGGCACGGTGGTGGTTGTAGTCTCAGTAACCATTCATGTGTTGGCTCTCCTCCCAATCGCTTAAGAAATAAACTCTTGACCTTTCAGCTATGAGCCCAGATCCTTAATCAGTATCATGACATGCACCCATCGTCAAGTCATGTGACCCTGAACAACCTGAGCCCATGCCTGAAGACGCTCTTTTGCTTTTTTTTTTGTTGCAGATGAGCCGGAGGTTAAAATCGAGGGCTTTGACGGGAACTGGTACCTGAATCGCCAAAACGTGCAGCTCACGTGCAACGCAGACGCCAACCCACCCGTCACCGTCTACCAGTGGAAACTGTGAGTTATACTCTTCTGACCTACTAATCCACATTGCGAGCAATCACCTTGTAGTCTCAGCTTATTAATAGAACTGGGATGGATGAGTAATGTTTATTGAGTGAAAAGCATAGTGAGATTTGAAACCTGTCTTTTTATGTATTTAATCTTTTCAAATACACATTACAGTCTTTTCTCCAGAGTTTGATTGTAAATGAATTGTTCAATTATTAAATAACACAAACGGATAAAAGTTACATGAATACAGACTTTTTAACTGTGATAAGAGTTGACATGTATGTTAAAGGAGTAGTTCACTTAAAAAAAAAAAAAAAATGCTGATTATTTACTCACCCCCAGGTTATCCGAGATATCATTCTTTCTTATATAATGATATATAATGTAATTTTTTCTTCAGTCGAAAAGAAATTAAGGTTTTTGATGAAAACATTCCAGGATTGTTCTCCAATATAATGGACTTCAATGGGAACCAAATGGTTCAATGTCCAAAAGACAGTTCCAGTGCAAACTGCAAACTTGTTCAAAGGGCTTTAAACGATTCCAGACTATGAATAAGGGTCTTATCAAGTGAAATGATCGCTCAATAAAAAACAGTTTAAGTTTTATAAGCTCAAATGGTCGCCTTCCTCTGTTCTGTGATGCGCGTTCGTGACTCTCCGGTTCGAACTCGTTTATCAAAATGAATGAATATTTTTCCATGTCATTTGGTTCATTCAATGAACAAGTTGACTCTGGAAAAGATTGAAACGAGTTTGAACAGGAGAGTCATGAACGTGCATCACATAACAGAGCAAGGCTCTGAGCTTATAAAACCTAAACTTTGTTGTTGTTGTTTTTTTTTAAATGAGCAATCGTTTTGCTTGATAAGACCCTTATTCGTCGTTTGAAATCGTTTAAAGCCCTTTGAACAGTTTGCAGTTTGCACTGAAACTGTCTTTGACCTTGAACCGTTTGGTTCCCATTGAAGCCCATTAAATGGAGAAAAATCCTGGATTGTTTTCATCAAAAACCTTAATTTCTTTTCGACTGAAGAAAGAATGACATGGACATCTTGGATGACATGGGGGTGAGTAAATTATCAGCAAACTTTTTTTTTTTTAATGTGAACTACTCCTTTGAACCCTTTTTGCGTGATTGTCCTTCACTTCTAATCCGTCCATTTAAAAAATAAGTTGAAGCGCATCATTTATATTGGCCGTACAACACTTAATGTCAAGCATTTACATGAAAAGTTTTCATGACGATCAGTGTGTCCAAACGTTTGACTTCTTGTGTATGTCGGCATCATTAAACTAAATGAATGATGAGTAATGTTTGAAGAGCGCTCCTCTGAAATATTCAGTTTACTGTAATGCTACATGACAGCTTAGATGTGTTATGAGTGATAACAGAATCATTTCCTTCAGTAAACTACGACTTCATTCATTGGTGGTTAGCACTCAATCAAGATAAATAAAGACGCTTACAATGGCTCTATTCAGAATTCACGTAGCCATTGATAACCCCTCAAACAAGATCAAACATGAGAAAATAAGCTACCCTTTGTACTTCTGCATGTTTACCTTACCAATATACTGGTTTGAAAGAACAGTGAAAGAGATATACAGCGAGATTGAGTCTTGTTTGGCATTATGAGTCTTGTGATGGTGATTGTTGTCGAGTTTCTGGTGCTACGGGTTTGCATGCAAACTATGACATCATTGCTTTGCCTACCAAATGAATATGATGACTGCACAGTCTCAGCTCTGTTTTGATAACCTTTCTGTGGACAATGCTGGTGTTTATGTGAGGTCAAAGCTGTGGTAACCATTTATCAATCATTTCAACTTATATTAATCATTATACATTAATATAAGGTATAGTTTAGTAGTTCAAACCCTGCTCCAACACACACACAGCTGTAGTTTGGAAATAAGCCGGAAAGGCTTGATGTGCTGGATCAGGTGTAGGGGTGAGCGGGGCACAATCTAACTAGTTGTAACACACTTGTTTTAAATACTTCAACACATGCCAGCATGATGAAACTTAGTGTTTTTATTAGTTACCATATCAACATGTGTCAAAAATGTGTCAAAATTAAGAAATCTTTGAAGGATATCAACAAACATGCATTTAACCATTGCAAAAGTAAATTTCTTACCATGTTCATTTTTCATCTCTGTTTTTGTGTTTATTTAAAATGAGACAAATCTGATATTATTTTACTCTTATATCTGTTATTTAACTCAGATAGTTACTAGTGCCCCTATTAGAACTATGCTATTCTGGGGTGCGTTTCCCAGAAGCATCGTTAGCCAACTATGGTCGCAATTTGGTCGCAATTTCCATTTAACTCTATTGGAAAACGACGGAACTTGCGACCATAGTTGGCTAACGATGCTTTCGGGAAACGCACCCCTGTTCGATACTTTTTTTATGAATTCTATTTAGAAACCGTTCGAAAAAGGTGAATGTTGAGTCAAGGTGAATTGAATGAGTCAATGTTCAGAAATTATAAGTTATTATTTTGTTTTGAACTATGCTGTGTTTTGCAGTGTGTTTGTCAAACAATTTTGTTTTTAATTATTTAAAAAAAATACATTATTTTATACGAAAAAGTTATTAAATGTAATTTATTGACAAAATATTTGAGTTTGTCTATAGGATCATTTTTTTTTATTAAATCAGATAACATTTTAAGCTGTCATATTGCCGTTACAATATGCCCCACCTATGGGGCATGTTGTCACATTTCACTTCCATTCTTTCGGGCTATATCAAGAAAAAAGTATACACTGTATTAAAGGGATACTTCAGGATTTAGCATTAAGCTTTGTATTAGTAGAAAACATGTAGTATTTTTGAGTTACCATGCTTTCCACCCTCATATCCCCTTGAGACAAGAGATTTATCCATTTTTTTTGTCTGGAAAAAATCTTTTTCCAGAGGATTTTTTTTTGGCCAGAGGCTAAAGACTAGTCAGTAGCAGGCTGTCAGCCTGTCCCGCATGTTCTCAACCCACCCATAGAGGGTGTGATCTCACTCACAGAAGGTACACATAGTGTCACATAGTGTTTTTTTGGAAGCTAAGCTAGCAGGCTCTTGTTCTGTGGAGAAAGCTGAGTAGTAGGGGTTACCGTCCTCTTTTTTTCCGGACATGTCCGGCCTTCAGCTTTTGCTTCTGCAGTCGCCATTCGTTGTTTACATGCACACGTTTTGTTTCAATCTAACTGAATTCATTCCGATTGGTGAATCTGAATGTAGTGTTTACATGAACGCTAAACAAGTGATCGGTTGATGTGCGTTTCAACATTGCTAACAAAATTTGCGGTCCTCCGTGAGAGATACGAGACCGGTGCGTCTCACAGGTGTCGCTCATCGGTAATCACGCCACCGGCCTCGCGCCGTTCTCCCGTGGCCCTCACTCGTCCCGCTCGCCACAGTAAACATAATGAATGGCGACTTTAGAACGCAAAAGCCGAATCCCGGACATTTTGGCCAATCTCGAAACACATTTTCGGCCAGACTCATGAAGACTCACTAGTAGCCTAGACTTGTTGTTTAATGCTGCGTTCACGTGCTATGGAAAATAGGATATTTTCCACTTGTGAACTGGTATTTACCAGTGTGTTGCGTTCATGTGCTTTTTTTGTCGTAATGTGGTTAAAAAAATGGAGATCCAGACCTGTCATTTAGCTAAAATTATTTTAGATTGCTTAAGTCATCTGCAACAGCAAGAAAATGATTTATCAAAACTCAAAAGGTAAATAATATGCTGTATATTTTCTAGATCATATATATTTTTACCATTCACGACTCTCGCGTTGCTCGCCGCCGTTTTGAAAAGGTCAAAGTGTATTTCATCTGGGCAACTCGTCCATCAAAATATTCTACGAGTTGCTCAGTGGAAAATACCACATGAGGGGGAGTTCATGTGCATTTTCCACGTTGGCTTTTGGTATTTACCATAAATACCATAGCACATGAACGCACCATAACTACTGCAATATGTTACCGGTAAGCGTGGCCTCCTAAGGGCAGCGAAGCAAGTGCATTCTGGGAGTTGTTGTCTTTCATCCACATAAGCCATTTTCTGGCTTTTCTCAGTCTAGAAAGCTCCAAATTCAAAAATAATTTCACATTTTTTCCACATAAATGACCCATTTTAAATACACATTCATCTAGACATGTGTGAAATGAATGCAGGAAGAAAAAAATACTCTAAACCCTAAGCAGGTTTACCCAAACTGAGAAAGTCAAAAAGCGTTAGGTTGTGCCACGCTTTCCCCTATTTGATTAAGGTTGAATCAAAACTCTTCAGGGCTGTGGCCCTCCAGGAACTGAATTTTGCACCCCTGTCATACAGTGTCGTGCTCTCTTTTTTGTCAGTGTTTGATTTTGCAAATTTGCAACATTTCTGTTTAGCCGAAGGGAGCAGAGATGCCTCGTACTTGTGTGAGCAGTGCAGATAACTTAAAATGGAGGCAATGCTTGCAGACTATTGCTGGACTATTGCAGTAATAAGACTATTACTGATGCACTATGAGCATATTAGTTTTTGTGCCTTTTGTTTAATAATAAATCTGATTTATGTATCCCTTTTGCAGATGTTTTTAAAGTGTTACACAAACAGGACATGTACTGTCTACACAATATATATAGACGCGACACGCGATGATTCTATTTTAGAAACGGTTTCTATTTCTGCGATGTTGCGGTTGGAAAAAACAACAGAAAATGATAATCTCAGGTACTGGTTATTTGCTTTATGAAATGCATTAAGCATCTGTGTGAGTTTGAATATCATTTTATGTGTGTGTGTGTGTGTTTTTTTTTTTTTTTTTTTTTTTTTGTAGTCGTACAGAAAGCATCTCACTTCAGATCTTCAAAATAGCTTTAAGGGAACAAGAACATTCAAACTCATTGTTAACAGACAAGTGTATTCTGTGACAACAATTGTTTCAGTAACTTGGAATGTATTTTTAATAATGTTAAAATTGTGTAATATTCATGAATTTGATTATTAATGTCATCCATTTCGTTGCGAGTGTGCTGGTGCTTGCTGAGAGAGCCCGCCCACGCTCTCTTCTGATTGGTGATTTGTATCGCGTCCCATAGTCGCGTCGCATAGTCACAAATTATTTGTCGCTGGAATCTTATCGCATCGCGTCTGGTTAGGCAACGCAGTCTCATGAAAGTGCGTATCTCTACCACGATTGTCATTTCTCGTGGCATTTATACGCCAAAAATGTTTTTTTGCGTGCATATGCTACGCACTGAAAACCCCCTGGGTAGGTTTAGGGGGAAGGGGGGTGGGGAGTTCGTACTTATTATACGCCAGAAAGTGCGTATCATATGCACGCGGAAAACACGTACCATACACGCAAAAACTAGTTTTGGCGTATAAATGGCACGAGAAATGACATTCGTGCTAGAGATACAAACTTTCATGAGATTGGGCTCGGTTAGGCCACGGTATGAGACTCGAGACCGGTGTGGCTGGAAGGTTACACTCATTAGTACTCGCACCACCTGTCCTGCTTGCCGCCAAGTTGTTTTAATTGTCAAATTTGAATTCAGCACATCAAAATATTTAATTGAAAATTCAGCATTCTGCATTTACTCACCCTCATGTTGTTTCAAACCTCTATGTGTTTATTTGTTCTGCTGAACACAAAGGAAGATATTTGGAAGAATGTTTTAATCAAACAGATCTCATTCCCCATTGACTACCATACTGTAGTATGTATTTTTTCCTACTGTGGTAGTCAATGGGGAATGAGATCTGTTTGATTAAAACATTCTTCCAAATAGGGGTGTGCGATATGACGATTTTTAATCGTGGACGATTAAAATGTCTCCACGATCTGCTTTTGAAGAAATATCGTAGTATCGTGTTACAGTGCATTCTATCAGTTCAGTTCTGGCGCCTCCGTCTCTCAACTGTACAACGCGACGTAGCCTACACATGATCACACGTTAATGAATAGGTACGGGACACTGCAATTCACAAAAGTTCATTATTTGCATAAGCCTTGCCGGTTAAACATTTAATTCACGCACTGATGCGCTGTTCTAACGTGCGCTTTCCTGACCGCATAACCCCCGACGCTCACAGGCACTAGAAGCCTGTCAAACAGCGCCTGAATACTGGACTAAGTTATCTTTCGAGTCTTATTATGCTAATACTGTTAAATACACACAATGTTTGCATAAACAGGCTATGTCTAAAGTAAAAGCAAACATTTGAGAGAATATCTGGTGTAATATGCGTCTATATTAAACGCGTCGCGTGCTGGTCTAAAAGCGACAGGAATAAATAGTACTGCCGCTTGTCCTTAAAGGGATAGTTCACAAAAAAATAAAATAAATAAAAAATCCGTCATTATTTACTCACTCTAATGTTGTTCCAAACCTGTATTAATTTCTTTCTTGTGCTGAACACAAAAGACAATTTTTTTTTAATGTGGGTAACCAAACAGTTGCTGGTCCCCATTAACTTCCAGGAGAGAACCTAAAAAAACTATAAGGGGACCAGCAACTGTTCGGTTACCCACATTATTCAAATTAACTTTTATTTTCAACAGAAGAAAGAAAATTATTTGGGTTTAAAACATCTTGAGAGACTAAATTTAGACAATTTTCATTTTTGAGGGAACTATCCCTTTAGTGTTAATAAAACAAAAAACAAAACAAAAAACACAAGGAGAAAATCACTCACTGACTGAGAACTTTAATATAGCTTTAATAAGAATCAATTTATTCAGTGAAGTCTATGTAGTGTTTTAATTTCATATTTGTTCATTTAATTACTTCAATGCTACTGCTAAATACACCTACTGCATCTGAAAAAATAAAGCACTATTTATTTAATATGAATATTAATTTGTGTAATGTTTATCTTGTCTTATTTTTTTAATAACAAAGAAAATAATGACAAAGATTTTTATCTTCGCCACTGGCCTAAATGTATGCCTTTCTTTTTTCTTTTGTTACCTAAGGCTTTGTTTTTAACATAGGGACATTAGTTTGGCTGTAATGAACAGCCACTTGCAAAATATTAAAACCAACTTGAAAAAGAATCGTGATAAAAAATCGTGATCGTGATTTTCCTTAAAAAAATCGTGATATGATATTTTCTCCATATCGCCCACCCCTACTTCCAAATATCTTCCTTTGTGTTTAGCAGAACAAATAAACACATAGAGGTTTGGAGCAACATGAGGGTGAGTAAATGCTGACAGAATTTTCATTTTTGGGTGAACTAACCCTTTAAGAAACAGCACATTTTATCTCTGAAGCAGTGCAATTGTTACAGTAGTTATCCATTTAAAAGGCTGTTGGCAGATTTTAGAACTTACACACTTTGGCCAAATGGACTTGGCAAGCTGATGGCGATTAATTGGCCTGACCTATCAGCCTATCACTAGTTACATCTTGTTATTAATATTCATGAGACAAGCTGATAAGGCCTCTAATGTGTTGTTCCTGCGCCCCTGGGTCAGGTCAACTTTGTAATATGACCAATATAACCTTCTGCTTGGTCATTTTTATTCAGTGCCACGCCGTATGCGCCACACTTATATGCCAATTAGCACGGCAAAAGGCCCTGTCATTCATCACCCGGCTGATTCCTATGAACGCGAACAATACCGAACACCACCAACAACGTTGGAAAACATTGGACGAGCTAGTCATGTGTTACGATTAAAAATGGAGGAATTATGCAGCAAAAACTGAGAGATAAATGTGGCAATTTGTTCTGTAATTAGGCAGTGAAAGCTGGGAAAGGAAAACATGTCTTCAGCTGTGGTG
Source organism: Pimephales promelas (assembly GCF_016745375.1). The sequence goes on along the minus strand of NW_024121499.1, from coordinate 5,268,480 downwards.
GATTAATAGCTGGCAATGCCCAGGGTACACTGCCTGTGTGGACCGGGGTGAGTTTTAATGAGAGAGGACAAGAGAGAGAGGGGAAAGAGCTGAGCATTCTGGGCTATTCAGGGTATCAAAGGACACATATACAACAGCCAACTCTGTGAAGAGGGACTCACGGATGGTGCTAAGGTCTTCTCGAGGCATTTTTTATTAGTAATTGGTATGCTGAGACTGGAAGTATCATAAAAGAGAAGAAAAGGAAGGGATGAGATGAGATAAGGGGAAAAAAATGGGGACAATGGGAATGGGGAGACAGTTCAACATTTTGGGGGAAAAAAGTTAGTTCCTTATTAGTGCAGAAGTTGTAGGGTTTTGTTTTTGGTTGCTATGCCATTGATAAAATTCTCTGAATGAAATTCTGATGTGGTTTGCTTATTGCTGGTCCAAATCAAAGTAGTGTCATGGTGTGAATCAATAGATTGTGAACACAAACATGCACACTAACACTCACTGACTCAACTCACTAAAAGCGCTGCGTAATTATCAAACGGCTCTAAAAAGAGATAGAATACTTGTCTCATTCAAACTGTGGGTGTTGATATAAAAGCGGGAAGATAAACAATGCGAGAAAAAGGTAAGATAGAAGAGAATGGTGTGATCACAGAGCGAGGCGGAGGAGAAGACAGTGATGGGTTGAGACGCGGGCTCCGGCGTGACAGATAAGAGGGGACGGCCACAGCAGCAGTGCGGGTCGGACACCAAATGTGTTCCGAAGGGTCCCCTGGGCGCTACACTGGAGGTCATCACCGCGCTGTTGCAGAACATTTCAATCCAGAACAACGGAGGAACACACACAAGCACTAGAAGTTCAATTACAAAAGTCTGTTACGTCGTATAAACGCTGCATATTTTAAGTTATGCTTAAACATTACACACATGCTGTTCTGAAAGGGAACAGAGACAAACATTGGCAGTGTGAAATGTGTAATTTCAGCACCACCAGATGGAATTTAAAAAATCACTTGGTTGATGAACACGCTATTGGTTGAGCCGCTGTTGCTATGTCAGGCTGGTCGGATTCTTAAATAAACGGATACATGTTTTGAAAGTGCCACTGTTTACTCTTTTCAGTCAACCCACAAATAGTCTCTGCCTACAAGGTTACAAGAAAGTATTTGAACACAGAGAAGAAAAGAAAAGACACTTCAGCATTAAAGTCTGAATTAAATAAATTGAAACCTATTTGCTCTTCGGGCGCACATTGTGAATCTTGTTTTGAACAATCAATCCGCTCGAGGCAATCGCATAATCTTTAGTCAAATGGATTTCTATCTCCGATTGGGTTAACGTCCTTAACCACTTCTATTTAACCGTCAGTCAGTGTGCTGTGAGCTAGAGATGATGAGGTATGCTAAAATCAATCCTCGCCATTTTATCCCAGTTTCATCTGGAAATACATTACAGTATACACTCTCAGTAAAAAAAAAGTACAAAAGTTGTCACTGGGGCTGTACCTTTTCAAAAGGTAAACTTTTGTCCATTTCATGAGCTAATATGTACATTTTGGGTGCTTTAAGTGTTAATATGTACATTTTAGGTGCTAATTTGTCCATTTCAGGATATGTCAATTTCATGAGCTAATATGTCCATTTTAGGTGGTAATATGTACATTTTAGGTACTAATATGTACATTTTAAGTGTTAATATGTACATTTTAGTTGCTAATATGTACATTTTAGATGCTAATATGTCAATTTCACGAGCTAATATGTCCTTTTTAGGTGGTAGTATGTCCATTTTAGGTGCTAATATGTACATTTTAGGTGGTAATATGTCCATTTCAGGATATGTCAATTTCATGAGCTAATATGTCCATTTTAGGTGGTAATATGTACATTTTAGGTACTAATATGTACATTTTAAGTGTTAATATGTACATTTTAGTTGCTAATATGTACATTTTAGATGCTAATATGTCAATTTCATGAGCTAATATGTCCTTTTTAGGTGGTAGTATGTCCATTTTAGGTGCTAATATGTACATTTTAGGTGGTAATATGTCCATTTTAGGTGCTAATATGTACCACTAAGGTACCAATATGCAGCCTTTATGGTTACAAAAGCCCCAGCCCCAGTGACAGCTTTTTTACCTTTTTTTCTGAGAGTATTCTCACACAGACTTTAAGAAATATAGTCTCAGCCTTATTAAAGGAGTCACAATCAGTTTGGCAACCACTTGATGTATTTTGTACAAAAATGTAATGTGCTTTCTTGGTCTGGCAAGCTCTAATCTAATTGCCTGGCTTGACGCAACTAATATTCAACAATTTCAGATAAACTTACCTTAAAACTGTGATTGGTCGCTTACATTTTAGTTTTTCCTGTCCAAGTAAATGATTCTTGGCTAAAAAGCAAGCATTTGGGCCAGACTTTATGCCGATATTCAAAAGTCTGGCTAAGCACGACTATACGAAATATAACTTAACTTAATTTCAGATTTCACATTGAATTATGATACAAGTACTCTCCATCTCGCACACACTTTCAGTTTCAGACTTGCGTTAATTTCCCAGCTATCAAAACACGCCCGAGAGATTCTTACCATAAATATATCATAAAGTGAGCAGAACAGTCATAAACACTCACGCTCAGAGTTTATCTTCAGACAGCTCATTGTGACAAATTTCCTTATCTATCTCCCCTCCCGTCTTTAGTCTGCAGGATCTTATCAGATTGCTTTGCAGCAGTCAGCATTTAGAGCAACACATTATACCTTCTGCATTTTTGGGGGCTGAAAGCTGTCTCACAGGCCCTGTCCTGAACCAGGTTATGAATATTATAACAACAGTTTAGAAAGGAGGCAGACAACCTCTGCTTCAAGAATAAAAGCATTTGAAAAACAATACAACCCAAGCTCAAGTTAGGTTTTGCGTGAAATTGTCTGAGGATCGAGCCAGTGGTGTGTGTGTGTTTTGTTTAGGGTTGTATATTTTGTAATTATACTTTAGTCATTGCTCTGCTTTGCGTCATTTCTGACAACACAGCTTAACCATGATAAACTCGCTGTTATGAAACCAACAGCAGCAATAACGATATAAAAGACACAAATGTTCTAGTTTGTGTTAATACTAATGAGCACAATTAACGATGGATCCCACAAGTATACTACAATTATACTAAATTAATATTCAGGGTTCTCAAGTTTTATTAAAAGTTTGGAGTGAGATCACATGCGGTTAGGGGAGGAGCCCCAATGAAGCCCCGCCCCCCAATGTTACTCATTGTTCATAATGTATGAATAATGTATGGGCTATATATCAAATGTTCTAGCCTAAAAATGTTAGACGAGCTTTTCTCCATCACGTTTGTTCGCGCGATGTTGTTGGTTACCGGGTAACGACGACAATGTTCCGTCAACTTCGTGTGTTCGGGCGTCTAAACGAACGCAATCTGGCCGAGAGATACGTGCTGGCGGCAGGAAACTTCACTGTGTAGGACAACTTGGTTGACGTTGCCTTTTCAGCGTGAGAAATGAGCGTTTGAACCGGTTGAATTGCGTGTCTCGCGGCCAATGCGTGAGACTTGAGAACCCTGCTATTACTGCTTTTTCGTTTGAACGTTTGAATTTCTCTATTGTGATTTTCCAACGCATTCTCATCCTTTAGCGTCATATAGAACCCTATATGACAAAACGGCGCTATACTACGCACATGGCACCCGTTATCGTTAATATAACATCGTTAATAATGGTTAGGTTTAGGTGTGGGGTAGGGTAGTCTCATATTACACTAAAGGATTTATGACGCCTTGGGTTCGCGTGAATATTAACGATAAAGGGTGCCATGTGCATAGTATAGCACCGTTTTGTCATATAGTGTTCTATGTGACGCTAAAGGATAAGAACGGGCTGGATTTTCTTTTCAGAACTTATACTTTTGGTAATGTCAACGTCTTTGACGTTATCTGTTCTGTGTTACACATTTTGACCAATTTATTCCATTCTACCGCCATTATTTTTGACCAGGGACGCGACGTTGCCATCGGACCAATGTTTGCCGTGAAGGTTCCTAGTTGAAAGGTCCTTATAAATGACACCACCAGTTGTCCAGACCCTGAAAGACATGGTTGATTGGGTGTCATTTAGATGGAAGGAAGGAACTTGTTAAGTGGGAACAAGATGATCTGAAGGTGTCTGGTGCCTGGGGAGGCATCGTTATACTGATCTCTGATAAGAAGTATCTACCACCAGCACGCCAAAGATTGTAACTTCTGTCTAGCTTTAGAGGAAGAACGGGACATGTTTAGACCCGCAGGGCAGCTGGACCTTCAAGAATTCACAATTAGGCCACAATCAGGTGGGACACTACAGTTAAAGTCTCAGGGTAGCCACCGAGAGTCAGACTCCACTTTTTTTTTTTTCATCGGTTTGCCTTAGTCTCATGGGAGCCAACTTCAGGTGCAGCAGCCTAGAACTGAAAGAGTGGCAGCAAAATAACACTTTTTTTTCCACATATGACATCTCTGCTTTTTGTCTTTGTTTGTTTTCTCCATTTCAAATCACACCCTCTGTCCTGGGGCAGCATTCAGGCCTGTAAGGGCCCGTTCAGTCGTTTTTTAGTACCACCCTTCATGTCTGCCGGGTTGAGATGTGTATTTCTTGAAGTATGCCTGGTATGTTTGGTTTGTTACAACAAAGCAGATTGAATCTGTCCTCGTAATGACGGCTGATCTACAGATATCGTCAAAATTCCCAATCGTACCCAACATGAGTTGGTATTATCTCCCATCAAACTATTTTTTTTCCATACAGGTGAACTAAAAATGTCTGTTTGTTTTCCTCAGGTTGAATGGATCACTTCCCAATAATATTGAAATCAAGAACAACACCTTGTTCTTCAAAGGCCCGGTGACCTACGAGCTCGGAGGAACGTATGTCTGTGACGCCACCAATAGCATCGGCACACGTTCTGGATTGGTAGAGGTCAACGTGACGGGTAAGTTGCTTGCTTATCTGAGATTCTGTGTGTGTGCGTGAGTGTGTTGGGGCTAGGAGAGCTTTGACCATGGGCCCAGGCGATTGTAGCTCCAAAAATGTGAGTTTTGTTAGAGGTGAACATTCTTTCAATGTTCATAAAATCCTTTATTACACAAACTCTTCATCAAACACACAGATACGGTGACCACAAAAAGTATTTGAACACTAAAGCTAAGAGATTTTCGGATCCCTCACCTTGAAAGGGATCCCATTCCTAAAATATAAAGCCAGCTATGTATAAAGACCTACATGTTTATATATATATATATATATATATATTTTGCACTGTGCTGCTCCTGTGGCCTCCTACCTGTAGATACATTGGTCTATTGGTACAACCTGACAGCAAAGAGGAAGACAATGCTGTCATTTCCTTTTCTTTAATTTTTTTTTAGAGTCACATCATACATCAAGCTGCTAGCACCCACAATATTCCCTCACACACACATACAGAGACAGATGCCGAGATAAAGAATAAAGCGCCCTGTCATTTTCTCCCCAAAATAACATCACAGTTTTGTTGGCTCTTTAGTATCGATCACAGGCACTTTGCAACAAACTCACATTTCTCCAAGCTTCTTTCGTCTCCCACATATTCTCTGTGTTCTCCGCCTTTTTCTTGGGTGAAAACAAGAACTACAAATGAAAACAGAGCAAAACTGGAGCCGTTCCTCTGCCTTCAGTCTAATTGTCATATCAAACACCTGCAGTTCACTCTGCAAGCTTTGCAATACATTAAGAACAAAAGACGATAATGAAAGGAGGTGACGGTGCTCTAGATTGCCGAGCAGAACCTCAAAATTGGCCCAATATTTGAAGAGAGCTTAGGCATCTGCAGTTTTGTTCTGATAATAGCTTGTACGCCTCTCTCTTTGCTTCATTTGAGAGCTTCTAACGTGCATCGCTTCGCATGCTGGAGTCAACGGCTCGGCTTTTCTCTGTCGTTGCATTTTATTTGTGTGCGTGGGTGTGTTTGAGTGTAAACTTTCAGACCTTCCTCGTCCCGCGGCGTCTCAGCTGGCGTTTCTGGTGATGTGTTGGGGATGCGGTGATGTCATCTCGTTCCGTGACAGGCTTTGATGATACGCTCCGCAGGCACGGGCGAAACGTTAATGGAAGTCTGAATGGCTGATATTGAATGAGGAGTGGTGAAGGAAAATGTTCTGCAGGCAGGAAATGTCTGCCGCTGATATGTATAGAGCATCTCTGCTTTGGAAGAGATTCTGTTGATCGTTTTCAAAATTGCAATGCAGCGACTGGTGAGGGTTCAGCAGAAGGTCAAGATGCGAGTTGACGGAACTTTGGTACTTTGCGGTGAAACATTTGATTGCTCTTTTTATTGCTTAGGGGGAGTTATCTGTTATATTCCACTTAAAGGAGTAGTTCACTTAAAAAAAAAAAAAAAAAAAAAAAAACTGATAATTTACTCACCCCCATGTCATCCAAGATGTTCACGTCTTTCTTTCTTCAGTTTAAAAGAAATTAAGGTTTTTGATGAAAACATTCCAGGATTTTCTCCATATAATGGACTTCATTGGGAACCAAATGGTTCAAGGTCCAAATGAGAGTTTCAGTGCAAACTGTTCAAAGGGCTTTAAACGACACCAGACGATGAATCGAAAAAAGATTTGTTCATTTTGATGAACGAGTTTGAACAGGAGAACAGAGCAAGGCGAGCATTTGTGCTTATAAAACTTCAACTTTTTTATTTATTTTTGAAATGACCGATCGTTTCGCTAGATAAGACCCTTATTCATCGTCTGGTGTCGTTTAAAGCCCTGAATCTGCACTGAAACTCTCATTTGGACCTTGAACTGTTTGGTTCCCACTGAAGTCCATTATATGGAGAAAATCCTGGAATGTTTTCATCAAAAACCTTAATTTCTTTTCGACTGAAGAAAGAAAGACATGGGCATCTTGGATGACATGGGGGTGGGGAATTATCAGCAAAAGTTTTTTTTTTTTTTTTTTTTTTTTAAAGTGAACTACTCCTTTAAGTCTCAACTTTGTCTAAAATGAATTGAGAAAATTGCTGACATCAACCCTAAAAGCTTACTGTCATTGATCATGTTGGACATGCAAAAGTCCCAAAAGAATCATCAAAACGTTTTTCTTGAAAAACCTGAAATCTACTACATGCCTTCTAGCGAGTAAAATCCCCCGTGCCCTGCTGAGATCATAAAACTCAGCATTTAAATATCATCTTAATAAGATTGTTATATAAAGAGAGACATATTTATGATAGTTATATGCATTTTATGTAAGTAGTCTGCTTGACCGTTATAAAGATAGCTTTGATTTACAGAATTTCATCTTACTTTTGGACCATATAAATATCAGCATATTTTTGCTCCGTTTGGACCTTTGAATAAAACTGAGGTGCTCCATATATGAGCCATAACATCCTGATTTATCAAATATGATACTCGCCTAAGTCTTTGATTTGGGATTACTAAAATAGAGTTATGAAATGAATGTTAAATCTAAGACAATGTGGTCTTTGAGTTTGCTGATAGAATTTATATCGACAACTTGATTGGGAAATCTGAGTTTGAGACATCACTGAGATCTCTTCTGAAACTGAAAAGACACATGCATGCCAGTCATTTTCTTAGGAAACAAATATTAGAAGCAGGAAACTTGAACAAATGTAAGTGTGAACCACCTTTTCCTATGGGTTCAGAAAACGCAAATCTCATAAAGTTGCACGTCTCCTCTTCTCTCCTTCTCGCTCGCCAAAGGTCACTAGCAGAACATGCACCGAAAGCCTAATTTGTTCTTTCCGACCTCTGTTTGGCAATGCCTGGGGATTGTTTCCGCATTGCATGTGCCCATTTGATGATAGATCCCTCCTCTACGGCAAAGTCTATCCTTTGATGGATCATTCCATCCAGAGGTCGTTGAACCTCTATCTGTTTGTAGAAGACCTCACAGATATTGACGGATCAAAACGATAGGTATTTTTTGGGGGAAATACAACAATGAGACCGATTTCTGGGAAATAGTCATACTGTAAGTTTTGCAGTTTTTGTCCAGTACCAACAGTGGTGCAGAAATGACACACTGCAGCTTTAAATATTCTATACGCCATGCTTGTCTGCAGTGCTTAATCTTTCAATTCCATCATGCCTTTTTTATGAGTTCATTATACTTTTATTTGTAGTCACAACTTCCATGGCAGCAGCTGTTCTCTCTTTATGACTCCATATTAATCTCATTCACATTCCTGTGAGTATTTCATTAATAACCATGGCTGAGATATTCGGCCTACGCACAGCGCATGGAGAACTGTAGTCGCTGTGAGCTTGCAGCAGAATCATTTGTTTTTTTAAAGTCAACATGAAATCAAAATGGACCTATTTACTTCCGCAATGCCCCTTCCTGGTCTTATTGATGATTCATCTCTCCAAAAATGTTTGTAACCTTTTTGTTTTACTTGCTCTGCCTCGGAAATGACTTTAATTTTTGTCTGACATCTCAAATCGCTCTTACTTTTTAACCCTACAACCATCTGGTTCCGTTCTGGTGTGTAACGGCTACTCCAATCAATGCCCGATGGATAAAATCAAGTTCATTTTTATGGATTAGTATCTTGACTCAAAAATGCACCAGGTTGCAGAAGTTAAATTGATGGAAATGGCTCATGGTATCTTTAAGGGAAGTTTTCATGAACTGGTCTTGACTTTACACAAACTTTACTCTGTAAAACATTTCTAACCTCCTAACTCAAAATTTTGATCAATTTGCAGAATTTCACATACGCCAATTGAAAAATTTAGATGTGACCGGTCAATTGAAAATTTTGAGTTGGGAGGTTAGAATTTTTTTAGTTAAAAGAAAACATTTTAAATACACTTTTAAGTGTTTTTTTTTTTTTTAATGCATATTTTTAAAGCCAGAAATAATCGCTTAGATAGAAAGTCTTTACAGTTTTATTCATATCAATATTTTCACTGAGCGGTGTGCTTAAATAGCATTTGCCTGAACAAACAAAACCTAAATGTGATTTTTTTTTTTTTTTTTTTTTTTTTTTAACAGTATTTTCCCATTCATGGAGTGATAAAAACGAGAAACCCAAAATCCCATCTGTAAAAAAACCTTTGACTCTCGACCAAAATGAAAAATAATAATAATAATAACCTGTCTTTTTCCAGTGTACAGATTTCTGTTCTGGAAATGTATGCAGAGAACCGAAGCGACCGGCTCCCACATCAAGTATTTTATTAAATAATGTCTCATTTGCATATTTAACATAATGTTTCAGATTTTTTTTAATTCTTAATGTAATCAATCAACTAGGATATACTGGGTTCACTTGCAATCAATATGGTGATATCTATTAGTTACCGTTTTACCTTATTCACCTGGGGTGTCTTACCGTAAAGAGCAATTGCATCTAATCGCATTCGGTCCAGATTCCATGCAGAATCTTATTGATTTTCTGTAAATATTCATCTACACAGCTTTGCGGTCCCTGTAGTTTTGTACCGCCGCCTGCAAGGCCAAAAAAACGAGATGCTAATAAGGGTTTCCCATCTGTCCTTATCATGGCTAGAGGGAAACCTCTCCACGGAAGAGCACATATGGGCTATTACAGCCTCATTCTCATGGCAGGAGTAGAAATGATACCTCTGGCAAAAGCAGCTCACTCAAACACTGTAAAACCAGTGTTCTGTGCTCATTCTGTTCCACACACATCACCCCTTAAAAGGTCCGCGTGAGAACCGAGGCCTCCACGTGATGGCAACTGTGCCAGAGGGACGCAGCTTATGCCGAGCAACACGTCTCTACCCTGGCTTCTTGTGAACCCCATAAGCGGCTGTCCATTGTTCGCCCGCCTGCACCTGGGAGAGGGAGGGTTTATTTGTGTGGAGAACGTGGCAAGGCTGGCACGCGTTTGCAGGAACTTGCAACAGCTGCATGACTGTGGAAGTGATGATAACATTGTGAAGAAGAAGAAGCTGTGGAGATCTCAAAAAGAGAGATTCTCAACTCCTCAACAGCTGCGCTCTCTTTATCATTCTCTCTGTCTGCTTCGCTCGCTTGTGACCAACACGTTTTTTTTTTTTATTCTTTCTACCAGTGTTAATCCTGTCAGCAAAATTGCTGTCAAAAAAAGTTTTGTCGTCTTTTCTGTTTCTGCAAAAATTATTTTAAACAACGATTTTAAACAAAGAAACATGTAGATATAAATAATTCAAATGATTCATTAATTTTTCATATCAATAAGAAGATTTTATAAACAATATCTACACTTCGAGCCAAACCTTTGGAATAATCAAGATTGTTTGATATTGTTAAAAGTCTCTTCTGCTCACTAAAGTGGCATTTATTTGATGAAAAATACAGTAAAAACAGTAATATTGTGAAATATGATTATAGACGGAAATTATTCTTGTGATGGCAAAGCTAAATTATTAGCATCCATTACTATAGACTTCAAAATGATTATAATATGATGATTTGGTCCGGTGATTTTAATAATGGACTTTATTATTATCATTTATCAATCTTGAAAACTCTTTTTGCTGCCTAATATTTGTGGGAATCGTTTTTTGATGGATAGGATGTTAAAAAGATGGTTTCAACAAAAATAGCACAAACAGTTTTCAACATTGATTATAATCAGAAATAATCTTTGAGCACCGAATCAGCATATTAAGATAATTTCTGATTTATCACTGAAAACTGGTGTAAGGATGCTGAAAATTCATTTATCATCAAGTAATAAATAACATTTTGAAATATATAAAAAAAATGTGTTGTAATTATATTTCACAATATTATTGTTTATACTGTATTTTTGGTTAAATCAACGCAAAAATATTAAAACCACAGAAATTTTGACCTGTAGTTTCAATATTATTTGCAAAGAAAAAAAAAATCTTAACTTATAGGGAAATCTGTGCGAATTTGAACGAAAAATTATCCACTGGAGAAGCCACAGTGGCTTACACATTTCAACCATTTTTGCACATTAATTTCAACTGGAAATGTTGCGTTGTTGACTGTATTGATATGCCATGTCAGTGAAATGAACTAAAATGTATGAATTCTAAATGACAAAATATTGACTACACTCAAGATGTCTTTTCAGCAAAAAGCAAAATTGAAGACCTAAACTGTGTTAAAATGAAGAGTGCTTTCTAATACTCCCCTTCTCTCTCCCTCTCTGCCCATTTTCCGAGATGGTCCTCACTGCAGGACACGAAATCCAGGGGGAGGAGTTGGATTCAGATCCAACTCCTCCCACCTTCCCTAAACCTACCCATATCCACCCCCTGATCCCTAACCCCACCTATCTCCACCCTCTAACCCTAATCCTACCCATCTCCACACTCTGATCCCTAACCCCACCCCTAATCCTACCCACATCCACCCCCTGATCCCTAACCCCACCCCTAATCCTACCCATATCTGCCCCTGATCTCTAACCCCACCCCTAATCCTACCATCTCCGCCCCCTGATCCCTAACCCCACCCCTAATCCTACCCATCTCCGCCCCATGATCCTAACCCCACCCCTAATCCTACCCATATCTGCCCCTGATCTCTAACCCCACCCCTAATCCTACCCATCTCCGCCCCATGATCCTAACCCCACCCCTAATCCTACCCATATCCGCCCCTGATCCATAACCCCGCCCCTAAACCTACCCATCTCCGCCTCTGATTAATAACCCCGCCCCTAAACCTACCCATATCCACCCCTGATCCCTGACCCCACCTATCTCCACCCCCTAACCCTAATCCTACCCATCTCCACACTCTGATCCCTAACCCCACCCTTAACCCTACCCTTCTCCACCCCCTGATCCCTAACCCCACCCCTAATCCTACCCGTATCCACCCCCTGATCCCTAACCCCACCCCTAATCCTACCCGTTTCCGCCCCTGATCTCTAACCCCACCCCTAATCCTACCCATCTCCGCCCCCCCTGATCCCTAACCCCACCCTAATCCTACCCATCTCCACCCCCTGATCCCTAACCCCACCCTAATCCTACCCATCTTAGACCCTTAGATTTGGATCCAACTCCACCCCCTGGATCTTGTGTACTGCAATGAGGTGCTACTGCATTTTCTCTCTCTCTCTCTCTCTCTCTCTCTCTCTCTCTCTCTCTCTCTCTGCTGGATTGCATTGGCATTAGCACTGGAAGGCTCAGTTAAAGCGTGTGCTGATGCTTCATAAAGTTCAAACGCAATCTCTCTTCTCCCGAACAGCTATGGACAGGCCTTGCTGAGGTCAGGCAGATTTTTTTTGCTCTGCTTCTGACTGGATTATACTTAACATTCAGCAGGAAAGAATTTGAAATGAAGTGTCCTCCAAATAAAAAAAAAAAAAAAAACAAGCGACTATGCAGTAGCTGTCTTTCATACTGGTGGAAATTTACCCAAACCCTGTGGCCACTAATGCATTCCATATGACCCGTGCTCTGCATGCATGGAACCACCGCATTCGGTGCCCAGACATGGAGTAATAAACATCTGGCTCCATTGAAATTCACCTCGTCTAACATGGTTATTCAGCACACAATTCGAATGGAAATCTACAAACCGGCGTAGGATGCAGGTTACCGCGTATATATACAGGGTTGAATATCAAGTACCCCGACCCACTCTAGTACATCTTGATTAAAAATCTGCTTCAGTGGACGTTCCCCTTTTAAAAAAAAAAAGCTCTGAGGACCCGTAATTTGTCAAGTAGTTTGATCGCTTGTCTCATGCGCTGTAGATTAACAGTAGTGCTTTGCCAAAGCTCTTCAGAACTGAATCTTTCATCTTATCTCTCTTGCTAACTACCTCTCCTTCTCGTGTTCTCTGGAGATTTGAAGATAAGAGGAGTGAATGCTTTATAGCTGAAGTTGAACGCACGAGGAGTGTTAAACAATTTAACGCTAGGTTCATTTGCAGGCCGTCTAACTGTGCTAGTGGTTTCTCTAATGTCACAACAATGGTACAAACAAAAGAAATTGATCTTTCAATGTTCTTTTATTCTGAGAATGACCAGCAGTGGAATGTAAATTGCAATGTAAACACACAATGGGAACGTAAGAGAAAAGTCATGCTAGCAGGCTAGCAATACTGCAGTTAGGATAGTTAGCATTACATTTTTTTTTTTCGCTAATGAATGTTTCTCAGTAAACTTGAAAGTGTATTGCATTATTGAAGATTTCCATCGTTATTGGTCAGGGAAAAACAAGATACAGTTAATTGAACACATGTTGACCTTTTTGTGAACATGCCCGGTCAAGGGAGGGCATTCGCGAGCTCCAAACGAGTTATTGTATTTCTCAAGAGCAGGCTTGAATGCATGATCTATTTTTTCAATATTTGCTTTGACATTCCTGATTTTCATTCAGGTTTGTCTTTTGAAATTGCTCGAGGTCTAGGGTTTTTGAGGAAGCGGTTAGCCTTCGAGAGATTCCTTCAACGGAGGAACCGTGGGGATCTGTAATTAAAGAAATGAATACAGAGATTTATGTCTTTTCAAACTGTGTGTTGAGTTTGTGTGTGGGAAGTGTTAAAGACTGCTGGTCTCATCTTTATGGGAACAGTGAGTAAGAATGAGTGGTGTAAGATGGTCCCGTAATTATCTCATTATCGTGCCTGAGAAAGAGAAGAGGGCAAGCACGTGGTTCTTTCCATCTGCTTTATCTCTTCTCTTTCTGTCTTTCCCTTTCTCTCTTTTGTTGATCTCTTCCTACTCAATAAAGAGTATGACTGTTTTGACCGTGTCTTTTCTCATCGAGTTACGATTATTAGCATAGGATATCTGGAATATCTGATGCAGCTGCTGTAGTGGCCGAGCTGTCCATCATCAGACTTGATGATGTTATGTTGTTTATTTATTTACTCATTTACCGACTCGCATCAGATGTGATGCCAGCCGAACTTGATCCACTGAGTTATTCGGAGAGATGCAAAAGGTCAGGGCACAGAATACAGAACAACAGAATTTTAAAACGTAAGTTAAAATAAATGAGAAGTGTTGTGAAAAAAAGAATATACAATGGCACATTTTAATGCTTAAATTATATTTTAGTAATAAAGAAACAACATGTCTTTGCAATTGGCAAGCAATCAAAATCATGGAACGTATACAACTAAAAACAGTAGCCTGTTAAATTTATACAAATCCATTTTTTTTTTCTTCAAAAAAATCTATTTATTTTTTTTAAATTCAGTTTAATTCATTTTTTAATGTAGTAGGCAGAAAGCTTGTCTAATAAGTTAAATTCATACAACTTAAACAAATATATATACAGTATATATATATATATTAATTGTTGATTAAAAAAAATGAATACAGATTTTGGATGTGATTAATCATGATTAAATGGATCCAAAATAAAAGTTTGTGTTTACATAATATATGTGTGTAGTGTGTACAATTATTTTGTATACATAAATACACACACACATGCATGTGTGTGTGTGTGTGTGTGTGTGTATATATATATATATATATATATATATATATATATATATATTTATTTATTTAAGAAATATTTGTATGTATATACTTAATATATATTTATACATAATTAATATTAGATATAAATATAAATATTTGATATATTAATAACACATTTTTTAAATATATACATGCATATGTGTGTATTTATATATACAAAATAATTATACACACTAAACACACATATATATTATGTAAACACAAACTTTTATTTTGCATGCGATTAATCACGATTTGTGTATATATATATATATATATATATATATATATATATATATATATATATATATATATATATATTAGGGCTGTGCAAAAATTAATTGCGATTAATCGCATCCAAAATAAAAGTCTGTGTTTCCATAATATATTTGTGTGTGCTGTATAAAATTATTTTGTATATATAAATACCTATGCATGCATGTATATATTTAAGAATTATTTGCGCTTGAATTCTGTATATATAAATAAATACATAATCTATATTATATAAATATAAATATTTTATATATGAATAACACATTTTCTTAAATACATACATGCATGCATATTTATATATACAAAATAATTATATACAGCACACACAAATATATTATGTAAACACAGACTTTTATTTTGGATGCGATTAATCGCAATTAATTTTTGCACAGCCCTAATATATATATATATATATATATATATACACAATAATAGTCCTATATTCAATAAAAAATCTATACATTTTGTTATCTGTTCTATTCTTTTCTGGATTAATGATTCAATACAAATTGAATGTTAAAAAAAATATTATTATTAATATTTTGACTTGTATAAGTACTTACTACTTTACAATGGTAATATATTTATGTCACAAAAGTTGCATTTTTAAGAGCTGTCATGAAGTCACTTTTAGTTTGTGTACATATAATATGACGATAGTTTTATTAATTTAAATGGTGAAATGCTGGTGAAGTTACTCTTGAAATGAAGTTCATGTGGAGTAGCATCATGACAGCACACCAGTGTGTGTAGTAGATAAAACCACGCCGTTTTGAAATCCATTTTTATGACTGGACTCCACCTGCATTTTCCACATTGGGGGAAATCATAAGGCCCTAGTTTAGAATGACATGAGTAAGTAAATTATGACAATTTTCATTTGGCTACACCTTTAAGATAAGATACTGACACTCTCGGACTGACCAGGAAGGCCCATGATGTCACCGGTTTGTAGCAGTGCTGCTCAACATGGGTTAATATGGCATAGGAGACTTCGCTCCCCTTCGTTTAGAGAGCCAAGACCGCTTAGCTTAACGCCGCTACATACCGCTGACAACTGTTCACGCTCGCCTGAGCAAGCAATCCCTCACACCACGGTGAGAAAATGAAGTTCAAAATGAGAGGAAGAATCAGAAGGGTAGAGGAATAAAAGCAGAGGGAAGGTTAAAAATGCCTACCACAAGGTGAAAATGAGATGAATAAAACATAGCCACACCAACCGAAGTATAAATAAATAAAGGAATACTTGTTGCGGGAAGTAACGCCTGAGTGGACCCGATATTGGGATTCGTTTGAAAGTGGAAACGTAAACGAGCCCTTGAGGCAGGAGGGTGAATGTACGGATGATGGGACGGGGGTGTTTACTGGCTTTTATGTAAGTGGTTGAGTCAAGCCTTCCTATTCTTTTGCTCTTGTCACATATTCTGTCCTCCCAGGCTTGACAAGGGAGCAAAATGTGAAGGATGGAGAGGAAGAGAGCGCCAGGCAGCAAAACGGCACCAACAAAAGAGAAAGAAAGTGAAACACGACACGAAGAGAAGGCGAGAGATAGCTTGGGATATGAATTGATAAGAAGTCATCGGAGGAGCGTTTCATTTGCATGGAAACGTCAGGGCTTTTAATATATTGATAGCCTCTGCTCACATCACACAGGCTTCATTTGAAATTCGTTCACGCCACGATTCGGAGCAAAGGGCTGATTCGCCATACAAAACTCCAATTATACAAATCCCAGTGAGTGTAGAGCTGGTCACACATTCGAGAATTATGATTCCTGCTGTTCTTATGGCCTCTGAGGAGGACAGAGGGAGAAATGGACCATCACACACGTCGGCTGTCAATCAATCATCTTAAAGACAGGATGGATGCTCTTAAAGGGATACTACACGATATAGCATTAAGCTTTGTGTTAGTATAAAACCTGTTATATTTCCAAATTACAGTGCTTTCCAGACTCATCAGTAGCCAAGACTTGTTGTTTAACTACTGCGGTCTGTTAGAGGTAGGCGTGGCCTCCTAGGGCAGTGAAGCAAGTGCATTCTGGGAGTTGTTGTCTTTCATCCACATAAGCCAAAAATACATTTTCTGGCTTTTCTCAGTCTAGAAAGTTCCAAATTCAAAAATAACACTTTTTCCAGTTCAATCAACTTAATTTTAAGGCAACCCTGCAGGCTACTTAATTTTTTGAGTTAAACCAACAATATTTTTTTACAGTATGTGTTCAAATATAATATGTGGAAAACCATACACTGATCAGTTTTCATTTCACGTCGACTTGCGGTTACTCAACCTGAAATTAGCTTCATTTCTTCTCACTTCCACTATTTTCACATTCGTCTCATCCCACTCTTTCATCCCCTTCTTCTCTCTGAGTATTACCCTGATGAGGCATTTTAAATGCCTTGCTTGGTGTGACATCCCTCCAGCGATGTGAAATTTGTTTGTCTTGCTTGTCATTGCGGAATGGGTCTCAATCGGACTGATATGACACTGTGAGCTCCCACACGCTGCCTGTTGCATAATTCATCCCTCCGCAGGACGTACATGTGGATTTTGTGTATCATTAAACTCTCACCACAAGGACAACATGGCTGTCAAGGCAATTGAAGAGCAAGCTCAAAGCTGCGTGTCGGGGGGTCTGTGCCTCCCAGCCGTGGGCAAGCGCTGGCACGTCCCACGAGCACCTGGGCGAGTTTGGAGTGTGCTGGACTGATGGACTGTGAAGTCAGGACTGTTCTGCTCTCTGCGGGAAGTGACTTCCACTTTCAGCTCCCACTAAGCTTCTGCCTCATTATCCAAATAAGATATTAGCATGTGCACATCGTCCTCTCCATGTATTTTTTTTTTCTTTCTTTTCTTTTTTTTTTTTCAACCTCTTTCTCAACTGGGTGTGTGCGAGACCTTTTTAGGGAGAAACAGCTACAGCCACAATTCTGACTTTTCTTCTCACAATTGCGAGGTTGCATCTCAATATGTAATATGTACGGCGATTTAAAGTCGCAATTGCGCGTTTTAAAGACACAATTGTTAGATATAAACTTTCAATTGTGATAAACAAGTTCGCACTTCTGACCTTTTTCCTCAGAATTGCGACTTTATATCTCGCAATGCTGACTTTATAAGACGCAATTGGGAAACATACATTCAGAATTGTATGTTATAAAGTCGGACAGAGAATTGTGAGATATAAACTCGCAATTCTAAGGAAAAAAACGTTTTTTTTTTCATAGAACTCGCAATTGCGAGTTTATATCTCACAATTCTGAGAAAAGATGTCAGAATTGCGAGATATAAACACAATTGTGTGTTATAAATTCAGAATTGCGAGATATAAACTCGCAATTGCGAGAAAAAAAGCCAGATTTGCGAGTTTATTTCTCACAATTTTGTTTATAACACACAATTCTGAAATTATAACACGCAATTGCGAGTTTATATCTCACAATTGTGTTTATAACATGCAATTCTGAATTTATAACACGCAATTGCAAGATTATTTCTCACAATTGTGTGTATAACACGCAATTGTGAATGTATAACACGCAATTACGAGTTTATATCTCACAATTGTGTTTATAACGCAATTGTGAATTTATAACACGCAATTACAAGTTTATATGTAACAATTGTGTGTATATAACACGCAATTCTGAATGTATAACACGCAATTACGAGTTTATATTTCACAATTGTGTTTATAACGCAATTGTGAATTTATAACACGCAATTACGAGTTTATATCTCACAATTGTGTTTATAACGCAATTGTGAATTTATAACACGCAATTGTGGGTATATAACTCAAAATAACATGCAATTGCGAGATTATTTCTAACAATTGGTTATAACACGCAAAGGTGAATGTATAACACGCAATTGCAAGTTTATATCTCATGTTTATAAGACACTATTCTGACTATATAACATGCATTTGCGACTTTATATCACGCAATTATATAATCTGACTTCATTACTCGCAATTCTGCGAAATTAAGTCTGAGTTGTGAGATGTAAACTCGCAATTGTCAGATAACAAGTCACATAAAATGTTTAATTCTGTGGTGGAAACAAGCTTATATAGCAACTAAATCCCATTGGCTATATATATATATATATATATATATATATATATAGCCAATAGGATTTAGTTAGCAATGGCAATGCTAGAAATAGAGGGAGGGACATTTCATACTGGAAAACATTTGATTGTACAAACTCTGTACTGTGACATGAGTCAACCTGTTTTTTTTTTGTTTTTGTTTTTTTGTGTGGGGGGGGGGGGGTTCCCCCAGAATAGAAAGACTGTACATTTTAAATGTAAACTTTTACCAGTGCAAGCATATACATGACCTTAAAGCTAATGCACATGGTTAAAAGTACAAAATCTTTTTTTCATTGGATCTTTTAAGGCAAGCAACTCACTGGCTGTATTTTATGCAAGTAATAGGCCTTCCACTACTTCAAGTAACTCATCTTTACTTAAATGATCAAAGTCTGAGATCTTCAAAACTGTTCGCTAAGCTTACAATTCAATTATATATTTAAGTCAGAAAAAAATGCCATAATAAATTGTACTTCTTAAGAGAAAACGACTGCCATTTTAACAAGCTGAATTTTGCTAGTGAAGCAGGACGGTTTGAGGAGAGACAGAAAGCATTGAGAGAGTAGAAAAGGGAACGGGATCATTAAAAACCTTGCGCTGGGACTACAACATGGAGCGCAAAATGACAGCAATCTTCCTAATTAACCTGGTTTACCATAAAGACTTAAGAAAAGTACATCCCGCTCAATATATTCATATATACATGCAAATGTATAATTTATTATACTGTATATTGATTATGTTATTTATATAGTCAAATTTCAGCAAATTCAAAACTGTCAAATGTTAACTACAAAAAAAAAAATAGTATGGCATTAATAGTAATTATGCAATGTATCTATTAACAGTCCTAATATTCCATTCAAACTAATTATACTCTGACAAAACATGAAAAATCGCGTACCGAAAACTGAACCGAACGGTTCAATACGAATACGTGTATCGTTACACCCCATATATATATATATATATATATATATATATATATATGAAAAGTAAAAACAATTATTGGTGTAAAGTCTTTTGACTTTAAAAAAATAAGTTGAATTCAATATAATTTGCCATTTCTTGGCGATTTGGCGAGTGAAATTTGTTTCAAAGTAAATTCCACAGATTTTTTTTTAAAAATATCTCCCATTTATTTATTTTATATCCCCCAATACAAGTCTGTTTCCTCCTCCCGTCTCTGCTCCGTCACAGGCAGATGTGCATGTTCCCGAAGGGAGAAGCACGATTCATATATGCGATTTATGACGCCTCGGTCCTCTCCTTCCACGGAGGCCATTTTCTGCTCTCTGTGGGAGGAGATGTGCTGTGTGTGATGGAGTATTCACACTGCAGGACACACAGCTAGAAGAGCTTTCTCTGTCGTCTTCCCTTCCCCTCATCCTGTCATCACGCTGTCTGTTACTGTTGTGAGGGTGTGTAAGTGGGTCAGGCAGTAACCCTGGGTCAAAGCATCAGCAGTGAGTCACTCATTAGACAGAGCGTACCAAAATTATCCAGAAAAAAAAAAAAAACAGAGCCAAAAACAACACTGGGCAAAGCTAGCATACAGTTAATTGTGACGTATGTACTCCACACAACGTACTATATTTTAAATAACTTAGTTAGGAGAGTGCCAATATCAGATCATTTTAACTTATAGCACAGCAACGTCACCCTCCAAAAAAAGAAAAAAAAAAGTATGAATTCATAATTAATTCAGTAATGCAAAGTACTTTTTTTTCAAAATAATGATACGTTCAAAAGAAAATGAATAATGAAATGAATGTTAAACTACTTTTTAATTGCTGATTTAATGAATAATGAAAAAAAAAATTGGTATAGGATTTACATTGCAAATTTTTTACTTGGAAAAGGCTACATTTCAAATAATTACAACACACATTTAATTTAAAAGGACATTTTGAAGTTGAATAACAAAATAGTTACACATTTCAATAATCTACATACACTGTATATGTTTAAGTTTTATTTCACGTAGGGTTATTGCGGTTTGCTCTAATCCTCTAACCTTGAGTTATATCAGTAGTGATGCTCTCCTCACATAATCTTTCCTCTTTCTCTCTTCTCTTCTGACGCCAGCTGCTCCTGACGGACAGATGAGGAGGGCATGTTTACTTTTGACAAACGGCACAGCTCATCTGCTATAATGATTATTAATTCGGTCTTGTTTGGGTCAAGATCTCATGCATATCAGCTTATCAGAAACGGCAAGCCTAGCCTTTACCATGTTGTGCAAGAGACGCACACGCATGTGGCGTTATGATGCGCAGTCGTTCCGATTACCTATCAGGCAGAGAAATCGTTTGATACGAGGATGCCGCAACTAAATGAGATTAGACCAGCGCTTATGTCTAAAAATCCATCCGGCTCTTTGGGGAAAATCTCTCATGAGCTGCGGATGCCAGCATGAGTCCAGGTCAGAGCGTAAAATGTGTCACCATCTCTCGGTGTCAACAGATTTCCGTCATGTTATCACTCTCAGTGCAGGCTCACGTTCAAAGGTTGACATTTTTAGAACTGACAGTTAAAGGGAGAGTTCATCTGTCATCTTTCACTCACTTCATGTCATTCCAAACCAGACTCAGTACTAATCGTTAACTAAAACAAACAAAAAAAAAAAGTCTAAAATAAAAAAAGTAAAATAAAATGAAACTAAATAATGAAATGAAATAAAATAAAATGTTTAATTTCATTTAATTCCTGTTACCAAGCCAACATTTCTTATTTTCTTTTAGTCTTGATGTTTTAAGATAAAACTTATCTAAAACAAAAAGTTTCTAAAATAAAAAAGTGAACTAAAATTAAACGAAACAATGAAATGAAATGAAATGAATTGTTTAATTTCATTTAATTCCATTTACCAAGCCAACATTTCTTATTTTCTTTTAGTCTTGATGTTTTAAGATAAAACTTAACAAAAATGAAAAAGTTTCTCAAATAAAAAAGTGAACTAAAATGAAACAAAGTAGTGAAATGAAATAATGAAATGAAATAAAATACAATTTTTAATTTCATTTAATTCCAGTTACCAAGCCAACATTTCTTATTTTCTTTTAGTCTTGATGTTTAAGATAAAAACTTAAACGAAAAAGTTTCTAAAACAATAAAGTTAACTAAAATGAAACAAAATAATGTAATAAAATGAATGAAATGAAATAATGAAATAAAATGTTTAATTTTGTTTAATTCCATTTACCAAGCCAACATTTCTTATTTTCTTTTAGTCTTGATGTTTTAAGATAAAACTTAACAAAAATGAAAAAGAGAACTAAAATGAAACAAAATAATGTAATAAAATGAATGAAATGAAATAATGAAATAAAATAAAATATTTCATTTAATTTAATTCCAGTTACCAAGCCAACATTTCTTATATTCTTTTAGTCTTGCTGTTTTAAGATAAAACTTAACTAAAACTAAAAATAAGTCAACTAAAATGAAACGAAATAATAAAATGAAATTGAATAAAAAATATAAAAATGTATTGGCACTCAAAAATACATTTTTTTAATCATGGAGGGTCTTTACAAATTGAAGGACGAGTCTAAACGATTTTCTGAGGTAATTAGCAGCACACCGCAAATATTGTCAATTGAAATGAGCTCATCTCCGAACCCGGAATATTAGCCCATATTTGACTAAAGCGCAAAGCCTTGTGTGGAAGCAAGGAAAGGAATGATGGCATGCTCTAAGCGGATGGAGGAAAAGTGGGAGAGAAGGAGCCTTTTGTGTGGTGTTCTGGAGAGAAAGTTTGCTTGTTGAGTTTAGCTCGCTGATGAGGATTTATCCTTTGTGGCAGCATTACATTTCCATGACTTCACAACCGTGGGCAAATCCAGTCAGAAGAGTAACAAGCAATCTCTCTCTCTCTCTCTCTCTCTCTCTCTCTCTCTCTCTCTCTCTCTCTCTCTCTCTCTCTCTCTCTCTCTCGCTTACGCTCTGACGGTCTCTCACTTGAATTACTGAGTAAACACATCCTCCTCCATTACTGGCCCTCCCTAACTCTCTCTTTATGTCACTCTCTTTTTCCTATTCTCCCTCTATTTTTTTTTTTTTTTTTTTTTGGCCCATTCACTATATTCTGCTCACATCCCTCGCTGCTCAATTTCCCTATCTTTATATCGACTTTTATCTAGTCTCCTTGCCTCTGTTGGACAGTTTTCTGTATCAGAGCATGATGGTGATAGAGGTTAGGAATGTGAATGGCCTCCCTCACTGTGATGCTGCTTGTATAGACACGCTCATGCACATAAAGCAGCAAACCTAGATCATGTATCACCTAGTAACAGGCTTTATTTATTTAAAAAGATGTATGCACACACACACACACACACACACACACACATATATATATATATATATATATATATAGTAATGCATAATAATATTAAATATTATATAAATGCATTTATTCATAAAAAAGTGCACATATAAATAATTAATATAGTATATTTAATTATAAAATGTTACATTAATTTATATATATATATATATATATATATATATGTGTGTGTGTGTGTGTGTGTATGTATATAGTAACATTTTATAATTAAAGCTGCAGTCCGTAGACTTAACCAGCCAGTGTTTAAAACTCTCTGCTTGGTCATACTTTAAAAAAAAAAAAAAAAAAAAAAAATCTGTGATTATGAATCCCAGAATCTACACCAGCGTGGCAACTGCCAGCTGCACACTCTCCTCAAAAAACATTGTGTTCATCCACGCTGTGCCATGGCGAAGTACAACTCGCGTAAAGTTGATGATTCCGCGAATGACTGCAATTACATATTTCGAACAGAGATGGCGACAAAGAGGAAAATTTTGTAAATAAACTTTAAATAAACTTTCTTAATTATTTAAATCTATCAATACAAGTAATATTCCAGAAATATTCTTTCGCTACACACACTGGGCCCCGCCCCATGCTTTGATGGCTCTGACTAAATAATTGTGATCATTTATAGAATGTTTTTAGTTCTGTACAAATTATACGTGGAGTTATCTGTGAAAACTCAGACCGATATAGTTATATTTTTAAGGTGTTCTGATTGTTCTATAATTGCTATGGTGTGCTGGATGGTTGATAATTAATAATAATTTTAGAATCACTTAAATCATGATTGAAAGCATAATAACTGGGAGTGAGAAAATAGTCCCTAGTTAGGAAACAGCAACAGTATTTCATACCCCATGAACTCCCCTTGAGTCCTTTCTCTCACACACATATTACAACATAAACACCCGCCCATTCGCACAGGGCTGTTTACTTCACACACATCTTCCACACTATCTGGTTAGAGCTAAATTCAGAAATGTCGTCAGTCTCACATGAGACGAGAAGAGCAGCTCATCAGCTCATTTAGATTTATGACAGTGACGGCAGCCTCCTGATCCCTATCTGACTGAGACTTTTATTTTATTTCATTTTTATTCGGTGTATTTATAGATGCTTTTTTGTAAATACGCGATCATTATAAAATAGCTGTTGCAAGCTCAGTGTTTATTACCTCCGTGGTTCTCAGAGAACATATGCTGGACGGTGTTCACTCGCTAGTAATTGCCACAGCAGATTACACTAGTATGGAAGAAAATGAATGTAAATAAATGTAAACACTTGCTAGAGATGAATAAAAATATGGTCACAGCATATTAAAGCCGGTTAATGATTAGTCAAACAGGAAGACTGTGATGCCGCATGTCACACGTTATAAATCAACGCGCTTTGATTGAATTACGTTTTTTTTTCATGGTTCTTTTAGTTAATCTCACCAGGGTTCTGGTTGTCCATCGCCACTCAAGGTTACGGCAATATCTGCATATTCCCAGAGGCGTGTTAATAGGCGGTTTCTTTTGTCAGCTTTAATAGTATCAGGGCAGTTGGAGACGCACTGCGAGCGAGGTTTTATCTATCTTCTGGCAGGTGTAGCCTTTGGCGACATGGCATTGAAGTCTGAGATCCCCCACCGCCTCTCACGCAAACACGCTACGTGTCTGTCACCTCGCTCCGCTTCCCTGCCATCTGATGAAGAAAAGCAGCCAGAGACTGCTGAATTATTAGTGTTGTGGTAATATGATTACCAGCGTGATTAACAACAGGCCCACACACAATGTATGTGGACTTTTCTACAAAAAAAAGATTCAGTTCCTGAGGTAATGAAAGGCACTTAGGTAGCATAGCGGTTTTTGTTTTAAGCTCAATGCTTGTTAGCTCCCAGTGTTGTAGTACTCGAGACTCGGACTCGTCTCGGACTCGGTCTCGAGACCATATTTTAATGGTCTTGGTCTCGTCATGGACTCGTGTCCATTTGGACTCGGAATTGACTCGTACTCGAACATTTTTTTTTTAGGACTCGGAATTATTCCCGAGTCCACTCGAGTTCAATTAAAAATATTTTTCATGATTATTAATGTATGTTAATAAAATATTTCTTTAAATTGATTGACACGCCCAGTGATTGGTGATTTTCTAGTGCGCAACTGCGCATGACAAATTGTAATAAAATTACTTTTAACACCACCTACTATGTGGCCTTTTTACCCTAAACTGATCATATTTTTTAAACTCTAAGTAAATTCAGTAAAAAAAAAAAAAAGATTTCTCTAAGTAAATAAAAGTAAATTAGGTAATCAACCCTCACTGGTCTCGGTCTCGACTCGGACTCGACCGTCTCTGGTCTCGGACTCGACTCTCTATGGACTCGGTCTTGACTCGGACTCGACTCTCTCTGGTCTCGGTGTCGACTCGGACTCGAGTGAGGTGGTCTCGACTACAACACTGTTAGCTCCCTCGCTAACGTTCTCATTTTGTGAAAACGTTATTTTTGAACGTTCAAAATAACACAGTCTCATCCCAAAAAGTCATATAACTGACGTCTTGGGACGTTTTTTGACCATACGTCAATATCCGCCTTTTTAGGGCCCCCTTAAGCGTCGGTAGATGGCGATCCCGGGCCGTCATACAACTGACGCTTTACCTTTAACGTCAGTTAGGTGACGGGTTAGGTTTAGGGTTAAGTTTAGGTCTGGGGTAGAGTTAGGATCCCATAACCTCATCTACCGACGTTTGAGGGGGCCCTAAAAAGGCGAATATTGACGTATGGTCAAAAGACGTCCCAAAACGTCAGTTATATGACGTCTTGGGATGAGACCGGGTTGTTCAAAACGTCCAGTTGTGAGAAAACAATACAGGCTTTTTGGAAAAACGTACCTGTGGCAACATTTTTGCAAAATAAGTACAATACGTAGTTTCCAACAGAAATGAACTCTAGCGCTTTTAATCGTACAATTGCACAATTCCTCATAACACTTTTTAACATAGTGTCTGATTTGTAAACGAATATATTTTGTACTTTTCATCGCTTAACTGCAGCTCCATATAATCGGTTTGACTGACGTATTAAGCTTGTTTCGTATTGTACTTATACGTAGGAATCCCGTAGAGTAAAAGAGCTCAAAGTCAAGCTAACATGCCGTGGTTACGATTGCATTTTATGTCACGTTTGCTTTTGTTAACACTATCTGGTCTGTTATTGAGCTTTTAGCGCCTCTCACTGGATATTTCACTTTTAAACTGTCACGAAAAAGTGTTGCGTTCACACCATGTCGCAGTTACCATAATTCTGAGATTCCAACTTGTAAAATGCATTCATTGAACTTGTAAATGCAACTTGCATTTACAACTTGTAAACTCTGAAAGTTCTGAGAGCTTCGAGTTGACCAGACCAGCTCAGACTAGAACATTTTGAAATTACGGTTATCACGACATGGTGTGAACACAGCCATTACTTTAAGATGTTCCCTGTAATAACTTTATCAACCAAGCTAGCATCGAGCTACTACATTGAGCTAAAATACGTTTTCAAGGATGTGCGATAGGATGGATATGGAGAATCAGAGTTGTGAAGAGCAGTGTGGGATCATATTGTCTTTTTATTCCTCAGTACTTTGTCTATAAGGCAAATACTCTCATTGATTCCTTTTGCAAATCAAGTCTTCAAGGGCTTAGTCTCTCTTCTCCATACCTTTGATTATATGTGAGGTCGTGTGCCTGATGGAGTCATTTGAAGGATCTTTAAAGGATCTATAAGGGACAAAAGAGCTAAAGCAGGCCTTAAGGAAAATCTGCTTTCATTGCTCCCTTATTGCAATGTATATGTATACTTCTGCATCTCTGTGTCTGATTTAAAGTGGGCATAATGTTAGATCTAATGAACCGTAACTGATGAAAATAACCATCAATTTTACCCCTCAGGTCAAATATCGTGGTGCAAACATTTATAACAGCTTTAATTTGTCAATACTGGCAAATTACCATAGTATAAGTGGGATAATCCATGGATGTATTAAACAATATATATATATATATATATATATATATATATATATATATATATATATATATATATATACAGTATATGAAGAGTTCAGATGCAAAAGCCTCTAAGTGCCATTTGGAATTTTCTTCTAGAATGATCATTTTTATCAAGCTTGTATATTTAAGTTCAGTAATTTCACTTAAATAACAATTAATAGGTAATCTTCATTGCAATTTAAGTGAAATTACTGAGCTTAAATATACAAGCTTGATAAAAATGATCATTCTAGAAGAAAATTTCAAATGGCACTTGAACTCTTCATATATATATCCAGTTTATTTTAATAAATAATTGAATTGGCTCTTTTATTTATTGCCATTAAAATTAATAAAATAAAATCTTACAGTGCTTTAAGGATAAAGGGTATGACATATTTCAATATGCTTTCAAAGTATATTTTATATTATTAATATAACTTTTTTTATATTTTTTTAATTATAAATGTGATTATAATTACTTTGAAATGAACAAAACAAGAAAATAATTAACAAGACCTTTGTCTCAAAATATATTTGTTAATTGGAACAAATCTCCTTTTCCATGCAAATATAAATATGAAAACATTTTAAAAACATTGCATATTTGTGAAATATAAAAAATGATTGAAAACTGAAACTGAAATAAAATACAATATTAAAAACGTGATGTTATTTCATGTCAGCTAGTTATGTTCATTTAATTTAACCTAATGTACTAAAATAACTAAAACTGAAATAAATATGTATGAAAACTCTACAAATATACAGCATATAATAAATACACTAAAACTATATGCCATTCATTTTCATAAGATTTTGCATGGGTGAGGCTTTTTTATGTATTCAAAATAAAAGAAAACCAAAAAAATCCCAAAAAACTCTTGGGTGGCAAATGTTTATAGGCTTCATAAGGGGTCTCCGGTTTGAAATAATCTGCTATAATTTTTCATGGGGGTCATTTTGCAGTTTTAATGCTTCTGTCTGGGTTGGAGCTAGTTATGGTGTGGCATAAATATAGAAGCAGTATAAACTGACGCCTTCAGCAGGAAAAAAAATGAGGGGCACAAACGAGTTTACCAATTAGAGTGATGGAGAGAGAGCTGAGGAGATACTGACAGAAAGGTGCACTGAAGGAAAGAGGAACGAATTAGAGAAATAAGACTGGTTCTTTCAACTCTTCCAGTCTTGTGGATTTCTCTCTCTCTCTCTCTGTATAATGAAGCCCCCAGTTCATCTAATCCCATTAAAGGCCAGATTAATACTTCAGAGCTGATAGCTGAGAGAATGGTCGCACCACCAGCGGCCAAAACACAGTGTGGACACTCTCTGACTAAACTTAGAATAGAAAGAGCCGAGGAAGGAGAGATGGAGACAGAGAGAGAGGTAGAGTATACATAAATGGGTCCCAGTGGTTGAATGGCTTTAGCCGTGGAGTGTCACAGTAGAATTAAATTCGAGAGAAAGACTTCAGAAGTTAAATTGTTCCTGTGACCCCACAATATTAGAAACAGCAGCCTGTTAGCGTTAGCATTTGTCATTAACATTAATGAGGGGTGTTTGAGAATTTAAAATAATGGTTTAATAATGTTAAAGCAGGAAATGGAATCATTTGTAAGCCCATTATATTATTAGACCTTTATTTAACCAGGAAACCTTGAGATTAAAACTGTTTTGTTTTTATTGCTGGAGTGGCCTGGCCAAGATAGGCAGCTAATTATGCTACACGCAAAAGTTAAAAAGTAAAATAACAGCAATAAATACTTGAAGACCATGCTGAAACAGTTTAAACCTGCCTATGGCGGTTAACTGGTCTCCTAGTCTGGATAGACTGGTCTGTTTGCTGGTTTTAAAGGGGTTTGGGGGAACCTGCCAGCTGCCGTCTTGGCCTGGCCAGTTAAACGATGTGAATGCTAGATTGATTAAGATGGGAAACCAGCAAAACCAGTTTATACCAGCTTATAGCAGGGGTTTGTTTCAGCAAGGGTGTCCTAATAGTTTGTGTTCTAATAGTGAATTAAAAAAGTAGTAAAGTCATTGTATGGCCAGGAACATATTGCAGTGGTAACAATCCTCCACAGTCTAGGGGGCGACATAGTTAGCTAAAAAAGGACTGTGGCTGTGTCCTAACGTGCCTCCTAAACCCTCATTCACTATTCCCTACAATTGTCCACCAATATAGCTAACTTGAGTGAGTGAACGAAAATGAGAAAGCGAATTCGGACACTGAGTGCGTCGAATGGGCTGCCGCTTTTGCTTGCTATTTAACGATTGTTCGAAACTTTGCCGGTCTAGTGGTATTGAAAAGATTTATCTTGAACTCTGTCATGGCTAACACAGTCTCATCCCAAGACGTCAGTTATTGACCATCTTTTGACCATACGTCAACATCCGCCTTTTTAGGGTACCCTTAGACTTTGGTTACATGACAATCCCGGGCCGTCATACAACTGACGCTTTACCTTTAACGTCGGTTAGGTGACGGGGTAGGTTTAGGTCTGGGGTAGGGATAGGATCCGATAACATCATCTAACCGACGTTTAAGGATACCCTAAAAAGGGCGGATGTTGACGTATAGTCAAAATACGTCTAAAGACGTCAGTTATATGACGTCTTGGGATGAGACTGCGCTGTCATGGCAATTGGCAATTATGTATAAACATTAATCAAACTATGTAATAATCAATTAAAAATGAATGTATACCTGCATGATATTACACTGTAGCCACATTGGACCAGCAGTTTGGGAAACGAATGGATGATTCTGCTGTGGGCGCCATCTTCTGTTCACTCTCGCGCGACTCTCACAGTACATTATGGGTATTTGCTAGCCTTAATTACGGTGCATTGTGGGATTAAATGAGTGCACTAGATAACATCCACTATGGTTTCGGAGTCGGACATTATACAGCTTGCTATAAACGTCAACAGTTTACAATTTACAAGTTTACAATTTCAATAACTTTGACTAGCTTACTTATGAGGGTTATCTTCAAACTGTTGCTGTCATAACTTGAAAAAGACAACTTAACAAAGAAGTAGAGAATGTATGCTAAAGCTATAGTGTCATTTGAATCAAATATGAGCATATCATTGTGTTATGAATTGCACATATTTCAAAGTGCAACAATTCATTCAATTGAGCTTGTGTTGCTAGAAAAGTTTGCGTTTGTGCACTTTGTGTATCTTCTGAAAGTGTGCTATTTGAAAGTGTGCCTTTTCCTCTCCCTATTAGCATTTAACTTTATATTCTCAGATTAAAGCACGAGATGGATTGAATCCCTAGAGGTTTTTGCCTTTTATGACCATAATCCTTCACAAGCTGTCTGAGTGTGTCAATGAGAAATATCTGACCATCACCGCATGTGTGGTGGGTACCAGACGGTGCTCTGCCAGGTCTCGAATGGAAGCTCATTAAGGAGCTGGAATATGTCAAATGCAGCTCACCCTGACCGCCTTATTACTGCCTATATTCAATAAGTCACTGTCGCATAAGGCAGTCGGAAACTATCACAATGCAACCGCTGACCTTTTTAACCGGCATATTCTATTAGCGCATGTAAATGGCATAGACTTCAAACTGAAAATATGACGCAGACTGTCTAGCTTCTACTGTTTCGTTGTTGTCAGAAGTTGTATTCCGCTGCTAACTATGCACAACTGTTGTGTTAACAACCTGTGAAGGGCATTTGAAGGTCGTTTGGTGAGGCTGATACGATGTTGTTGGATGTTTTAGTTTCTTACAGTGTTAGTTAGATTGACAATCACTGCCAATCAAATATACTGATTTCCAGAGCTGGGTAATAAATATCGATTTCTCGATGTTAATCAATTCTCATTTTTACGAACCGATATCGATTCTTAAATCTCAAGAATCGACTAGTCATCCTGTTTCGTTTGAATGAATGGGACATTGTATCACGGCTGCGCGCATCCAAAAAAATCGCAATAATCTTTGTCCTTTGTTACTATTGAAATGAAACAAAGTCTCAATTTTCAAATTACGTCCATTTTCTTTAGAAATTCAAAAACATAAATAACGTTTTGGCGCTGTGGCGTGAGACGCAGCTCAAGAGAAACAGCATCGCTATCTCTCTTCCGGGTTAATAATACCAGTTACAGCGCGAAATAAACATGAATGAACATCTGAAAGTGTGTTAAAGATAGAGTACAACTTATCGAAATCCGTATCATGTCACATTGATTCGCTCAATCAGCGTTTCAACCGTGGAAAGACGTCAGTTAAACAGCTTGTAATCAATGTATCATCATATTTACCTCCGAAAACTCACAAACTCGTTAGTCAGCTAGAAAAAAAATAACTCCAGAGGACCATTTTGCTACATATGCATTATAATCTTAATGTTCTTCAATATTTAATGCATATTTGAATAAATCTGGCAAGTTTTTATGACAGCCACCATTTAAATGTTTATATTTCATATAATCTTCTTATTATAAAAATAAATAAAAGTGTAATTTAAGTGTTTGTATAGCTACAAAACAGTTCATTATTACCTTCATATTAGGCTAATGAAGCCTAGTAGGCTACAACTAGACTCCCATAGTTTACAGCATTTAAGAGATTCGATTCCCTTGAGAAAAAATGCCATTTATTGTAACTGATATCCAAAATAATCGATATTGAATCGAATCGAAACGTAATTGAAATCGAATCGAATTGTGAAATTTCTCTCAATACCCAGCCCTACTGATTTCCAATTTGGTTTTTTGCATGTGACGCAAATAGAAATGAAACGGCTAAACATAATGTATTGATACTGTAGTTTCAATAAGCTTAGCATGGGAGATATATAACTAGCTTCTTGTTTTGTCGCATGTTGTAACACTTGGAGCGGTTTGGTTATGTAATGGTATATTTGAGGTTTGGTAGATTTTTGCACTGACCTGTTGTAACACTTGGAGCGGTTTGGTTATGTTTACAAGGAGTGCCGCACAAAGAAAAGTCTTCACAAACCGCATGTAAGCGTATAAGCTGTTAATCCAGCAATTGTGAATGATCCGATGCTGAAAAAGTTGTGCGTCTCAGTTTCGTGTATGTGTGTGAGCGTGTTTGAATTTCTTCTCCAACTCTAATTGCTGTTTGCAAATCGCAGTGCTTTGGGAACTTTTAAGAAATGGCTTACTGACTTTTTGCATGGGCTTATTACATGCTGTGTCACTTGCTTTCTGTTGGATGCATGTCTTTTATGTGCTTTGAAAACAAAACCACAAGCAGTATGTCAGTTGTAACTATGTACAGTAGCCTTGCAGGGGATTTATGTTCCAGCATGACTATAAAAACCACATCACTGATTAAAATGACGCTATGGACATTTGAGAGCAGTAGTGCTTGGTTTGCCTTTCACCTGCAGCATTAGGACTTCTCATCTGTGCTTTAAATCATTTAGCAAAAAGGAAATACATGTATTTCAATGGAATGGTTTAAGAGAATAACGAAGTATGCTATAAAACATTTATTCAATGTAAGCCAGCAAGGTCAAGAGCTTCAAATGCTCGCAACATTCTGCTTATGTTGAATCATAATTTTTGAGGGTCAATCAGATTTAAAGAGCTTTCTATTCTATTGTTATTGGTGCTGATTGTTACTTTTAACGCAAGTTGTACTTCCAGATGGATTAAAGTGGTACAGTGAATAACCTAAAAGATCAAGGACACCTATGTACTACACTTTACGCTATGTCAGAGATAGAGGGGGGAACAAGATTTTGCTAGTCTAAAGCAACCTAAAGTTGAGGAAAAGCTTAACATTTACTGTAACATCATTGAGACTTGAATGGCGGGTCCATTTCCAATTCATTCTCACTCCCAAGGAATCAAATTATGGTTATGTGCCTTTAGCGTCATTATTGTTAAAGGTAACCCAAGTGGTTGCTATATTGACAAATCTGGAACTCCATTGCTTTCAATTAGAAACCGTTGATATTAATACACATACGTGAAAGGCATGGAACATTTATTGTCATGAAATTATATATTGGAGTATAATTTTATTTTCAATTTAAACACAATTATGATTTCTATTTTTATAAATTCATGCAAAGAAATTTAATGAAAGCAATTGATTAAATGATGCCAATGGGTACCTTTAGAGTATGCTTCAGTTTTTGTCACCTTGGGAGATAGAATTGGTTGTAAGATATTTAAATGTAGCCAATCCAATTAAGTGTGTCATGTGGTGAAACCAATAAACAAGAACAGAAACTAGTCTTAAAATCATGCTAAATGGAAACCCCTGCTCTAGTTCTCCAAAGATTCAAGACTCGAAATGGTTTGGGTGTTTGTTCTTGTGTCCTTTCCATAAAATGCATGCTTTTAGTGAACATTCAGTTCTTGCTTTTCTATCTGAAGCCATCCTAATGCGATGGTTTTGTAGGAGTGGGTGGGTTGGGGGTTATGGGGCGGGGGCTCCTTCCTGTCTTCCCTTTTGTTTCTCCTCCCCTTTATTCCTTTCCTCATCAAAAATGAGCACCTGCACAAATGCACTTCCTTCCCACCTGAGCACTGACACACTCTCCCCTTCCATCTGTGTTTTCCTACCCAGAATTCCCTATCTTCCCGACTCACGATGGCCGTGAGATCCCATTGGAGCAGCACAGTTCCGGCATTGCCATTGGCGGCGCGGTTGGTGGGGTGGCCCTGCTGGCGGCCGCCATCGCGCTGCTCGTCTTCTTCCTGCGGCGTCGCCAGCGCACCTTTAAGGGTGACTACAGCACCAAAAAACACGTGTTCGGGAATGGATACAGCAAAGCCGGTGGCGTGCCTGCCCATCCCCCGATGCCCAAGAACCTGCAGTACCCCGACGACTCGGACGATGAAAAGAAGCCGGCTCAAATCAGCGGGCCCGGCGGTTTCGAGGGCGGCGATCGGGATTTCGACGGCAACTCTGAGGATTTGAAGAGACCCTATTTCACCGTAGACGAAGGCGAAAGTCGTGATTACGACGAACGGACCCTCGCCTTCCAGTACGACCCCGAGCCCGAGATCGCCGACGACATGGTGTCCCAAACCGACGGCTCTGTTATTTCAAAGAAAGAGTGGTACGTGTAGAGCGGCATGCGACGTCAAGGGGGAAAAAAAAGATCAACGACCTTTTGCCCTCTCCTGCATCCGACCACACCCACCCACCTCCATCACTAGAACCCTCCCTCAATGTGTTTATCCTTATCTGCACATCCCACCCCTGACCCAGTAACCTCCGCCCCCATCAGAGTCCATCGGAAACAGCTGTAGAAAAATAGCAACACGCCATCATCCATTGCACATCCACATGCTTTTAGATGAACCTGCTACGACAACAAGAAGTTTTCTCACTGACCGATGCCAGTCGACATCCAGTATGGCTGGACAGGCAGGTCGCTTGAAAATATTACAGTGTATTATCCTTTTGTTTGTCTCATTTTGTTGTTATTATAAATGTATTAAATGTATAAAAAGAGACTGTAACTGTTTTGGAAAGGGGTATATTGCTGATCATGTTGTGAAAGTCTTACACTGGATGTACGATTATTTTTTTATCTGTTTGTCTTTTTTCAAATCTCATTATCATATTACCATTGCTTTTACACGAATAGTTTTTGTTCATTTTTATATATCGTCTTGCTTTTTATATGGAATGTTGGTTACCTAAAAATGTGGAACTAAACAGTAGAAGAATTATTCTTGCCCAAACTTGTCAATACAAGGTCAAAGCTCACATCAACGCTATTGTGTTCAATGGAAACATCAGATCTTAAAGGACCCTTAATGTAGGTCAAGAACTAACGAACGAGGTCTGAAAAGGTCCGTACAATCCAATGGGGGGGGAAAAAAAGCATGTGGGTTCTGACTGCTCTCCAAAAACAGTATTTATTTTAAGACCCGGCAATGCTGAGAGCTGAGGAACACATCTGCAGCGTTAGTCATATGCTCATGCAGAACGGGGCCTAGACAGATACTGT
Organism: Pimephales promelas; assembly: GCF_016745375.1. The sequence goes on along the minus strand of NW_024121499.1, from coordinate 5,233,308 downwards.
ATACTACACCCACCCAATCTCCATGCCAGTCTTAGTCAGTCTCCATCCATAGATCCACCTCGGATGTGCCATCCCATAGTGACGCTTTCCAAAATCCATTTCCTCTGAAACTCTTAAGACGCAAAAGGATAATCCTGTAGAATGTGGTGTTGTTATAAAGACAGGGTGTTTGTTACAGTATATAGAGTTGGTGATGTGGAGTGGTCAAAATGTTCAATTCAAGAATTCAAGATCTTGTAAATATGAACAGGTTCAACGGTAATGTTTAGCTCCACAGGGGATTTTTGTGTCAACCACCATTTAGAGCCTCTTGATGGAAGAACTTTTTTTTTTTTTTTTTTTTCCGAGAGCAGGTAACGGTAAAGGCATGGGTCATGGGAATGAAATTGCGGAAACGTCTCAAGCCAAAGTGAAATCAAAAAATGTATGTACCACTGGATCTTTGAAAGCCTCTATAAGGAGCAGACCTGTTGGCTACAAATTAGTATGTATTTAAATGAGTAAAATGGCTGTTCATCAGGATACTGACCTTGTTTTGGCTGCAAAATGTACAAGCATTTTTAATGCATGTGTGTTTTTTTGTCTCTCTTTGTTTGGTCCAGCCTTTTGTCTCACTTTTTTGAATCAGGGTTTGGTGTTCAGTGGTAGTTTTCCACTAAAGGATTGTATTTCCTAGAGAACTGCATCCATATCACCCAACAGATAAAAACCAGTTAGTGGAATTTATCATGGCTTCCCCATGAAATATTTAATTCTCTTGCCTGCCTTAAACGGGACGCTGTACAAGATGAGAGATTAGGATGCTGAACCGTTGTAATCACATAGACAATCCAGGAGGACCTGTAAATGGTGGAAACTCCAGATGAACGCCACTTACTTAAGAATTATTGTCCATGAGCAGGTCGGCACAGAATCTGATGGGCTTTTTGTTTTTCTGCATTAAAGCTCAGAGCACCACACTCTGTTTGGTGGATGAAGCCATTATCAAAAGAATGGACTAGTTATGGTCCAAACCGTGAGGAAAGCCGAAAAATGCTTACATCATAGATAAAGACCCGTGCACATCTTAATTTGACCTAAAACGGACCACATGATGAATAAGTGTACAAACCTTGTGTTTTAGCTTAGTAAGTTCAATGTGCAGCGTTATACAAATTGCAGTGCCTATGACGTGTGAGATGTAAGGTTTTGTCTTTATTTAGATCTGAATCCTGTACATATTGTTTTATTTTTTAGAGTTATTGTGTCTCGTCTCCCCTCACTGTACATTTTTTACGACATTGACACGATAAAGATATGAATCTACACAAGTCGGCCAGCGTGGTGGAAAGCGCAACGCCTGGACTTCGAGTATTATTATAGAAGATGTATTTTTACCAGGTTTTTTAAACCCTCATGAATAGAAATATTCTCTCTGCTTCATGTGACATGACAAAATACAAAAAGCAGCACATCGCTGGTGCGTCAGCACTTTGTTAACCAGCTCACAACTGGAAACCTGCTGCGTAATCATGGCCGTCGTTAAAGAGACTGGCACCACTTTAGCTAAAGCACAAGATGTAGTTATGTTCATATCACTTTCATTTCTCTTTCATTCTTTCATTGATAACATGCTCCCAGGGTTTTGTCTTTTTTATTTCTAAAGCGAAGCACAATTTACCCATCCACCAAATGGCTATTTAGGCTTTAAATCTAAAATAAGACATTTCAATTGACTACAATTCATTTTCATTTTACCTGCATTTTGCTTTATTGTTTACTTTTCTTTTATCTGGAGTATCAGTTGATGTTGAGGCTTCTGGCAACATTAAATTGCGTGGGCGTACAAAGAAAAACACTTTTTTTTAAAAAAAATACTGCTTTTTTATGTTCCTCGTTTTCTTTAGATATACGGATTTTAGATTTTTCATTCCAGATTCTCATGTCTTTCTAACTGCCCACTTCAAAGCCTGACATTCCACTGTAAATAATGTACCTTGGAAACTATAGCTGGGTTTACTGTGTGTAGGGGGAACAGAAATGGCGGAGTTTCAAGTCTGGACGTTGAGCGGAAACTGAACTAGAAAACAAATTAAACCGCTCTGGCGGCTGGAGATGTATAGCTTATTGCCATAAATCTACTTTGACATTGACTTGGGTAGATAGGTTTTGATATGTTAATGGGGTGTGTATAGAGATGTGGGGCTGATGCATTACAATGAATTTGTACATAACTGCAACAAACAAACATACAAACAAACAAAAAAAAAAGCATAAAGAAAGATCTTGTCTTCATGCAGCCGTGTGAATGTATGTCTGCTGAGGTCGGTAATGATATGAAAAAAATATATATATTGTTCACATGTGTTGACCCAGTGAAGTAAACTGTATTTGCTTTAAAACATTAAATGATTTCAATGTTCAAAGATGCTTTTATTTGTTATCTTCTCTTTACACTTCACAATTACAGTATGCAACTGTGTTTTATTGTCACATTATATAGATATAGTCATTATATTGAATCTAGAAATGTCATTTTAATTCATTTAAATCATTTTTTTAGTATATTGTCATATTTAATAATGTTACAACAAAGGCCTACAGAGCATGCTCAAAATATTGTTGTAATTGTAAACACTTTAATTGTGTCATTTTAACTTACTTAATTGTTTTTTTTAATGTTTTACTTCATGTGTTGTATTTTTACAATAATATTATTTTGTTTATACCTACATACAGTATATATATGTATATATATATATATATATATATATATATATATGTGTGTGTGTGTGTGTGTGTGTGTGTGTGGACTTTATATAAACATTTTTTCTCTGTTAACTTAATTCATAATCTAACATGAACTCATCAGTATTTTTAGACAAGTCAAAACAAAGCGAGGTTTATTGTCATTCCAGTCGATATACGTCTGCAATGTAACTCACAGTATGTGAGCACTGTAAACATTACGCATATAGAGAATAAACAAAGAGTGAATACTGAAACAATAGGGATTATGGATCAGGGTTAGTTTAATTTGCTTAATTACAAAGTGGCATGTGAAAAATAACAATATATGTAGGTTACCAAAACTGCAACAATAATAACTGTACATGAGATAATCTACTCATGTAAAATAATGATTATAAAGCCCTGAGATGCTGTGTGTTAAAGGTACACTATGTAACTTTTTCTTGTTCAGAATGAACAAAATGTACATAATGAATCAACATCATCAATCCTTTCCCTGATTCAGAATGGTAAGCCTATTAGTGTTTATATTTTAGACCTAGCTGGATGTTTTACGTGGTACATTGCGTCCGTACGTCACTCACCTGTGCGTGTCTCGTCGTAGTAAATAGAGAAACGTTGCTCTTGCTACTTCCACACGTACTGTACATGGTGTTGGAGTGGCATGGGTTAGTTATCACAACGTGTAAAAATGATTAATATGAAGCAGCTAAATCTCCAACCTCCAGGGAATCACCCGTTTTAAACGAAAATATTCAATATTCATGATTTTGCATATATTTTTGGAAGATAGATCTATGATAAAGCCAGGTGCAAAATTCTTTTCTTTTTTTTCTTTTTGTTTACACAGAAGATGAAAAAAAAGTTCAGAGGGATTTCAGGATTTATGCGTTCATTAAAATATACTGTCCATACCCTTAAAAAATTGATTTTCGCCATATTTTTTTTTTTTTAAATAAAATGACACATAAATCACGCCAGGAATGATTTATTAACAAATCCCTCTGAAAACATCTTCAGAATACTGCTAAGCGTAAGTTTGGTCTAAGTGCTACAAAGGCTGAGATGTTTGTACTGGAGAATGACAAAAATCTAATTTTGAGAAAAAAGTAGGGAATTTAATACATTTCTATTGGAAACAAAAATGCTCAAAAACAGAATAAATGCTCAGGCCCTTAGTAATAATAATAATATTTAATATTTCAAGCTCATGATTTCACTGATTATTTAATAACGCGGCAGGCATAACAGGCCTACAGCTGCAGTAACTCAATGAATTAACATTGGCAGAGTACACCACGTGATGCGTCTGAGCGAATCGCCCACCATTCAACACGAAATAATTCATATAGCCATTTCAATAACTCTGAAGCTGTTTAGTTAAGCTAAAAAATTCATAGTGTCCCTTTAAGCACAACCAAAACAATGTTCTGCCGCAAAATGCATTTTTGTTTTTTAATCGCTAGAGGGACAAAAGTTACATAGTGTACCTTTAAAAATACAAACATTCTAAATAAACAGTGAATAATAAGCAGAATAAAGAATTATTTGTTAATTGCAAATACGATTGTGATTAAAAATCCCTGCTGAAATGATTCAGTTATTTGTTGTTGTTGTTTTTTTTTGTTGTTTTTTTAGATTTTCTTGTCCACCTTATGAATACTGATGAGTGTGCATTAGATCACAGAGAGTTAAATGAATCTCGCATTATCTTTCATAAATGGCATCTTGCATTTGACACAGCTTTTAAAAGCTTGTGTCTGTAAAATGTATGATATAAATACAAAAAATGGTCTGAGTTCAATAGAAATGCAGCTGTAAGCTCCAAAACCCAATAGTAGAAAACAGTTGGACGAGGACTCCCTACCGCGCAAAACGATAGTTCTATTGAGCAATGCAAATTATTCACTTTTTTTCACTTAGAAATCACAGAAAAAAAAAAAAAAGAAACATATTCACTGTGAATAAGTGATACAACATGCATGGTCTATTTTCACAGCGAGGGCGATTACTTTTCCATCATCTAGTGCTTTTAAATTCAGCCCTTGATCAGTTGAGCCACCCCTGAAAGAGCATTCGCAGATGGGAACGGGAGAGTGCAGACTTGCTTGCCAGGGTTCCTGGAGAGCAGCTGTCCCTGTCCGTCTCCTCAAAGCTCTCTTTGTAGCCCCACGGGCCTTTGAAAGCATATTCACTCGTGATAAGCCTAAATGATACGGAATCAGCCTCATTCCCTCCAGAGCGAGCGTCCATGTTGTCACTCAGCAGTGCAGGGAAAGAGAATTTGGCTACATGAAAACTCTCCCATGAACGGCACAGCCAGGGTCATAGTAAGACTGGGAATTTGGAACAGGTCATCCAGAAAAAATTTACCCACCCTCATGTCATTTCAAAGTTTTTTTTTTTTTTTTTCAGACCAAAATGTAAGCTGTTATTCACTGCACATCATAGTTAGCATACTAAATATAATAATGTAATAATAATAAAAATAAAATAAAAATCCTGTAAAAAAAAAAAATGGTAAATTACTGCCAGCTGTGGTTGCCACACTGTAAAAAATAAGAACTTTATTTCTTAAAGAACTTTTTGCCAGAACTTTACCGTTAAAAATACGGTAGGAACGGAAATGGTTTTACAGATTAACTTAAAATTTACAGTAAAAAACGTAATTTATTTTCTGATAAAATGTGGATTTACCAACTTATTGATGTATTGATATCTGTTTTAGACCATTTTAATACACTGACAACCAAGAATCATCACAACAGTTATGAGAGTTACATGAGCAATCACAGCTCAACACAAGTGAATACTTGTATAAAGCAATACTTAATTAACCTGTTAACTGTCACCCCCCCCCCCCCCTTTTTTTGAATAGACATGAAAATGCACATTTCGAACTTAAATGGTTGTAATTCAAGAATGCTTTGGAATATAGACATATGATTGGTCTTGTTTTAAAGAAGACATTTGGCAGATTTTTGTAGAAGTGAAAGAAATTAAAAAAGTGAAACAGAAAAAAAGTTATAGAATTTTGAGTTTATGGAAATGTACAATGTAAAAATATTAATTATTCATATTTTACATAAAATATATATTTTCAAAACCTGGGCTACTCTAAAATGTCAGAAAGATCAAAGCCAAAAATCTGAACAAGTTGTGTTTCAAATTTTAGGTTGATATCTCAAAAAATGAGCTTTCAGTAAGATTTTGTTTGAGCGCAGTACCAAACTTTTTCACTAGGGCACAACCAGACTCCATTACTGCCCATATAAGGGCGCCTACATTTCCATTCGTGTTTTGAGTGATATGAACCATTATTTTCACAATTTTCATACAATTTCTGAAGTAGAGATCCTTTTCAGAAGTAGTATGGGAAGTAAAGGATGCCGTCAAGCTGAAGAAGGAGTCCTATCGGGCCTGGTTGGCTCGTGGGACTCCGGAGGCAGCTGACAGGTACCGGCAGGCCAAGCGGACTGCGGCCCGGGTGGTCGTGGAGGCAAAAACTCGGGCCTGGGAGGAGTTCGGTGAGGCCATGGAGAAGGACTATCGGCTGGCCTCGAAGAAATTCTGGCAAACTGTCCGGCGCCTCAGGAAGGGGAAACAGTCCCCTACCAATGCTGTTTACAGTAGGGGTGGGCGGCTGTTGACCTCGACTGGGGATGTCGTCGGACGGTGGAAGGAATACTTCGAGGACCTCCTCAATCCCGCCGTCACGTCTTCCATGGAGGAAGCAGAGGCTGAGGGTTCGGAGGTGGACTCGTCCATCACCCTAGCTGAGGTCACCGAGGTAGTCAAGAAACTCCTCGGTGGCAAGGCACCGGGGGTGGATGAGATCCGCCCCGAATACCTTAAGTCTCTGGATGCTGTGGGGCTGTCTTGGTTGACACGCCTCTGCAGCATCGCGTGGCGGTCGGGGACAGTGCCTCTGGGATGGCAGACCGGGGTGGTGGTTCCTCTTTTTAAGAAGGGGGACCGGAGGGTGTGTTCCAACTATAGGGGGATCACACTTCTCAGCCTCCCTGGGAAAGTCTATGCCAGGGTACTGGAGAGGAGAATACGGCCGATAGTGGAACCTCGGATTCAGGAGGAACAGTGCGGTTTTCGTCCTGGCCGTGGAACACTGGACCAGCTCTATACTCTCTACGGGGTGCTGGAGGGTTCATGGGAGTTTGCCCAACCAGTCCACATGTGTTTTGTGGATTTGGAGAAGGCATTCGACTGTGTCCCCCGAGGCGGCCTGTGGAGGGTGCTCCGGGAATATGGGGTCCGGGGTCCTTTGCTAAGGGCTGTCCGGTCCCTGTATGACCGAAGCAGGAGCTTGGTTCGCATTGCCGGTAGTAAGTCAGACTTCTTCCCGGTGCATGTTGGACTCCGGCAGGGCTGCCCTTTGTCGCCGGTTCTGTTCATAATCTTTATGGACAGAATTTCTAGGCGCAGCCAGGGGCCGGAGGGTGTCAGGTTTGGGGACCACACGATTTCGTCTCTGCTCTTCGCGGATGATGTTGTCGTGTTGGCCCCTTCATACCAGGACCTTCAACGTGCACTGGGACGGTTTGCAGCCGAGTGTGAAGCGGCTGGGATGAAAATAAGCACCTCCAAATCCGAGGCCATGGTCCTCAGCCGGAAAAGGGTGGCTTGCCCACTTCAGGTTGGTGGAGAGATCCTTCCTCAAGTGGAGGAGTTTAAGTATCTTGGGGTTTTGTTCACGAGTGAGGGAAGGATGGAACGGGAGATTGACAGACGGATCGGTGCAGCTTCAGCAGTAATGCGGTCGATGTACCGATCTGTTGTGGTGAAGAAGGAGCTGAGCCGTAAGGCAAAGCTCTCGATTTACCAGTCAATCTACGTTCCTACTCTCACCTATGGTCATGAGCTTTGGGTCATGACCGAAAGAACAAGATCCCGGATACAGGCGGCTGAAATGAGCTTTCTCCGCAGGGTGGCTGGGCGATCCCTTAGAGATAGGGTGAGAAGCTCGGTCACTCGGGAGGAGCTCAGAGTAGAGCCGCTGCTCCTCCACATCGAGAGGGGTCAGCTGAGGTGGCTCGGGCATCTGTTCCGGATGCCTCCTGGACGCCTTCCTGGGGAGGTGTTCCGGGCACGTCCCACTGGGCGGAGGCCCCGGGGAAGACCTAGGACACGCTGGAGAGACTATGTCTCCCGGCTGGCCTGGGAACGCCTCGGTATCCCCCCAGAAGAGCTGGAGGAAGTGTCTAGGGAGAGGGAAGTCTGGGCATCTCTGCTTAGACTGCTGCCCCCGCGACCCGGCCCCGGATGAGCGGAAGAAGATGTATGTATGTATGTAGTATGGGAAGTTTGGCAGATTTTGAAATGAATTGAACCTCTAAGAAACACATACAAAGAACACGCATGCAAGTCATAGCTAGCTGCCACGTCACAAACGGTGAATTTATTATTTTTTTCTTGATATTTCAAACTTTTCAGACCTTTTTTTTCCAAAATCATTGAATGGATTCTTTTTTTTTTTTTTACTTTTGGCATGAAAACAAACTGAGGTATCTACCATTTTTTCATGATTTTTCATGTTTACTGCTATTTTAAAATAAAGGTCTGGACACGCCTTATGAGTATGAAAATATTCTTGTTTTATATTGATAAATTATGGCTCCTCTGTAATATATTTTGAAAATCAGTCACCAAATATGGAAACTAGAGATTGTAAGCTTTCAAATGATATATAGTTTGTCAATATTATTTAAGGTATTTACTAAGATATTATTGTTTTAAAAATATAGTGGCAAACGTCCCACCTGTGGGACGGTGACAGTTAAGTAAAGAAGCTGCACAATGTCATTCACACAAACATTAAGCACCATCTAACACACATGAAAATAAAAAAAATGCAATGAACATTAATTTAACAACATTAAATGTAACATATAACCCTAATGTACATAACTGATTAGAAAAAAAAACAATAAAACTATGAGGAACCATAGTTATTTCAACAAAAATACATAAAATGTGAAGTGTCACACAGGGAATTGTGGGCATGTCAATTTACGTTTTTTCACTGTAAATTATACAATGATTTGTTCTTTTTCACTTTCAAAAACTGTAAATTTAACGGTATTTTACTGTAAAATTATATCACAGTTATTTACCGTGTATAGTACGGAAACTTTCTGTTTACCAATTAACAGTTTTGCACTGTAGCATTTTTACAGTATTTTACCGTTAAAATCACGGTTATTTTTTACAGTGGACGGTGTGTTACTGTTTTGTGTTAGAGCATATAGCTGTTAAATTAAAGTTTTATACTGTAGCTGACAATACGGTTTTTAGCTGTTAATTTTAAAAACAGTAACACACCGTATTTTTACGGTATGATGCTGGCAACCACAGCTGCCAGTAGTTTACCATTTTTTTTTTTACTGGATTATTTTTTGCAGTGTAAATTAGAGCTTGAATTTTCATGATTATCCAAATAGCATGCATGTGTTTTACTTTTATGATTTCAGTTTAACCGGGTTTACAATATGTACACAGTGAACACATACTGTACTCTGTGCTCTCTACTGTTTGTTTAGCTGACAGTTTATGATAAAACCGTTTTCAGGTGCGTACTGTATGTATTAATGATAAACGAATACAACAGAGCAAACAATAAAGTTATACGTTTATAAAAGTTATAATTTAGTCAATATAGTAATACAATAATTTATTTATGTATTCGGAGTCACTTGATTCCAATGCCACTTTGGAGATCCATGAAATTTGTAAAGCTTTTTATTTGTTTATGTACAAACATATCCACCTCACTGTATTCATACAAAGTTAAGGATCATACACAGTTATTTTTAGAACAATTTTTCAATTTTTTATTTTTTCGAATCCACTGTGAGACACCAATGTGTCCCTGAGCAAGACAACCTTATAACCCCTAGTTGCTCCAGAGGTGTGCGACCTCTTACATATATAGCAATTGTAAGTCGCTTTGGATAAAAGCGTCAGCCAAATGAATAAATGTAAATGTAAGTTATCAAACAAATCATCAACTAAAAAGATATTGTAAGAAAAAGTTATTGTAAAAATAATCTAACAAATTATCAGGCAAATGTTCAAAACAAATAATCAAAGTTATTTTAGGACAAAAAATTATTGAACAAAATGATGAAACAAACTTATTTTAAGTCAAAATTATCAAACGATCAGATAAAATGACTAGTTATTGCCAGGAAAAGAACAATAAACGATCTAATAATCAGACAAAGTTGCTGTAAGACAAAATGATCAAACATTATAATAAAAACAAAATACTAGAAAAAATAAATAATCTTGCTGATTCTCGTTAGAGGTGAATCACAGTTTCTCTATGTTTCAAGGCATGTGATTGGCTGTTCAGGTTTCCGTGTTGGATTTTTATGTTTTATGGGGAATTTCCATAGAGATAATAATTATTATACTGTACAAATTGTACACTCTAAAAAATGCTGGGTTGTTTTAACCCAATTTTGGGTCAAATATGGACAAGTTGGGTTAAAAATGTAATGTAAAAATTTAACCCAACGGCTGGGTTAGTCCATATTTGACCCAAAGTTGGGTTAAAACAACCCAGCATTTTTTAGAGTGTATATTCTATCCCCTAACCCTAAATCTACCCATCACAGAAAACATGCAGCATTATTTACATTAAAAAAAAAAACAATCTTAGTATGATTTATAAACTGTTTTACGCATAAAGGGACCAAAAAATTGTCCCAACAAGGACAAGGATATCGGATATTGCCATCTTTTTGGGGACATTTTGTTGCCATAACGTATAGTATACCTGAACCACACATGCAAATACGTAGATATGTAGATATGTTTAAAAATATGCAGTTGTAAAAATAAATAACAGATAAATAAGAGTTGCAAATAAAATGAAAACAGCAAAATCTAAAACAGTTCATTTAATATTTCCGGCATTGAGGTTGACGCATCACAGAACATTTGTTGAAAAAGTAAAGGGAAAGAAAAAATACCTAATTATGAAATATCACACAAATTTGTAATTTGTAATCATTGTGTCAGACTATCATCAACTTGAAGACAAGAAGAGTCTCATTAATCTGCCTTCTTCTTAGAGGTTTGCACTTACACACTTTTCTTTTCTTTTTTTCTTTTTCTTTTTTTTTTTTTTTTTTTGCAGCAAAACCAAGAAGTGTTTCATTACAAAAAAAGTCAAATGGCGTTGTAAAGCTGTAAATGTCTGATAGCTTTCTGCGTGATTTTCTTCTTCCTGTGAAGCGAATGTATAGTCAGCTTCCCATGTACATGCTGTTATACCTAACTTTTACATTATAAACATGCAGCTATAAAGAGAATCATATTTGATCCACATGCAGTCCACTCCAGCCTCCATGCAGAAATATTAATTCCCTGAATGCAGTGTTTCTTCATGTAGAGACAAATTGAGATATTTCCACACTGTACCAGATAGGAAAAAAAAAAAATTGTTATGTAACTTATACTTATTACTCGGGCATGTAGTTTCATATATCTAAAAACCACAATGCCAATGCTGAGGCAACACCCTAAACAAAACTCCACTATCAGTATTTAGTTCGTTTCTAAACAAATATAACTTTATCCTAAAACAGATAAATGAAACCAGAAAGGCAGCATACGTTATAAAGGTATGCAATTGATAATTCCTATTACCTTAATACATAGAAATGGATGAATCTCATGAAACCTGCCAAGGACACTATTTCTCTGCAAAGTCAGGAGGAAAAAATAAGAAACAATATTCAGCCTAAACATTTGTATTGTGCTACTTAATTTTGCCAAATCATTACTGTAATGCAAACAAGTAAACAGATAAATAGAATATAATCATAAAATCTGAAGAACAATTAAAGTGTGCAAAAGATTATTTTATTTGTTGTAATGCTTTTGATTGATGAAAATTAAATGTTTCAGTACAAAAAAATAAAAAAATAACACAATTATTTACAATGAAGACTCTGTTCTCCAACCATAAGAGAAAAGGCATTCCTTTGTCTTCATACAAGTTAATGTCAAACACAATCTTCACAGTCTCAAAAACATGAAAGGTTTCTTTGTAGCACCACTGTCTACAAAATATTCCAACAAAAGTCTTTTTTCCCCTTATATATTCTGTACAGCTGTAGCACGTTTTATTACTCTCTGAGATTTAAAAATATATCTATAAGGAAAAATGTGTTTAATCCTTCATGAACTGAGAAAGATAATAGAGCTGAAAGCGAGCCAGCGTGCAAAACCAGGACATTCTAAATAAAACGAGAATTTTCCATTTAAATGTCAATCAGAAAAGCACATGCTGTACTTTGTATTGTAAAAGATGTACAGTGTAGAATCTAAGGAAATCATTTCAAGAGTTCTATCGTGGCGATTGTAACTTTAAAAGTGTAGCCTAATTTATGATCAGGGGAGGGACCAACTCTCTGTTTTTTTTCCCACATAGCTGCAACCTAGACTTAAAATACTTCGTCATAATGGTCATATAAATAATATCAATACATGATTATAAACTATACAGGGTGTTCTTTTTTGTGTGTACACTCTTATTAATATCAAAACCTTGTGTTTTTGTAAAATAAATAAATTAAACGAGGTGCGCTTCAGCTCACTCTGTCTCCGCAAAAATCTTTCTGAAACGCGTCCGAAAAAAGAGCTGCAGTTCATTATACTTTTCACAGAGACACGAAAGATCTCTTTTTATGAAGCTGAAATTCTCTTCTTTTAAATGAAGTCATTTTTATAAAAAAGCAACTATTCTCAGTTGATGTAATCTGTATGAAAAGAGAGAGATGTCAGTCTTTTTTTTCCTTTCACCTCATTACAGTGAATGACGGGCTAATGTGACCCCGCCCACTGAGAGCGCGTGCTATTCAAACACTAATGTTGAAGCAAGCCACCAACGACCCACATCGATAAAAACATACAGTTTATTACGGATCTAACCACGTCCTAGCCTTTCGTCTTGGTATGAAAAGAGAGAGATGTCAGTCTTTTCCCTTTCACCTCATTACAGTGAATGACGGGCTAATGTGACCCCGCCCACTGAGAGCGCGTGCTATTCAAACACTAATGTTGAAGCAAGCCACCAACGACCCACATCGATAAAAACATACAGTTTATTACGGATCTAACCACGTCCTAGCCTTTCGTATTGCTGCGCAGTGAGGAGATCCTGGGGAAAAAAAGTTACCTCAGTTACAGTTTCATTTTGAGGAGCACGGATTCAGCTGATGCAGTAAGTCATTTATTATAAGTGCTTTGTTCTAATCGCGTCATTGAATAGTGTCTGGAAACTGAACTAAGACTGTTTAAATATCAAATGAGTGTCTGATAGGAAGCAATAGGTGAATTAACAGACGCGCGCGCTGTGCGTTAATTCACTTTAGCTTACATTGGAACAAGAATTTAATGTGACGTCCTTTTATAGTAAGATAACATTAGTTATCAAAAGAGTGTTTAAATATGATATGACTTTCATTTATACTTTGATTTTATACATATATATATATATATAGTATATTTAGTTCAGATGCAAAAGCCAAAATGCCATTTGAAATTTTCTTCTAGAATGATCATTTTTAGAAGGATCATTTTTATCAAGCTTGTACAGTATTTAAGTTCAGTAATTTCACTTAAATTGCATTGAAGACTACCTATTAATTGTCATTTAAGTGAAATTACTGAACTTAAATAAACAAGCTTGATAAAAATGATCATTCTAGAAGAATTTTAAATATGTGTGTGTGTGTGTGTGTGTGTGTGTGTGTGTGTGTGTGTGTGTCTGTGTTGTCCTTTCAATTTTTTCTTGTTTGACTCATCTAAATGAAAGGCTCATTATTATGTGTGTCTTTGTCTCTCAGGTGAGAATCACCTAATTATTCATGATGAGGCTGGCCTGTTCACTCCCATTCGCATATTGCCTTGGCAAACAAAAAAAAAAAATGTTTTTCACAATATAACCCACAGTTATATTATAATAATTCACAGTTTTATTCATATTATATAATAATTCACAGTTTTATGTAAACGATTAGGAGGATGATTTTCAGATCATTGTGAAGAAAAAACCCTAGGCATCAACATCCATTAGTCAAAAGTCTTGTGGACGCATATTTAGTATGTGATCATACGTATTTTAAATTGCAAGCTGATTTTTTTTCTTGCAACTAGAGGATTTAAATGTGAAATATAATGTGAATGTGGTAACATAAATGTGAAACATATACCAATAGCCTGACAACCACCTGGAATGCCCTAACAGCTGTATAGCAACACCTTGACAACCACCCACTACAACCTATCAATCACATAACAAAACTCTAGAAACTACATTGCAATACCATGACACCTACCTACAACACCCTAGCAACCACATAGCAATATCCTGGCAAACACCCACTACTCTCTAGCCATTGTATAGCATCATGCTGTACACTACATTGCAACGCTCTGGCAACACCCTTGCAACCACATAGCAACATTCTGGCACCAACCAACTACTCATCTTCAATCGCATAGCATTTAGCTGGAAATTGCATCACAATGCTCTGGCAACCCACCACACCCTAGCAACTGCATATCAATACCATGCCAACCACCTGCAACACCATATGAACTCCATAGCAATACCCTAGCAACCACCCACTATACCCTAAAACTGCATTTAAATGTCCAAGCAACCATCTACAACACCCTAGCGACTACATATAATTACCCTTTCATTCACCTGGAAAACTGTAGCAACAGCATCACAATGACCCAGCAACCACCTGCTACATCCTATAGCAACCACATTGCAACATCTTGTAAACCACCCGCAATACCCTAACTAACAAATGCGTGACAATGCCCTGGCAACCGCCCATAACACTGCATATAAATGCCCCAGCAACCATCCTAGCAATCACATACTGTAGAAACATCCTGCCTACCACCAGCTACACCTAAGCAACCACATATAATTACCCTTGTTCACCTGGAAAACTGTAGCAACTGCATCATAATCACCCAACAACCACCCACTACATCTTACAGCAACCATATTGCAACATCCTGGCAAACACCCGTAATACCCTAACAACTGTGTAGTAATACCCTGACAACAACCCCAAATACACCCTAAAAATCACAAACCCTCAAAACTACATACAAATACCCCAGCAACCATCTACAACAACCTAACAATCACATACTGTATGGCAACCACAGCCTAAACCCTTAGTAACCCCATGGTTTTTGCACAAGCAAACATATTAAAATCTATTTAATATGTGCTTTGTTGAGAGTAGAGATATGCCCTCAAATTGAACAATTTAATCTCTTTGGTAGCTTACATTGAAGCATATCAATTTTGTATAAATGTAGATTTGAAAGGGTTTAATTGAGTATGTGTTTGCCTTGCGCACCATCATTATTGTTATCATCAGAGCACCACCTCTTAGTTGTGTGTTTATTTGCATCTCACTTACAGCCCTGTAAATGAGCTGCAGAGCAAACAAATGGATCAAGTCTCGAATTAATTGCTTGGCATCTTTGAAATGAAAGTGAGCCACCATGCCCATCCAATAATTGCTTCAGTAGCATCACATTAAGAGCTGGACAGTACTATTATGTTAAAGGTTGCCAGCTTAGAAAGAAGAACTCAAAAACCAGAACCTCTGTGGAACTGCTGACACCTCTGTTCTGCTAGAGCATTCTGGGTAGGCTGGGGATTCACACAAGAAGTCTCCAAAGTGTGTACATTTTTTGAGAGATTTAAGTAACTGTGAATACGAGAGAGAAAAAGGGAAAGAGAATTTTCTGGTTCTTCACATGTCAGTATGCCTTTGTGTTAAGACTTCTGAGACTGTAGTATTTGTTTTTCTTACTTCTATGCCTTTTACTTGGCAAGCAGAAACAAAACTGTACAATATACTGCAAATAACTAACTAACATAAAAGAAGTTTCTCTTCAACACAATATGTTGAGTGTTTATGACAAAAGCAGCTGCCTGTCACTATATGCTGAATGATTTATAGTACCACACCTTAAATACAAGCGAGCGAGCAAGCGAGATACAAAGTCAACTGTTGCCGAGTTAATTGCAGGTTTTAAACATTTCTGCACTATTAAAGTTACAAACAATAAAAGATAGCTTCAAACAAGATTCATACACACCCTTGTTTCCCTTATGGTTGTAGTCAAACTCATTGTTTCTGCTCATTTCTTTGTTGTTGAAACTGAAAGCCCAGTTGTAACAGTTTTACATTTTCCTGAATCAATTCAAATAAACTGGTAAAATCTGACCTTGAAAACACTAACACTAAATTTGCAAGTTTTTGAAAATTCAGCGCAGTCTCATCCCAAGATGTCATATAACTGACGTCTTGGGACGTTTTTTGACCATACGTCAATATCTGCCTTTTTAGGGCCCCCTTAAACGTCGGTAGATGACGTTATCGGATCCTAACCCTACCCCAGACCTAAACCTACCCTGTCACCTAACTGACGGTAAAGGTAAAGTGTCAGTTGTATGACGGCCCGGGATCGTCATCTATCGACGTTTAAGGGGGCCCTAAAAAGGCGGATATTGACGTATGGTCAAAAGACGTCCCAAGACGTCAGTTATATGATTTCTTGGGATGAGACTGTGTTAGAAAATTATACCGTAAACTACAAAAATGTGAACTTGTGAGCATTTTTTTCTTTACAAAATGACATCAGTGTATAATACACTGTATATGTGCACTGTATATGTGCATGATTAAAAACATATGCATTTAAATATGTTTTTAATCGTTTGCGCAAATCCTTGTAAACGGGATAGTTTTGACATTGTTGTTATCTGTACGCAAAAAGCACACAAAAAAGGTTTCAGATTTTAGTATATCGTCGTCGTTGCCGTATTTTTATTTTTTATTTCTGTGGTAAGTGTGATTTCTTTTTCCGTGTCCTTTATCTGGTTTACATTTTTCTTATAAAAAAACAAGCAGAAAAAAATACACAAAAATAAATTAACACGTTACTATCTATAAAAAGTAACTAAGTAAGGCAATTAGTTATTTTTTTAGGGAGTAACGCAGTGTTGTAGCACATTACTTAAAGCTACAATACCTAAGATTTTATGCCGCTAGAGGGCGCTACATTCAAAACAACAACAACGGCTTTGCTTGATGACAATGTGGAGAAACGCGGAATGATGGGAGCCGTTGTTTTCAACTCCACCATGGATAAATCAGTCAGACGGGAATCGAAAATTAGTTGTCATGGATGAGGTAAAGTTCGATTTCTATAACTGTTGCGTTTAATGACATGCTTGTTTTTCATTAAACTGAAATAACCACAAGAAAAGTAAGGTTTAAAAGTAAATTAGTTATCACAGATGTTAAGTGAGAGCTGGCACTTTTCAGATTAACGTAGTTTTCTAAGATACAGCCAACAGTTCACATTCCGAAGTATTCGCGGTGAATATGACCTTACCATTTTTCACATCATATGCATAGACAACAAGACATTCTAATAATAATACTAATTGTTTTGCATGGTTTACTGACATGAAATTTGAATACAGAACACGGTGTCACTTTCTAGATCGGCGTCTCTTTCTAGTTCGAGTTTTTCATGAAGTTCTCTCCATTTAGGAAATGCCACATCGATGTTGAGCTGGTTTTATTTCTCTTGTCCCAAATTCTTCTTGGGTCGTTTGGTTGACCCGTTCGTTGACGTTTGCGTTTAAGAGACTTGTCTTTGTCGTCAGAACCAGGTGCAATCGCTAAAGAATAATTGTGCTCCATTCCATAACAAATGCGCAAAACAAGCTGACGTTTGTAGCTTTATAGACGCTAACGCACAACTACAACTTCCGCATTTGTTCAGGACTACACGCAGTGCGAGCGGAAACCGAGGTAACGCGGATATGACGCGATTTACTGACGACTCCCAGCTCACCCCTGCTCACACGTCCCGTTTCCTTGGTTAAAATCTCAATTTTCACACGATTTAAACATTGTTTAAAACATTTGGAATATTGTAAGTTATCATCTTAACTAAATGTATAACACTGGCCTTGTGATTTTGGGATATTTTAATATCAAAATTGAAAATACTGTGGAAACAAAGACGGCTACATCTTGGATGCCCTTGAGGTAAGATAAAACATATCATAAATTAATTTCAAAGTGAACTATCCCTTTAAAATAACGTTCCGCAACACTGTTCTTTCTTTTTTAAAAGATCGAACTTTTTTGACTGGCCCTATCTACATGTCGAAACAGATGAAAAAGAGACTGATCTTGTGGGTATATATAGATTTCGAGTTGGAATAAGCATATCATGATTTTCTTTTTTTTTTTTTTTTTTTTTTTTTGGAGACAGTCATACACTTTATGTCCTTTATTTGCTTTCATTATTTTTACAGTTTATTATCTGGACACTTCTTGTTTCTTACTACCTAGCAACCTCATAAATTGTCCTTTCATGATGCTACATGTATTGTTAAGACATTTCGTTTGGATTTACAAATGTCCATAAAAACTGCCTAATCTATTCAATTATTTTGACTGGAAACATACAGTAAACCAAGCTTAATAGGCTACACAATGTTTCTAAGGCTCAGTATGTAACCAAAATATGAAAATTAATTTCCTCATTCTTAGAAACCCATATAGCATTGTCAGCACATTTCATGCACAGCTTATTCGAACAATCTGTTACAGCCATAAAATATATACTGTACCTGTTTCAAACTTATTTGTTTGTCGTATTTCACACAAGAATTGCTTGTTTTACTGTTTTAACATTTAAATAAGAACCAGCTCACAAGGATACTCATGGACTTTTTCCCAAACAAGTGATTTTACACAAAAGTTACTTATGTCTACACAACATACATTAAAACATTTATGTTTGGTAATCTGTTATGCAAGGATCACATGCAGAGAAACCTTAGAAAAGTACATGTGAGCTAAATGTTTAAAAAGCGCACTTTTAAATGAGCAAGCATTCAACATTACCCGCATTACACCTTGAAACTATTGAGAGATTTGGTTCTCACAGCTGAGCTCCAGATGTCTTTCTGTTGTATTTTTGGACTTTGTTTGTATATGTTCATGTGCCGTGCAACGTTACTGTGATAATTTATAATGTAGTGAATTGCAATATGTTCACAAATGGAGGTAACAGTGAGTTACTAGAACATTCTGTCCAGCTATGTATGGCTCTTTTAACAGTGGGTACTGTATTACCTTTCCAGGACCGGTAAAAGGAAGGAAGAAAGGGATGTCATGGGATTTTAGACTTGTCCTGGAGATTTATATTGTCCAGAAAGTTCTGGAACACAGTTCGGACATGAATCAGATGGTAGAATTGTTCTCTGTCATATTTTTTTATTGTGTGTTGCTGCACCCATGATGCGAAACGGTTAGGCTATTTGCCTTAACGTTTTTTTTGTTGTTGTTGTTTGTTTGTTTTTGTACCAATACATGTTTACCTTTGCTCCTGGCCTGCCTGACATCAGTCAGATATTGGTAGGCATGGCTGTGCATGTAGTGAGTGAAGTTACTGCTGACAGGGTCTAACCTCTCCACTTCACCTGCAGAGTCAACAAGCCCACGATACTGATTAAGTTACTAGCATGGATTTGCCAAGCTGCCCTTCAGTGCTGATTCCTGCAAAATGCAAACAAACTTCCGCCCTGACAGACTCCGGTCCCTTTGTTCCCAGGGAGCTCAGGGACACTCAGTACATACTGTGGTAGAACAGCAAAATATAAACAATGTTTATCATAGAGCTCATATACACGGGATGCAGGCTAATTATTAGATGTATTGTCAGTGAAATTGTTTCTCCTGTCTGTTTAATGCACAGAGGCAACTGCAATTTAGTCGTAGCTTAACTTTGTGAAGAGTGGAAACACTGTGGCTCACTGCGGTGCTTTCTAAGCATTGTTCTCTGCGTTAGAGCGTTCTGATATGTTGTTAATTTGGGGCAGAGCTAATCCAGAACGTCTTTGTCTGACCAATGGGAAACCCATAATAATAATATTAATAATAATAACAGCAATGGCTAATGCATTTATACACATATATTAGGGCTGTCAAACGGTTAATCGCATCCAAAATAAAAGTTTGTGTTTACATAATATATGTGGGTGCACTGTGAATAATTATTTTGTATATAAATACACACATATGCATGTATTATTTATATATAAAATATTTATATTCATATATAATAAATTATCTATATACAGTATATACATGAAAATATTTCTTAAATACACACTAAATATAGATACACACACAAGCATTTATATATATATTTGTTATTTCTGTCAAAATAAATTATGAATATATAATCATAATCATCAAACATAATGTGAATACTACTAAATAAATAAATCCACAATATTGATAATAAACTCTTTTATATTTAGCTTACATCTAGATGATCAGGTCATTATTATTATTATTATTATTATTATTATTATTAGCAGTAGTATACCTATTAATTGAACAAATACCATAAAATCAATATATTTTTCAACCATCTAATTCTGCTGTGCAGCACCTAACTTGATAATTAAATAAAAAATATAATGGTGTTTGTTGTAAATTAATTGGATTAAATTTGAAACTAATGTATTTTATTGTTAACTTTATTAATTGATTTAATTAGACAGTATTTTTGATGACACGTCTGTATTAAATCAAAATACTGAACAAAAAAAAAAATAGAACTTTTGGGGGGGGGATATTTTAATGGAGCCCTAAATTAAATGGTATCTTATTTAAGTTATGTTTCCATTCATTCTTGAGGTCTAACAAACATGTGGAAGGCATTTTCTTCGCCATTGATGGTATAAAATGAATAATCAATGTTGAATTAATGTGGAAAAAACATGCAGTCCTACCAACCATCATCCTTTTCTTCAGAAAAAAAAAAAAAAAATCCTTGGTTACACTTTAGGGTCCAACGCCTCATTACTGCTTATTAATAGTTAGTAATGTAGTTGTTAAGTTTAGGTATTGGGATGCAGAATAAGTAGGCTACACCCAATATCCTAGTAATAGTCATGCTAATAAGCAAGTTAATAGTGAGAATTGGACCCCAGTGACCACGACGTTGTTAAATGAATACAGTAGTAAGTATGAGTGTTAAGTATGGTGATCGCACTGCAGACATGTGTTCAGTAGTTTAAACAGACTTTGCAACATCTGCATGCAGCTATATTCACGTTCCAGTTTAACAGATTTTCTTCTGGAACTCTAATGTGTCAAGTCAGAGAATATGTTTCCTCTTTGTGGATTACAATTGTATTAAGTTGACATGGTCCGATCAGAATCCCTCCAGGGTTGTAATTTTCCAGTCTACGCTGCACAAATAAAAGCAGTCAGGAAACCTTTAAATGGAGTCCCTGGGCGAGGGAGGGCGCAGAGAATAACAAAACAGATAGCGGCTTTTTAGCTGAGACCTTGATAAATCCAAAAAGACCTTAAACAGGACAATATTTGTTTCTGGTGATTTATGAGGATTTTGATCTGTTGTGGCTCTTAACTTTGACAACAAAGTGAAAAGGATATATTTGTTTTTAGCCGCTTTAAAGGATAAAACGGAGCTAGCTAAAAGCCACCTATTGACATGCATGTCTGAGTACAACAGTTAGTGTCCATCAGTGAATGGAGATCCGGTCTCCAGACTGTCTTGTTCGGGATCTGTAAGTGACACGAGACAAATGCCGCTCTTGTTAAAGGAATGTTGAGCTCGGCTTTTAACTTAAAGGTGAGTTAAACAATAGAAGCAGGGGTCAAAGGTCGCTGCGTATCTTGTTACGCCTTTTGTTGTCTTCATTTCTGTTTTGACTGGCTTTGATTATCTCTTTATCCTTCCTCCCCTTCATTTCATGTGCCTGCGTTATGTTTCTTTAATTACTGTTGTCGGAAATACCTATAATGTCTGTCAAACTTTGGAAGTCGGAGGTGATAAAGATCTATTTTAATGTATTTTTCCTTTGCTGCAGAAAGATTTTTGGCCGCATCTCTGCTGTTCTTTATTACGATAAACACAAGCCGTAGGAGGCGATGGCAGAGCGGGGCACGCTGCCAGAGGGCAGGCATGTGTGTTAGTATGCCATGTTAAAACACAGCAAACAGACTCTAGACCTCCTTGTTCCCTTCTAACTAAGCTCCTAACATACCTTTGCACTAAGGTCAAGGGGTAATGCTATACATGTGTGCTAGCAGGCTTATAGCTGGATTTGTATGTATACTAATTGTGTTCCACTAAGAGTGAAAGTATTACTAATCCCACGCAGCCACACTTTTGACCTCTGGCATGAAGTCTTGTCCATATTGCAGCCACTTAGGGGACATATCGTGCTAAATCCACTTTTTTAGCCCTTAAATGCATTTTGGTGTATATTTGGAGCGTTTATAAGTACAGAAAAGTTGAAATGATTCTCTTCAGGTGCTTTGTTTATACCTTTATATTCTGTTTTGGTCATGTTTTTCAACCTGTTCAGATTTTTCTGTTCTCTATGACGTATTTTGAACAATTACGTCACAGTATTTGCAGCGGAACTGACAAATTATGACATTGACTACCGGCCCAACACTTCGAGCAATCCGCCATTCTTATTTCTCGCTGCGATTTTGTAGTCCAAGCTCAGGTATGCAGAAGTTACGAGAGGGCAAGTCAAAATGTACGGTTGTTGGATGTAGTGACCCGAAGCACTTCAAGGATTCCCACTTCAACAACCTCCGCCAGTATAAAGAAGGCATTTCGATAAGCTGTGAATATTGTTAATAAAATAAAGCAGTTTACTTTCTTAAAACACATGGTAGTCGTGGTTTAGCAGTAGCTTTGTCTTTCTTTGTTTTGAAGTAACGTCTGCATTATTATTGTTCTTGAGTTTCATCAGGACAATGGTCATTTAGCTGCTGTGTTTTCTGATGCTTTTTTAAACGCATCATATTATCAATACAAATTTGCAGTGGTAAGTTTAGACCGTAGTCATTTATCTTGTTAGTGTGCTTGTTTTAACAAGAGAAATAATCGACTCTCACTTATAACACAATGCAATTACTGTACATACCACTGCAATACATCCATATGAAGACGTTGTTTTGCAGGATCGTCGTCGTCTTTTTCAACTCGCTCGCTCTGGCTCGAACATGTAAGGCTTGATGCACAAGTCTTCTGTTCTTGACATTTTGTGTGAATAAAAAGGTTTTGTGATGCTATATATAATCGTTTATCTCTAATCGAACTACAAAAATGGCCGAATGGGGTGGAGTTGAACTGAGTGTGAACTCCGCGACCTGGAGAGCGGGCAGGGTATGACGCATCTCCTTTGCATTTAAAGAGGCCGCTCCAAAACAAGTTGCTCACAGACACACATCAGAAAACGGGTAGAAAAGGGGCCTGTGGAGCTATAATAATGAGGAATTCAGACCCAAGAATTGCAGTATCGATTTATATAGACCACAAATGTATGATTTATATGTAAAAAGAAATGATTTAAAAGCATGAAATGTACCCTTTAAACAGGAATGACTGACATGTCAATCGTTAGATGATAGTTTAGGGATGGGTGATCTGAAACAGCTACAAAGTGTTTAGTTTTTAAATAGTAAATGCCATGATAGGTAGATAGATAGATAGATAGATAGATAGATAGATAGATAGATAGATAGATAGATAGATAGGTAGATAGATAGATAGATAGATAGATAGATAGATAGATAGATAGATAGATAGATAGATAGATAGATAGATAGATAGATAGATAGATAGATAGATAGATAGATAGATCAACACTATCTCACGACAAATTCATACAGATTTGGAAATTTGTGTATAAATAAATAAAGGTGGCTAATTTGTACGAATTTGTATGACCTCACTCATACGAATTGATACGATTTGTCGAAACCCCAGTGATGGGTAGGTTTAGGGGTGGGGTCAGAGGTAGGTAATTTATATTTCATATAAAATATGTACGATTTAGCATATACCGTACAAATTTATATGAGTGAGATTGTATGAATTCGTACGAATTAGCCACGTTGTAAAATATGTAAACATTTCCGTGAGACCGGGTTGGATAGATCCACTTCTAGACATTCTACTTACGATAAGTAACTATGCAACTGCATGTCAACTACCAGTCATTACAATATTAGTTGATTATCTGCTTAATATTTTCTAACACTTTATTTTTTTTATGGTTCCCAAGCAGACATTCGACAGACTAGTTCTGCTATCCTCAACCCTGACCAGTCTACTGATATTCTCTAAGATAGTTGACATGCAGTTAGTTACTATATGTAGACTATTGAAATAAAGTGTAATTGACTTGCAATTTCTAAATTGAAAGTAAATCCTACATCGATTTTTTTTTTTTTTTTTTTTTTTTTTTTTTTTTTTCCCCTTCACATTTAAAGGCAACTATCATCAATATTATCCGGTCTTGAAGCTCGGTCACTGAACTGAACAATTAACTTATTCCTCACAGAACTATTAACTATCTTCAGATGAGCTATATGAAGGACATGCAAATGACATGGAAAAAAAATACTGTCATCAGGCTTTTGATGATGTGCTCTTTCAAAGCACTGAATCCAATCAAAACCACAGCACTTTTAAAGAAAGATTTCAGCTAGAACTGTCCGATGGACGTCGAACAATCTTTGATCCAATTGTGCTGATTTGCACCATTAGCCTGTAATATATTATCTGAGGTATACGGCGGCTCTTGTCTGTTTGAAAGGAAGACTAAATCAGCCTCTCTTTTCCTCCTGCTCTCCATTTTGACAACTGACAAAACTCATCTTCTACGGGGAATTGAAATAGAGGGTCCTGTTCTGTTCTGGCAGTTCTTTCAGGAGTCCCATCAATCAGACCTACTATTGTGCTAGACAAAGAGACCTTTTCTGTATTGAATTCAACGGAGGCTCCTTAAAATTGATAAAATACAGATACTGAACCTTTGATATACAGAGAGGTCAATGTAATCTCTGTAGTATGATGGAAAGCAAGGGGAGTCTGTGTGCATGCAGTAGAGCAGGAGATCAAACCAATGGCTTTCGTAACATATGTTGATGTGAATGATAGTACATAATGCATATTAAGCATTACACAAACATAATGCTTATTATTTATTTCATTGTGTGTAAGTGTGAGTGTGTGTGCGTGTAATGAAACTCTGATGGATATATTTTTGTTTCACAATCAGAATTTGCCTTAAGCAATACTTTAAGAAACAATATTGAAGAAACATCACTATCAGGCCACAGAGTGCCAAGAATTCAAGATTACAAGCACCCAGACGTCTGTAATCATATTATGTCGCGATGCAAAAGATACTCTCTCCCCCCTGGATGATTACATCAACTCCAAATCTACGTTCTTAATTTGCGGTAGATAGAGAGCCAATGAAAATATTGGCAAGACACACCTAGAGCAATGTTACATTTTATCATGGCTCGTATCAACCTCATATAATCAGACTATTAAACAGCCAATTTCTTATCAGTTTTCTAGAGTAATCAAAGAATGATGCTTTAGGGGAGATTTTGATATACCTGATATAAGTCACCAAATACACCAGTGATATGGAGTTCACCAAATGGCTGTATTGTTGGTCATAGTGGGCATTCTCACTAATATTATTATTTTTATTTTTTTTAAGTGATTAAAAATGGCATATATTGCTGGTTAAATGTCATATTTTTTGAGGAATCAGTTTGATTGCTACTAAAAATTAACTGTCTGGAAGGGAAAGTATAATATAATGGTTGTCAATCCATGAATCATACTCTCTCAGAATACAGATGAATGCATTTTGGTTTAACTCAGTATGTGCAAGCTTCTGTGGCGATAGCGTTTTAAGACTTCCGCTTCCATTGTCCCAAATTCAGTGGGTTTCTGGTTAAATGCCTGAAATAAGGTCCGTGGTAACACAAGCTCATGATATTCTCACTTAAAGTTGTTTCAAACCTGTATGGATTTAGGAAGTCAATGGGGTACATCAATTGTTTGCTTACCGATATTCTTCAAAACATATTCTTTTGTGTTCAACAGAAGAAAGAAATTCATGCAGGTTTGAAACAACTTGAGGGTCAGTCAAATTTTGACATTCATTTTGAAGTAAACTATTCCTTTAAAGGTCATCACACCAAACGGGTAATCTCAGGTAACACTTTATTTTAAGATGATGTAGTTACGCATTACTATATGTACAAGTAACAACAGTAAATTATGCATAATTGTAGGTAACCAACCCTTAACCAAACCCTTACCCTAACCATAACTCTATAGTAAGTACATGTAGTCCAATTGATATTATACGCCAAAGGGTGCAAAGTGCGTTGGATGTCTACGCTTTGGCAAAAGCGTTGTATATGGCGCCTTGGGATGAGAACGAGATGGGATACCCTACCATGTGAAAAAAAAAAAAAATACTTTGTGTCTATTCCTCTGTGGAACACAAAATAAGAAATATCTGTTCCACAGAGGAAAGAGGTATGGAAAGGCAATTTGATGGCAGAATTGTCCTGTTGTGGCGAACATCCTTTTAATTTCTTCTCATCGCTGATTTGGATAAATGTAATCTTTCCCTAGATTTTTTGCATCTCTAGATATGCCCGCATCACATTCCCAAAGGTTGCTGACGCTCATGCCAACTGATATCTCTAACTCTCATTTATTAAAGTAAATGACTTGGTCACTTGGTGAAGAATTGGAATAAAGTAGTCTGCTTTTAATTAAGTTACTTTCCCCCCGTGATCTTTGTCACTGCCTTTTCTCATTCCCAGCAGTTAAACATATACAGAAACTGCTTCCAATTATGGCTGCCCGATTATTCTACCATTGTGACGTGAAGTAGGTTTATTTCATTATTTTAGGAGAGAACAGAACCGGCTGCCCAATTTTTCAGCTGCACGTTGGCTTTTGTGACGTGCCACCAACCACAGAGCAGGAGAAAGCAGATAGAGGCGCTTGGCTTGAAGCTGCCATTGATCGATGAGAAGCCTGGAGTTTTGGGAACACATGACAGATTTCACACCCTGTTTGGTGAAGCTTGAAAAGAAATCAGAAGAGGGGCACTTTGGTCTTAATTTGCTGACAGTGTCAGATGCTGACTGAGGGCGCTACTTTGCATTGATGGAGGATAAACAACACTATGCTTTGCTTACGAATCGTTGGACTCACTTACATGTCCCCAACTGCTTCATCTTAAAGATTCCAAGAAGCCAAAGAACACTGCCGAGTCTAATTACTTTTGTGCTGAAAATGAGAAAAAAAACCAGTAAGGGTTTGTCAGCATGGGCTGCAATAGCAAGTGATCCATGCAAGGAGGGGTGTTTATTTTTGCAGGTAGCAAGTGTGCAGTTTGATTAATTGTATTTAGAATGTGGCTTGTATGATTAAAATGTGCTCGGGGACTGAGGGCATAAT
Source organism: Pimephales promelas (assembly GCF_016745375.1). The sequence goes on along the minus strand of NW_024121499.1, from coordinate 5,206,128 downwards.
ATTTTGTTTTCATCTCAGAACAGTGACTCTAAGCGCTCAGCTGGTTGTCATTAGCTACAGAGATCTGATGTGGTTTCGGCAGTAAGGAGATGCCGCCGTGGACTCCTAATATTGTTTGTTGTAGCCACATCTGTTCATGGAAGAGCTTGGACCCCTATCTGTGCATTTCGGAGCTCACAGCAGCGCATTTGCAAGGTACTCCTAAAGGGAACAACAGCTGTACAATACTTGAGGTTTTAAACCCAGAACCATCTGCTCTTGTTTTTAAGATAATGTATTCATCACACCAATCAAACATGGTTTTCCTGCACTTTCTTTTGTCAGTGCCTTTCCCCGTCCATTGTTTGGACAAACAGGTAGTATCGCACCACTCCATTTTATTTTCTGTTATTGTCATTTGTATAAGTTTTAATACAAATGTATTTTCTCAATTAGCTGAAATTGAATACATTTGAATATATATGATCTAATTCATAACACAATGTGGAGATTATTTAATCGCAAATTTATCGCACATCAAATTTGGCGAAGTTACCCCCATATATAATATAAAGTAGAGATGCGCGGATGGGCTATTATTTCATCCTCAACCGTATCACAAAACTCATAATCCGTCCGCCATCCATCCGCACCAAAGTTTTTGACTAATTTTCAAAACCGCACCCGCTCGCCATCCGCTGATTGGGCGATACATGTCGCTGCTGATGACGGCCGCGAGACTAGAAAGCTCTCAGAATATCAGCAGTGAACTCCGTCTCCGGCGATCGGCATGCAGGGACAAAAATATATACAATAAATAACCTGAATGTGGCGAGGGTTGTGTGATTTTTGCGAAGTCTGTAGCAGCGGGAGAGAAAGAACAGAGTCGCGCGGTGAGTAAGTAGGTCAAGTTCAGATTATAAACACCTGTGTCTGATTGAGACCGCATATAACCGGCGGGAATTAGAGAGCGAGAGAGAGAGTGTTAGACTGGGACTTCGCACGCAGTGTTGGATGGCGTGTTTTGTTAATGGTGGCGAATATGCTACCTTGTGCCTCGTTTCTTTTTGTTTTTCTGAATAAACGCGATTCCCAGTCACGTCGACCCTGTCTTCTTCCTTCCACACACACTGAACCTCTTTACACTGACCTTATCTGATAGGCTACTGATCAATATTTTCATTGTAGCCTAATATAAAACACATTTTGGCACATAATTTGGTTCAACCGCCCGCCACCTGCCCGAATTTAATTAAAATATATTTTTTAGTCACGTCATCCGCCCGATCTGCGGTTTATCCTCGGAGTCTGTGGCTGTAACAGCCAACCGCACATCTCTAATATAAAGTCATGATTGTGCAACCCGATATCACGGCAATTCATAAATATTTTACGAGGTGGCTAATTCGTAACAATTCATATGACCTCACTCATACAAATTAGAATGATTTTTGCTAAATCATACGTATTTTACGAGTTGGCCAATTCGTATGAATTTGAATGACCTACCCCTGACCACACCCCTAAACCTACCCATCACGTGGGTTTAGACAAATGTACTAATTCGTACGAGTGAGGTCGTATGAATTAGTACGAATTAGCCACTTTTTATTCACTCGTACGAATTTGTACGAATTGGTTGTGAGATAGCGTTGGATTGTGTTATATAATAAAAGATAGAAATGACAAAAATGGCTTTAAAAAGAATTATTAGATTTGATTCAACCTAGAATTTACTACACATAAACTTTTAGGCTACAATTGCCACGAGGGTTTGTGCTGACAGATGTTTCATGTTTTGGGTGAACTATACCTTTAATGGGTTTTATATTAATATTGAATATGATTATTATTATTTTTTTATGAAATTACCGTGGTATAGTCAAAAAGAATCTAAACTGCCAGTAGTAGGTGGTAAATGTCTTAATGAGTAAGTCATTGAGTCGTTCATTCATTTGATTTGTTCGAATAGTTGATTCGTTCAAGAATTAAGTAAATGGCTCTCTTCATAAATGGGCCATTGAATTATTGGTTCATTCGATTCGTTCAAAATGCAAGTTCATTCAGAAACACTGCTGTGTGTAGCTTGGAGAAGCACAACAGTTCTACTCTGGCTTTATATGTAATATTTCCATTGACAAAAACAGACAATATTATGTCTGAAATATTATACACAGTAATTTGCTGCCCTACTTCATGTTCCTCACCAATCAACCTACATATATAATTTTGGTAATAATCTAGATAGAATAATCAAGAAAGATTTGTATATTTTACTGTGTTGAATCCTTTTCATCTTGTACTTGTAGCACCCCGATGCATAATAATTGGGGTGGTAATGGTTGATAATGTTTACTCTTGACAGTTGCCGGAAGGAGAGCGCTTTCATCAAGCCTTATTAGGATTTGTGTCTCCATTTTTATAGTTCAGTAATTACGCACTCATCAAAGCCTCAGCGAGGAGAGACAAGACAACCAGGTTCCATCTCATTATTGGCAGGCTTTAATCCTCACTTGGTACTTTAAGTACCTTCTTTACAGCACACTCTAGTTTCCAGCCCTTCTACCAAAGCACCTCGAAGGCAGAACATTCTAGCTCACCTTGCGGTTTCAGTTGGAACATGCTGCCCATTGCCTTATTATGGCAACAGGCTTTCTTGTTCTAGCTAGCGAAATTTCACTGTAATGGAGGGTTTCGGGCGGGCAGAGAACATGGAGCCTACTGGGTGTCTGCTTTTATCAACTCCATCTGTCTATAACAGCTTTGTCAGCACCACAGGGCCAGAGTCAGGGATGACATTTCAGCTATAGCGTAGTGGCTATAAAAACACAAAACGCTGAGATCTTGGCCAAACGTGAGTAATGTGTTTATTCATTCATTGACATGCCTCATTTAAGTGGAATTCTTGTAGTACACGCATACATCTACTCATACATGATAATGAGTATGAGGTTTAGGACAGTTCAAAATCCATACACCACCAAATGGAAATGAGGATTCAGGTAACTAGCTCAGTGTATGCATTCATCACTCAGGGCTGTAAACAACCTTCTGAGCAGTGCTTGTGACCTTTAAAAGCATGTACCTCATTTCACATTCAGCATCTGCCACAATCTACAGCGCGTCAAACATCAAGAGCCCCGTCGACAACAGAAGAAGGTCTGTAAGCATGAGAGTGACATGCCGTGTGCTTTTTTCCCCTCTCTATTAAGATCAAAAGCTTGAGTGTCTACTGTCATGTCAAGTGTGTTGTTTCTGTTTATTTCTTGATTTTGATGATTGTAGTGGTGGGGATTTGAGAGTGGCTGAAATATAAAGGCGTGATGCACACGCATAAGACAGAAAATTTAAAAGGAGCCAGTCCGATGCCCATATGTTTTTAGTTAATGTGACAAGATAAACAAATGTATTGTAGAACTTCACACATTGCAGACAAATGGTTAGTGTTGGGTAGGGTTGGGTATCGAGTATCGATTGGAACCGAGACTAACTTTTCGTTTTTCCCGGAATCGTTCAAAAGTAAAAATTTCGATTCCTAGTTTCGATATTCACAGTCTGCCGAGCGAAAGAAGAAACCGCTGAACAACACCAACGAAGAAGCGTCTACCGGAAGTGTTGGCATAACCACGCGAGTCGAACATGAGTAGCTTACGTCGACGATCCCAAGTGTGGCTTCACTTTTCTAAAAATAACGAAATCTCGGCAAAATGCAAAATTTGTGACAAGAGGAGTATTTTTACAGAAGGAGTATTTCCTTCCGAAAGGCCGTTGGTTAGCAAGGTTAGCTAAACTTTTTTGACCCTGCCTCTTAAAAGAATCGGAATCGAGAATCGTTAGGAACCGGAATCGAAACAAGGAATCGGAATCAGAATCGTTCAAATTCAAACGATACCCAACCCTAGTGTTGGGTTACACTGTTAAAAAAACAAAATGACAAAACATTAAAAATGTGATAAGATGTCTCTGGGGAGTAAAGTTAAATAAACGATTTTGTACCTTATCTACTCAAAAATAGTGCTTATTAGCACCTGTCCCTTAGTAATATAAACTCTTAAAGGTGCCATCTGGAACTAAAATTCAAAACATACTCCATTTTCCATACCAGATGGGGGCAGTATACCTCCAGAAAGTGAGTTGTGCCACGGCCGCGCTCACGTGCACTCTCACGTCTTCAAACAACACAATCGAGCGCTCTTTTGCTCTCTTTTCTCACGCATGTTATTCAAATCATTTGACACGATAGTAAAAGGTTGGAAGACCGCAGTTTTACGTGGAGCATTTGGAGATTTTTAGAGATCAGAGACTCAATGGACAACATCTCAACACTAAATGATGAAGACCGTCACATCGACGCCTGTATAAAACACAAGCGGTGCATTTCGACGATATGGAAAAATAAAACTCTGGGCTATTATTTGAAGTTTATGGTATTCGTTTTGTTCATATTACACTTTTATTGTTAGTTTGAATTAATTTGACAGACAGCATTGGCTGATGTTGATCAAGCTAGCGCCATTCAGAGCTGACAACTCTTAACGAATTCACCGTGAGACACACGCTATTGACACTTAGCAAGCAGGTTAGTTAAGCTCTCAGATTCTGTCAAATTTTTTACGCAATTCAAAGAATAAATACCGTTTTGGCGCTTGTACATGTTACACCACAGATCCCTAGCGCACGTGAACCGATCGTCTCTACTAGCTAATGGAAAAAAAACACGAACACTGTTGAAAGATACTGTATGCTACAACTTACCTGACTGTATTCCTCATGCATAATATCGACCAATCATTTTTTGAACTCTTCCCTGAACTGAAATGTAGTAGTGGGCTGTATTTCCACACGACTGACATCAGGTTCAAGTACACACACAAGCCGGCGCGAGCGCGACTCACTCGTGTACAGCAGTTTGGCTGGTGGTAACGTTGCCCGCCCGCATACCGCCTCCCATGGCCCAAACTGGTATTACGACACGTGATTGGCCGGGGCTAGTAATTTAGCATGCTAATTTAGGTTTATATCTCGGCAGCAATATAACTTGACAGTTTTTTAATGACATCATTGCACTTATTTCTTCTCATTCTTTTGATGCGTGTAGCTCATTTTTCGGATATTTTTACCTCAATTATTACATATGGCACCTTTAAGGGGCTAGAGGGCTAATGAATTAGTGATCTTTTTTGTCTGGATCTCTAAATTTAGAAAAAAAAAAAAAATAGATAAATACAAATTTATTTTAAAACCGAATACAACATGCAATTTCCATAGAAATAAAATGTCATAAGGTGCTTTTATTTTCTAAATAAATTTTGATATTTCGGGGGAAAACATCAAAAACTGTCCTGTTATTTCTAAGATAAAGTGTTGTTAAAATGACTGGACAACTGTATAAAGTTTGACATAATCTAAATGCGTTTATTTATTTTTCAAACATTATTCACTCATTATTTAAAATTACAATTACATGTTTTATTTATATATATATATATATATATATATATATATATATATATGAATTACGTTAAACAGCTGGAATCATTGCTGCCAGCATTTTACTGTGAAATTACAGCACAGCTGTAAAGTGGATTAACGGTGTTGAAACCGTAAAATTACAGTAAATGGCTGGAACCACAACTGACAATATTTTATTGTAAATTTACGAGTAAATTGAAAGGAAATTTTTTTTTTTTTTTTTTAGACGTGCCATTTAGCATTCCATTAAATATAAACTTGAAACATAAAATACAAAAAATATATATAAAAAAAAGTTTGTCATATAAAACCAACATGAAGCATAAGACATAAACCACATTTTCCAAGCTGTGTTTTTTAACATACAATCATTCTGCAGAATCTTCCCCAAAAACAGCACAGAAAATATTAAGGGGAAAGTACATTCAATCTGATAATGATGCAAATGATAGTTGGACTATGCTGTTGGACATCTTGGCTAGCAACAAACCAGCTACTATTTAGTCATACCAGTTTAAGGTGGTAATGGCAACAAAATAGCTCACTGACCTGCTCTGATCAGCTAATAACCAGCTTGAACCGCATGCTACCAACTTAGGATGGTTTCACGAACCCCATTTGGGTCATTAATTTGCCAGATTATATTAATTTACCCCCCAGAACATATCCCGTACTATTACCCCCAACACACTTCACCTCAGGTCAACCCATTCACCCATTGTCCCCAGCTGATGTGACTGTGACATCCAAAATGGCTGCTGTTCAAATCTGGATGCAACCCAAATCTGCAGTGGTGACAAAGTAAATATCTTGTAGCTGCCAAGCAAGCATTACGCTGGTTACATGGTTAGACTTTCAAATCTAAAGAGATGCCAACCCCCACCTCTCATTCTCTATTTCAGTCTCTTGTCCTTCTCTAGCCTGGGTTTTTTTCTCTCCCCTCTCACAATTGGTTAAGAGCCCTGCAGGCTGGCAAAGTGATCATGATTAAATGTGAGACACAAGTCGCCCTGCCAAAGAAAAGAGTGAGGGAGGGGGATTGGGGAAGGGGATGGTTGGGGTTAGAGAGACTTGAGTTCGGAATTTCTTCGCTGTTTGTCACACATGCCGAGAAAACTGAAAACAGATGGGGATGAGGAAAGAGAGAGCAAAAAGAAAACAAATGCTGCCAAGTTTCGAGGTTTTCTCCGAGCAGGCCTGACATACAGGCACATCAGGCAAAACAAGATCTTGAAATAATACGTTGGTCGTTGTTTTCTTTAATATATTTTTTTTTCTAAAAAGGTTTAAGAGTCGTTCTTTGTGTTTCATAGGCAAGGCTAACTTGTCTTGCTCTCAAGAGATTTGTCCGTATAAAATCAATAGTGGTCCTTGGCTAAGTTTAAGTTGCAGAGGGTTCCTTACAACTTTTCCAGCCCATGAATGTTTCTCATTTTAAGATGTTTTGGTTCATCTCTCCTCTCTGAGGAAAACATGCCGAATAGATATGCAGAACAATGCTCTTTACCCCATCGGAGGGAAAATGAAAAAGAAAGTCCTCTTTTGCAATAATGCTGACTTAGATGTAAACTATATGATTCCAGTTAAAATACTATATGTGGGTTTCATTTAATATACTTTTTGCCTTGTGTTTTAATATGAAAGGGATAGTCATCCAAAAGTGAGAATTCTGCCGTCATTACTTACCTTTATGTCATTCCAAAACCTGTTTAACTTTATTTCTTCCATGAAACATAAAAAGAGAAATTGTCATGGGTCATTGGAATAATGTACAACAACCAAAATGTTGCCACATTCATGTTCATCTGTTTCACATAAAACCGAAGACTGTTTTAACGCCACTCACTGGACTTTTCACTTTGAAACATGGAAGAAGCAACGTAATATAATTTTGTGTACATGCCGCTATAGGCACATTTTTCCAAGTACTCTTGCTTGGAATGTTGCAAGAAGTAAAATTTTGCAGAAATGTCCCACATGCAAGTTTATCCAATAAGCCTGGTAAGATTTTATTTATACATGCACATGATATCTGTGAAGCTACAAAAAATTAGTTTTCTGGATCAATTTAGCTTTGAGCAACAGATGTAAATGTATTAGCCCTACAAACAAAAGCCCTTTTTATCTTAAAAATGAAGACATTCATCAAAATAAAAATACTTAAAGGGATAATTCAGGATTTAGCATTAAGCTTTATTAGCAGAAAACCTGTAGTATTTTCATATCCCCCTGAGACGAGAGATTTATGTATTTTTTTGTCTGGAAAAAAATCCTCTGATGACGCAAAAATCGTCATTTTGCTGAGGATTTTGCTGAGGACATCTGAGGATTTTTTGACCAGAGGCTAAAGACTACAGTCAGTAGTAGGGTCTGTCCCGCATTTTCTCAACCCGCCCATAGAGGGTGTGATCTCACTCACAGAATGAACACATAGTGTCAGCCATTTTTTTTTTTGGTAGCTAAGCTAGCAGGCTCTTGTTCTGTGGAGAAAGCTGAGTAGTAGGAGTTACCGTCCTCTTTTTCCTGGACATGTCCGGCCGTCAATGTCCGGGATTCAGCTTTTGCTTTTTGCAGTCGCCATTCATTGTTTACATTTTGTTTCAATCTAACTGAATTGAATCCTATTGGTGAATCTGAATGTAGTGTTTACATGAACGCTAAACAAGTGATCGGTTAATGTGCGTTTTAACATTGCTTAGAAAATTCCCGCTCCTCCGTGAGAGATACAAGAACGGTGCGTCTCACAGGTGTCGCTCACAATCACGCCACTGGCCTCGCGCAGTTCTCCCACGGCCCTCACTCGTCCTGCTCGCCACAGTAAACATAATGAATGGCGACTTTAGAACGCAAAAGCCAAATACCGGACATTTTGGGCGATCTCGAAACACATTTTCGGGCAGGCTCATGAAGACTCACTAGTAGTCTAGACTTGTTGTTTAACTACAGTGCTCTGTTACTGGTAGGCGTGGCCTCCTAGGGCAATGAAGCAAGTGCATTCTGGGAGTTGGTGTCTTTCATCCACATAAGCCAAACATAATTTTTCTGGCTTTCTCTGTCTAGAAAGTTCCAAATTCAAAAAATAATTTCACATTTCTTCTACATAAATGAGCCATTTTAAACACACATTCATATTTCCAGAGGTGAAGCATACCTTTAAAAAGTTACACCTATCTGTTTAGGCCACTTAGGGCATTCATTTATTATATATATATATATATTTTTTTTTTTTTTCTTCAATAATTTATTTAGTATTATTTTAAATGCATGCTCTATACTGGGAACATACATATAATTTAACCTGTCCTCAGCATGATTGTTCTCAGACACAAATTGTTCCACTGTTAAACACATGGTTTAAATATAAAATAAATATAACATTTTATCAACTCTGTCAGGTTTTATGTCTGACAAAGTTGACTTGTTAGCTGATGGAGTTGACAAGTGCGCACAAAAACTCTGTATAGTGATATATATATATATATATATATATATATATATATATATATATATATATATTTATTTATTTATTTTTTGCATATGTGGAATCATATCTAGGTGGAATTTTATATTTGATGTAATGAACTTCATAGAGAGCAAACATGCTTAAGTCATGCAGTTCAGGCACAAATAAAATGAATGTATTTAATTAGATTCAATTTAATAGCTATTTTTCTTATAGCTATTTTGTGGCCACAATATACATATTTTCTCCCTGCAGGTCATGTGCAAAACTCTGTAGAGGTGGAAATATACTAATAATGTAAATGTAGAACTTGATTGTTTATAATATTGTGAAAACTGAGAAAAAAAAAAAAGTCCTATACTGCACCTGCAAATTATTACATAATTTAAAGACTTTACACAGTTGTTGGATGGATCAAATTAAAATAGCTTGCTCTTTAGTTTGTCTGACAAATTATGAAGTAAATTAATGTTCATTAAAAAAAATATCATTAGCTGAGACCTTTGTCTAGAAATGCATTTTTAATTATGTAATATAAAATATAAAACCTGTTTTATCCCTTATCTCAAGAATCAATGGAATATTTTTAAACGACTCTTATTAACACTTTTTTTTTTTTACTTTTCCCCTGTTGTTTGGCAAAACATGTAGCCCTATTGCTAAAACCAGGACCAACGTGTTAGCATTTGCCGGTTTAGCTTCAAGTCAAAATAGGTACATTATGTGCTAAAACACCATGTACTCATGCACTATACCTAACCAGGAACTGTGGCATCATCAGAGTGTGATACGCCCCACCCACCCCCTCCCTTTTCGCAATTAAAGCTATGACAGTTGAGTGCAAGTATCCAACATTCCACTCTTCATTTTTTTCCGGCTAATTAAGTGCATCATCCGGGTATTTAAAGTGCACTTTCTTTTTGGAAATTTCATTGTGAACACACCACTCACACTATTTGTGCTACAAAACGGCATAGAGGATAAGTACGCAAATTGGGATGCAGCTAATGTTTGGTTAGCATCCCTTCATTAGCCCCAAGTGGCAGATGTTCCTTCTCCACTGATGGCCATTTAGAATATTCTGAATATTGTAACACTGTATTCTGAGGTTGTCAGCTTGGACAAGTTAATGACTAGGTTAGACTGCTAGACTACCATGTTTCAAAACACAGCTGCTAACTTAAGCTAGATTTGCCTGGCAGGAAATACTAATGAAAACCTGATATGTAGAATCAAAGTCTCAGTCATCAAACATAATATAAACCGTTTAAGAGAACTGTGAAACAGCAGAGGTGGACAAAGTACACAACTTTCTTATACTTGAATAAAAGTACAGAAATTTCTGGTCAAACATTACTCCGTTACGAGTAAAAGTTACAAAGACCGATTTTTACGTTTTTAAAAGTACTTAAGTATCTAAGTACTGTTGCATTGTTCTATGTAATACTTACAGTACCTTATGCCTCTGAATCTATGCCTACTTAGCCTCATACCAATATCAAATTTATTTCTAGTAAAGTTGTGGGATTAAATGTGAGATTGAAAAAATGCACTCAATAATGTCCACAATGGTTTTGGACTCCCAAATGGCTTTTCGCTCAAATAGTGCCCAATATGGATATAGCCAATATGGATGCTCCAAAACAGTGACAGAATTCTCATTTAGAAAACCAAACCCAACTTCGAAAATGAATGAACGAACGTCAATCCGACTTTCATTTCCAACCAAAATGCAACCCAGTGCAACCAAAACCATGCCCTGTTACTACTTTCTACTCAAGGACCTTGACAGAAATGTAATGTAGTAAAAAGTACGATATTTGTCTTTCAAACGTAGTAAAGTTAAAGTAAAAAGTTTCCAGAGGAAAAAAAACAAAAAAACAAAAAAACAATACTCAAGTGAACTTAAGAACAGTTCTCAAGTAAATGGACTTTGTTACTGTCAACCACTGCAAAATTGACAGCCATTTTGTAGCATAAATGTGTGATCAGCATTTTAAAATACCTCTGTTTGCTTGTGTTTAGGGCTTGTGACTAAACCTGTGATGTGAGTTTTGATCTTCATCACACTTTTGCTGAATCTTTGCAACTTTGTAGAAAAGCTGCCACCATCGTGCAGTTGTAGGGAAGGAGGGCTGGTGGCAGGGGCCATCTCTGAAGAGGCCGATTCATTTGAGAAATAAATGAGTTCTGTGAGTAATTTGGGAGATAACCCCAGCAGTGGCCAAGAGTAAAGGAAGATAAGAAGCAGCCTCAAAATGAAGACAAGAAAACGAGACAATTTTTCACCTTGCCTCCTCTGAATTCAACTTCTCCCAGTTCACATGTAACTTTAATTAAAACACACACATACACACACCTACACACTAGATTATCCAGCAGCAGCAGCAATCAGTTAAAGTGCAAAAAAGCAGTCTGTCAGAAATAAACTTCACATACCCCCAATTTAACAACACGTCACATTGTTTGAAGGATTAATTGTTATGTTTGCTGCATTGCAGGCTGACAGAATTCTGACTGCTTGGGGCTCTTAATGTTTAAGAGCCTCGACAGTCAGAACACAAAACAAAAGCTAGTTACTTCAGGAAATACTACAAAAAAAGCTAATTGAGGGAAAAATTACAACAATTACATCTTTAAAATTTTCTGAAGAAAATGCTCTGCTGGGCAAAAAAAAAAAAAAAACATCTTAAAGGGATAGTTCACCCCAAAATTAAAATTATGATCTCAAACCTCGCCCTCAAACAATTCAGACAGTCACAATCAGAGATTTATAATCTCGGATGGGGGTTGATATTTTGTGATATTGTGTCAGAAAAAAAAATAGCTATAATAACTTGCTTCTGTTTAAACAAATTGGGCTGTGCAACAAACTCAAGCTCCTTGTGACGGGTGTTTTGTTTTGCTCTAACCTCTGTGGTTCTGTGTTCGTCATGGGTTTTGCGTCGGGTCAGGGGTTACTCTTCCGCCGCAAATCGTTATGTACAATCGTCTGCTGGAAGCTAGTTTTTATAGCTAATAAAAACTTAAGGTTTCACTTTATTTGGATGGTCCCTTTAACATATCCAGTTGACTCTAAGTAACGTTGCACCTACTGTACATCTCTACTGACTCACGGACTCGACCCTTCAAAGACTTGGTCTTGACTCGGACTCGACTGTATTTGGAAACCAACAGAGTCGGTCTCGACCCTTCAAAGACTCAGTCTTGACTCGGACTCGACTGTATTTGAAAACCAACGGACTCTGTTTTGACACGGACTCGACCCTTCAAAGACTTGGTCTTGACTCGGACTCGACTGTATTTGAAAACCAACAGACTCGGTCTCGACTCGGACTCGACCCTTCAAAGACTCGGTCTTGACTCGGACTCGACTGTATTTGAAAACCAGCGGACTCGGTCTCGACTTGGACTCGACCCTTCAAAGACTCAGTCTTGACTCTGACTCGACTGTATTTGAAGAACAACGAACTTGGTCTCGACTTGGACTCGACCCTTCAAAGACTCGGTCTTGACTCGGACTTGACTGTATTTGAAAACTTACAGGCTCGACCCTTCAAAGACTCGGTCTTGACTCGGACTCGACTGTATTTGAAAACCAACAGACTCGGTCTCGACTCGGACTCGACCCTTCAAAGACTCGGTCTTGACTCGGACTCGACTGTATTTGAAAACCAGCGGACTCGGTCTCGACTCGGACTCGACCCTTCAAAGACTTGGTCTTGACTCGGACTCGACTGTATTTGAAAACCAACAGACTCGGTCTCGACTCGGACTCGACCCTTCAAAGACTCGGTCTTGACTCGGACTCGACTCTATTTGAAGAACAACGGACTCGGTCTCGACTTGGACTCGACCCTTCAAAGACTCAGTCTTGACTCGGACTCGACTGTATTTGAAAACCAATGGACTCTGTCTCGACACGGACTCGACCCTTCAAAGATTTGGTCTTGACTCGGACTCGACTGTATTTGAAAACCAACAGACTCAGTCTCGACTCGGACTCGACCCTTCAAAGACTCGGTCTTGACTCGGACTCGACTGTATTTGAAAACCAGCGGACTCGGTCTCGACTTGGACTCGACCCTTCAAAGACTCAGTCTTGACTCGGACTCGACTGTATTTGAAGAACAACGAACTTGGTCTCGACTTGGACTTGACCCTTCAAAGACTCGGTCTTGACTCGGACTTGACTGTATTTGAAAACTTACAGGCTCGACCCTTCAAAGACTCGGTCTTGACTCGGACTCGACTGTATTTGAAAACCAACGGACTCGGTCTCGACTCGGACTCGACCCTTCAAAGACTCGGTCTTGACTCGGACTCGACTGTATTTGAAGAACAACGGACTCGGTCTCGACTTGGACTCGACCCTTCAAAGACTCGGTCTTGACTCGGACTCGACTGTATTTGAAAACCAACGGACTCGGTTTCGACTCGGACTCGACCCTTCAAAGACTCGGTCTTGACTCGGATTCGACTGTATTTGAAGAACAACGGACTCGGTCTTGACTTGGACTCGACCCTTCAAAGACTCGGTCTTGACTCGGACTCGACTGTATTTGAAAACCGACGGACTCGGTTTCGACCCTTCAAAGACTCGGTCTTGACTCGGAGTCGACTGTATTTGAAAACCGACGGACTCGGTCTTGACTTGGACTCGACCCTTCAAAGACTCGGTCTTGACTCTGACTCGACTGTATCTGAAAACCAACGGACTCGCTCTCGACTCGGACTCGATCCTTCAAAGACTCGGTCTTGACTCGGACTCGACCCTTCAAAGACTCAGTCTCGACTCGGACTCGACCCTTCAAAGACTCGGTATTGACTTGGACTCGACCCTTCAAAGACTCAGTCTTGACTCGGACTCGACTGTATTTGAAAACCAATGGACTCTGTCTCGACACGGACTCGACCCTTCAAAGATTTGGTCTTGACTCGGACTCGACTGTATTTGAAAACCAACAGACTCAGTCTCGACTCGGACTCGACCCTTCAAAGACTCGGTCTTGACTCGGACTCGACTGTATTTGAAAACCAGCGGACTCGGTCTCGACTTGGACTCGACCCTTCAAAGACTCAGTCTTGACTCGGACTCGACTGTATTTGAAGAACAACGAACTTGGTCTCGACTTGGACTTGACCCTTCAAAGACTCGGTCTTGACTCGGACTTGACTGTATTTGAAAACTTACAGGCTCGACCCTTCAAAGACTCGGTCTTGACTCGGACTCGACTGTATTTGAAAACCAACGGACTCGGTCTCGACTCGGACTCGACCCTTCAAAGACTCGGTCTTGACTCGGACTCGACTGTATTTGAAGAACAACGAACTCGGTCTCGACTTGGACTCGACCCTTCAAAGACTCGGTCTTGACTCGGACTCGACTGTATTTGAAAACCAACGGACTCGGTTTCGACTCGGACTCGACCCTTCAAAGACTCGGTCTTGACTCGGATTCGACTGTATTTGAAGAACAACGGACTCGGTCTTGACTTGGACTCGACCCTTCAAAGACTCGGTCTTGACTCGGACTCGACTGTATTTGAAAACCGACGGACTCGGTTTCGACCCTTCAAAGACTCGGTCTTGACTCGGAGTCGACTGTATTTGAAAACCGACGGACTCGGTCTTGACTTGGACTCGACCCTTCAAAGACTCGGTCTTGACTCTGACTCGACTGTATCTGAAAACCAACGGACTCGCTCTCGACTCGGACTCGATCCTTCAAAAACTCGGTCTTGACTCGGACTCGACCCTTCAAAGACTCAGTCTCGACTCGGACTCGACCCTTCAAAGACTCGGTATTGACTTGGACTCGACCCTTCAAAGACTCAGTCTTGACTCGGACTCGACTCTTCAAAGACTCAGTCTTGACTCGGACTCGACCCTTCAAAGACTCAGTCTTGACTCGGACTCAGCCTCGACTCGGACTCGACCCTTTAAAGACCCAATCTTGACTCGGACTCGGCAGGCGGTCTCATCCCCATCACTTGAGTTAGTTGACATGTAGTTGCAAAGTTACTTATTGTCAAATGGGACCAATAAAATAAAGTGTTACCAAACTTAAATATTCATTTTTTATTTATTTATTTATTTTTACAAAAACCCATTGCTTCACTTTAAAAGGCATTTATTAACCCCCTGGAGTCATATGGATTATTTTTTATTATGTGAAACTTTTTTTTTCCTCATAGTTTTACAATACTGTCTTAAAAATTGTTAATTTGCATCCAATAGATGTGTTTTAAAATATTGATTTATAAAGAAAACAGATACCTGATTCTGAGTGTGAGTTTTTGTGTAGTCCTCTGGTCGTGTACATGTAGGAATTTACTTCAAATCTACTTAAAGTGCAGTTAAAGTCCACATGTCGTGTGCAAAACTCCATAGAGGTAAAAACAACTTCCATACTCCTTTCCTCACCAAACTGCATGATGTAAGTAATCATCCAAGTATTGCACAAAAAGTTACAAGTTAAAGTGTGATCCTCAGGTTTAGGGCTTGTTTAAATCATTTATTCTAACTGTGAGAAATAGTAATAGTAAAGCTCGCCTCACTTGTTCCTTTATTCAAATCTTTCCAGATGAATCACGTCTGCGAATTCAAGTGCCGAAAAATGAAACTTTGAATCATTGCTTGAATCATGTCATGAATCACTTTGACTATTATACCTGGACCAATTTACTTTAATATGAAAATCAGAGCACGGTGAGAAATGAAATATTAAAAGCGAAATATATGATGATCAGTTCTCAAAGGTTGGATGCACAGAGAGTTTCCATGGTCACATTAAGCATTTACAGACAGAGGGAGAATGTGAGGTGCACAGAGTGGTATTTTGTTTGGACGTCCTTGCCACATCTCTGAAGACAAGGCTAAACCGCACTACTGGATTCCTGTGTCGCATTTTCATCCAGGCATGAGCATGCACTGTTTTCCTTCACCTAAATGTGTGTGTATGTGTATATGTGTTTGAATGATTGTATACTCTTCTTTTTGCATGCGTGTAAGTACATCTGTCTGGTTCCTGTAGGAAAGCTGAATTTGTTTGCACAGTGCAGATTCCACGCTGACAAATCAGGATGTGAATTCACTCAACTTCATTCAACTCGGAAAAGCTTTCACGGAAGCCTAAACATTATAGGTCCTAATGTCTAAAATTAATCTGATAGTAAAATGTCAAAACATAATGTAAATATTGTCCGGCTGTCACTATGAAATGTACTGAGAAAGTATATTATTCTTCTACGGGTGGTCCCTTTATTGAGGAAAGAAAAGAAAATGTCACATGTTACATTTTCAGGTTTCCCTACATGATTTCTATGCCCGATAAAATGATTGTTTTCTAAAAAAACATCCTTACTTCCAGGACGAAAGCCAGTAATTTGCCCATGTTTATTTGTGTAAGGTGTGTGTGTGTGTTCATGTTGGTCTGCATTGAGCTCTCAAACCCATAAGCCAGGTCGCAGCACTTTATGTTTAAAGAATGATTGTAGGCCTGGCATCCTGTAAGATTTGTCATAGCTTCCCTGCAGACTTAAATGAAAGCCTGGAATGAGTGTTTTTCTCATGTGTTTTAGCCATTTATACATGAACTAGCCCTTATTGTTAATGTTGGGTCCAGCTGTGGAATTATTGGTGTATTTTAAACCGTAATTAATGGGATTTCCATATTTCTGCACCATAATAAAAACATAAGCACTGATGAAAAATGCTTGTATATCCCAGGCACCTCAGTTTTCACACGAGAACATTTGAATGGCTTGTGCGTTTATGTAAAATCATTCATTCAGACTGACCTCTCTGTGGGCATTTCCATCTGCATTAAGACTTTTGGCAGTGAGAGTTTTCAGATGCCACAGTGAAACAAAAGACAGAATTTAGAGATTTAGCAGTTATAACATGAAATACAACACTTTATTCTTAATTTTACTGTGAAATAAATGTAAAAAAAAGTTATTGTGGAGCATCTTAGCTGATTTTCATATCCTATTTCACAGATATAATTAAATGTGTTTTTATTTAATATTATAGAATATTGACTAAATGGAATAAATAAGAATAAACTACATAAATAATAAATAAAATACAGAACAAGTAACTAAAAACTAAGTTATTCAGACAAATACTGTGATTGTGTGACAATTGCATGCACTGAAGCGTATTACATTCACTTGAGGAAACAATCTATGTTTTTATCAGTTTTTTTTTTAATTAACGAGTTAATTATCTCAGAATTACGATATAATTTTTCATGGAAAAAAGTTTTTGCTCTGTTTTTGAGATAATCAAGTCATTAATTCAGAAAATTTTCCATGAAACATTATCTCATAAGTCTGAGATAATGAACTCGTTAGTTTAAAAAAAAAAACAGAGCAATTTTTTTTTCCATGAAAAAATATCTTGTAATTCTGAGATAATTAGCTCGTTAATTTTAGAAAAACAGTGCAAAAACTTTTTCCATGAAAAATCATCTCGTAATTTTGAGACAATTAACTTGTTAATTTAAATTATAGAAAAAACGTTTTTCCATGAAAAAAATATCTTGTAATTCTGAGATAATAAACTCGTTAATTTTAGAAAAACAGAGCATTTTTTTCCCCCATGAAAAATCATCTCATAATTTTGAGACAATTAACTTGTTAATTAAAAAAATAGCAAAAACTTTTTTTCCATGAAAAAATAGTGTAATTCTGAGATAATTAACTTGTTAAATCAGAAAAACAGAGCAACAACTTTTTTCCATGAAAAATTATCTGAGATAATTAACTCATTAATTTAAAAGAAACCCAGAGCAAAACTTTTTTTTTCCATGAAAAAAATATCTTGTAATTCTGAGATAATTAACTCGTTAATTTTAGAAAAACAGAGCATTTTTTCCCACGAAAAATTATCTCGTAATTCTGAGATAATTAACTCGTTAATTAAAAACAAAAAACAGAGCAAAAACTTTTTCCATGAAAAAATATCTTAAAAATAATTCTGATTGTAATAATAATAATAATAATTGTAATAATAATAATAATTATTGATAATAATTCTGTGTGTGCAAGATTTTTGACATTTCCATATATGTCTTGGCAGTGTGTGGACAGGGATTGGAGAATCTGTGGTCTAGGCACTTGGTTGTACACATGGTATGCGTGTAGAATTGCGATTGTCATCGTTATTACAGAGACCAGAGGCAGATCTAAGCTTAGACTCCCTCTTAGCCTGACAGCAGATTCCCCTCCTCTTTGTTTAAGGATGACCTTCTTCACCTCCCCATCTTTAAAGTCAGTGCACCGACAGCAAGCTGTGAAGTGAAATTAGGACGTGCATTAAATAGCCTCATTTCACCTGCGCAAGAAGAGAATTCCCAACGGGAGACCTGATAAACAATGGGTGTAGGTAGACATCCAGAAGTAAAATTTGCTTTATTTGACTTTGCTAAATCATACATCTGATAAAAGTTGGTATTTTTAACTTCGACATATGTGGCCATCTGCCATGAAAGTATCTGATTTCTCTCAAATCACCTGGTCAATTTATCAAGGATGTGGTGGAATTGATAGTCTATTACCCTGACCATCACATGTAATCGCTTGAGGCTGATCTTTCACCCTGGATGGTTATTACCTGTCTTTGTGTGGGCTGTTCTTCTTCCTCTGTAGGATTTACTCCCTGAAAACTGGGATTGTATGATCGTATGCTACTACCCAACGCATTCTCATCCTAGGGGGTCATATAATGACACTTTTGACATTGTGTCTAAATCCGATGCGCATGACACCCTTTAGCGTCAATATAACATGCTTCGATTATGAGTAGGTTTAGGTCTGCGGTAGGGTTAGGGTTAGACCACTAGGAGGCGCCTTCTGGCCCATATATATCTGTGTCTCATATTGACGCTAAAGGATGTAGACGCTATGTCAAAAGCGTCAGTATATGACGCCTTGGGATGAGACCGGGCTGTACACCTCTCAAATTTAATCAAAAATATCTTCATTTGTGTTCCGAAGATGAACGAAGATCTTACGGGGTTGGTACAGCATGGGGGTAAGTAATTAATGACTTAATTTTCATTTTTGGGTGAACTAACCCTTTAACGCTATTAGGTTTAGGGTAGGGTTTAGTTATTTTCAAATACTGCACCACTTACAGGACATTTCCTTTCTGAACTGCTGTGGTACTTACAACATTGAGCATATTTTTAGGAATACAGGAAGGAATACATCATGACAAAAACAATAATATAATGTCATTCACCCATATTCATGACAAATGATGTCAAACACTATTGGTTCCCAAGTTGTTCCCAGTGAAAATTACAGAAAGTCATAATGGGTTTGCAATGACACAATGGTCAATAAAGGATAACAGAACTTTCTTTTTTTTTTTTGGTAAACTATCACTTCAATCGGCAGACGTTGATGACATGCAGTGGCGGCGCCAGGGGGGGTCTTGGGGGGTCTTAAGACCCTCCCAAAAAACGCTGTGACCCCCCATTCGACCCCCCACCCACTTCCTGATTAAAAAATATATTTATGCAGGATAAAGATTTAAAAATGTTTCTCTTCAAACTAGGCAGAACAATAATCATAAATAATTTATTCGACATATAAAAAATATAAACACAAGAATCAATGCCACGCCCCATGAACGTCGCTGCTACACCTTGCGTCATTGTGTTCAAGGCGCTACCGCGAGCCCGCGCGAGCTGCAACGAAGCTAAAAATGGATCGCTTTATATCATACCTAAAAAATGAGAGCTGACGGAAATTATAGCAATAGGAGTGAAAATATACCCGTTGCCGTGGAGGGCGAGGCCTGCTTGATGGAGACGGGAGGAGAGAAGAAGACACAGGAGGAGAGTGGAGACTTAAAAGGGTTAGTTCGGTATAGTTTATTTTGGTATTTAGATCTTGTTTTTTAGATCGTTGCTGATGAAATAGAATACAAAATCATAATAAAATCGCTGTAAAAGATGCTTTCCATGGTTTTATCGTAGTTTTGTCCCAAGTCAAGTCAATGTAGTTGTACAAAAACTATGATAAAACCTTTTGGAAACTTTGGAAAGCATGTTTTGCAGCGATTTTTGCGTGAGCATTTTAGTGAACACCCCAGACCACTCGGTGAGTTTCACGCCTTTGTAAACGAAAGTTGTATGCGTTTTATGAATGATTGTTCCAGTGCTAACACAAGTTCTCGGGACAGCAGTAGCTAATTTGACCAAATTTCAATCTTAACCGTTCTATTTCATCAGAAACTATCTTAAAACAGGGCTTTAAGTGTAAAATACCGAATAACTAACCCTTTAAGAGCAGCAGAGAAGAGGACATGAGGAGACTGGACAAAAGAGCTGTCAATATTGGTTAGTGAAGTAATTGAGGTGAATCTCTTCATATTGTATTGCTGTTTTTAATCATAAATACTAACCTATTCATGTGTTGCAGTAAATAACACATGTGGAGACTGAAGAGCAGAGAAAATGCCAGGAGGAGACTGGACTATAGATGAGCAGAGAAGATGCCAGGGTCCAATTGGACAGAAGTAGGGCAATCAAAAGGTGGTGAGAGTATGAGAATAGATACTATTTTGTGTTTTGTTCATTGTTGTGCTTAAAATAAACTGCATCTTTTTAATGAACATTTTCTCTGTTGCTTTATTCATCCATGTTCGTATTTATCAACCCCCAGCCACCACTACTGACTCCCTCTGAAATTACAACCAATCATCACATTTTGTATATGTTTTCTGTAATGGGTGTGGTGTGGTGTGGCTATGGCAATTAAAGTTCGAGCATATTGTTTGCAAACTGAAATTAATTAAAAACAAAGTTATAGTTGATATGCTGTGTTGTTTTTGTTGTTAAGTAGCAGTAATATGCAGTTATTAGTCGTGTCAAATGTATTTTTTGTTGGTTTTCATGAGACCCCCCCTTGAAATGACCAGGACCCCCCATTGCCCCCCCAATCAAAATTGTCTGGAGCCGCCACTGATGACATGCATTTTATGGCATTGCTGGTGCCCATTAATGCTGGTTACAGCTGTTGTGAACATTTGCTTAACTCTGTTGGGCCATGTGTTCTGTGGTGCACAATTGCTCTTTTGTCTTTTATGTTCCCTGGGACTCCACACCAGCTTTCGGCTCATAATGTTATGTTTTTCTTCTTGCCACAGAGCCAAACTATTTCTCACTTTCGCCCTCCTGCCTTGGCTTTGAGATCCATTCTTCTCTACTTTTCAACAGTCTCCACACACATTAGCTCAGGTTGCAATATTTGGCTCTGGACAGAGCGAGGGCTCTAGGGGAAATGCATTCTAGATTGGAGAGCACGCTCCAGTGTTTCCTTAACAATAACAGAAGGTGCGGATCAACCGTAGTGTTCTTAGGCCGGGGGGGAAGGGGCGCCGAGAGAAAGAGAGAACCACGGTGTGCTAGTGTTTCACGCCATCAATGAGACGTCTAAGAGTGTGTTATCTGTCTCACTTGTGTTTTTGGAAGGGATGAAAGACCCCACACTCTTACTATGAATAGATTTCATGGCAGGCATTCTCTGAGGTTTGCCAGCTATATGAACCCTGTGAACAAATTACTTCATAAACCCCAGTCTGCACTTCCCCTACGATTAAGGACATCTATATCACTTTCAGACACATGGGGAAGTCATGTGCCTCAAAGTTTGGCAAAGCTGTAAAAAAATGCACTCAATCTCTTGAGAAATATTCTAAAAAAAGTAGAAAATACACACATCATTCTATTTCCATCATGTAGTGTATGAGAGAATCCAAACTGAAGAATTTATTCAACATTGCAATGTGTTTCCACTTGAGGACCTGCTTAACCTGAGTGAGTTTGCAATATATTTCCACACATGCTGAAAAGCCCTTCCTGTGTTGACATCTTTATGTATTTTTTCATCTTTAAGATATCTGTTGGATCTCCACATGCATATTTTCTATTTTTTATTAACTTCGATAGAAAAAATGGTTTTGCAGAAGTTTTTTTTTTTTTTTTCAGTCTTCTGCTTGCTTCCCTTTTTAAAAAGTACGCTACTATGGGTCTACCATGGGACATCAGATTGTAAAACCATAGTATATTGATACTGTCCCTGCTTGAAAATCATGCCAAATCAAGCCAGTCCAAGATGGTCATTAACTGGACTAGATGGGGATCTGGCTGGACTGGAGGACCATGCTTGAACTATCTACAATGTTCCAAAAATCCAGCTTTACCGTCAAAGGGTTATTTCACCCAAAAATGTACATTCTGTCATTATTTGCTCAACTAATATTGTTCCAACCCACCAAAAAAAAATGAGTTGGAACACAAAGGGATTTTTAGAAATGTTCTGATATAACAACAAAAAGGCTCTGTTCCAAACACAAAGCTATCATATGTCTTCAGAAGTCTTGAAATGTATTTTTATGGACCACTTTATGGTGTTTTTGTGCCATCTTGACTCACTGATAGCTAGTTTATTGACAGTCGACCAGTTTATAAAGGCTCTTCACTAAGTAGAATTTCCCAATGTACTGAATGATTACTACTGTATTTTCCCCACCAGGGTCACTGTGATTTTGCCAAGTAAGACATGTTCCTGGATCAACATATTTTGTTGAACCTGGAACAACATTCCTGTCCAAAAATGTTGTCCAAACTATATCCCTACCCCTCAAATATAAACATACCCATAAATTATTCCAATAATCAGAGGGAAATGATGAATAATACTGATGCAGAAGCACCTAACCCTGGTTGTAAGCCTAAACTTGACATAAACTGTAAACTTTTCCCTCAAAGCTGATTGGTTGATTTGAATTTTGCACTTGGGGAACGTCTCTGTGTACGAGACTGTGTCCTCTAGAGGCAATACCCATAGTTTCCTCTAGAGGACGCAGTGCGAGGAGGCAGTGGAAATTTTGTTCACCAAGTCTCATTGGAAAAAAGTTTGACATGTCCAGTGAGTTGCGCTAAAATTGTGTTCAATTTTGTACAAAACAGATTAACGTGAATCTGGTTCATTTTTATTACAAAGGTTGTTGTATGTATCGCAGCAGTTTGGAAATGAAATGTCCAGTGAGTGGCACAAAAACATTAATGCTCTTGTGTTTGAAAATAGCCTAAAACATCAACGCATTCTCACCCCAAGGCGTCACCTTTGACCATGCTTCAATATTTGACGTTTTAGGCGCCCTTTAGCGTCACTTACATGACGCGATCCTACGGCGTCATCTAACTGACGCTAAAAAAAGCGTCAGTTAGAGGACGCGGTTAGGTTTAGGTGTGGGGTGGGGTAGGGTACACGCGATCCTAGGGCGTCATCTAACTGACGCTAAAGGGCGCCTAAAGCGTCAGATATTGAAGCATGTCCAAATGCTTCCCAAGGCGTCAGTTAGGTGACGCCTTGGGAGTGAGAATGGGCTGAAAACATACACTCTAAAAACAAATGGTGCTAAATAGCACGAAAAGCGGTTCATTGGCTTGTAATCATAGGGGAACCACTTTATCTTTGTCATATGGTGCTATGTAGAACCATAAGAGGTGCCTCATGACTCTAACAAACCAAAAGCTACACCCCTACGACATGTATTGAGTCAACTTTGGACTGGAATAGGCAAGACCGATTTGACCGATTATTTTAGGACAGGGGTGTCCAATCCTAATCCTGGAGGGACACTGTCCTGCAGAATTCAGCTCCAACCCCAGTCAAACTAGCTAATCAAAGTCTTACTAGGCAAACTGGAAACTTCCATTCTGGTGTGTTGAGGCAAGTTGGAACTAAACTCTGCAGAACAGTGACCCTCCAGGACCAAGTTTGGACATCACTGGCTTAGAGCATTCCATTTCCCTTACTTATTTACATGGCTGTCAACTGTACTGTTTTTGGCAGGATGTCCTGTATTCTGCAATAACAAACAAAAGAACTTCCCGTATTAAAGTGGCAAAACAATAAATTGTGATTCAATAATAAAATCTAAATGAAATATTGCTTTAATACACCTCTTATGGACAACAAAGAGTAGCACATCTGACTTTATTAACTCCTGACAGTATTATTTGCCCCATCAACTCAAAGCTCAATTTTTCATCTTTATGCAGTGCTTTCAATTTATTCCAGCTGAATACATGACAGTTCCTTACGTTCTCTGGTGGTTTAATTAGTGCTAAATGTATGTGTTATTTTAGCTGTCAAAGGAGAGACATCTAACCAGCCATCGCTAGCCTGACAGAATGATAATTCAGATGTGCTGACAAAAAGGGTTTGCTTATATCCTCATGAACAGACATGCACGTCTTAATGCACATAGCTGGGAGCATATTGCATATAATTGTTGCCACAGTTTTGACTGTTTGGTGTGACATTTTCATTGCCAGCCAATCAATCAGCCATGAGGTAAATCCTGCTATGTTTTGATAGTTTCAGAAATTATATTTTGCAGTCAAAACATTAACAACGTTATCGCAAGCGCTTGCTTGACTTTTTACAATACCATTTGAATTTCATGTCAATTGTCTCGGATCTTAACCAAGATCTACTGCGGCCTTTAAGTGGAGTCAGAAATATCATACTTCATTTATTTATTTACATTTAATATTTAATTTTAGAGTTCCAAGCACATGAACGATCAGGCAAAGTATGTTCAAGTCGGAATGTTGTAACATAAATAACATTATTATTTTTAGTAACACTTTATTTTAGTGTCCTTGTTATGGACGCTTGTTTCCACCGCAGAATTAAAAAATAAAAAAGGTAATTGCGTCTTTTTATCTCACAATTCTGACTTTATATCTCGCAATTCTGAGAAATAAAGTCAGAATTGCGAGATTTAAAGTCAGAATTGCAAGATATAAAGTCAGAATTGCGTGATTTAAAGTCAGAATTGCGTGATATAAAGTCAGAATTGCGTGATATAAAGTCAGAATTGCGAGATATAAAGTCAGAATTGCGTGATTTAAAGTCAGAATTGCGTGATATAAAGTCAGAATTGCGAGATTTAAAGTCTGAATTGCGTGATTTAAAGTCAGAATTGCGTGATATAAAGTAAGAATTGCGAGATTTAAAGTCAGAATTGCGAGATATAAAGTCAGAATTGCGTGATATAAAGTCAGAATTGCGAGATATAAAGTCAGAATTGCGTGATTTAAAGTCAGAATTGCGTGATTTAAAGTCAGAATTGCGAGATATAAAGTCAGAATTGTGTGATTTAAAGTCAGAATTGCGTGATTTAAAGTCAGAATTGCGAGATATAAAGTCAGAATTGTGTGATTTAAAGTCAGAATTTTGTGATTTAAAGTCAGAATTGCGTGATTTAAAGTCAGAATTGCGAGATATAAAGTCAGAATTGCGAGATTTAAAGTCAGAATTGCGAGATATAAAGTCAGTATAGTGTGATTTAAAGTCAGAATTGCGTGATATAAAGTCAGAATTGCGAGATATAAAGTCAGAATTGCGTGATATAAAGTCAGAATTGCGTGATATAAAGTCAGAATTGCGAGATATAAAGTCAGAATTGCGTGATTTTAAAGTCAGAATTGCGTGATTTAAAGTCTGAATTGCGTGATATAAAGTCAGAATTGCGTGATATAAAGTCAGAATTGCGAGATATAAAGTCAGAATTGCGTGATTTTAAAGTCAGTATAGCGTGATTTAAAGTCAGAATTGCGTGATATAAAGTCAGAATTGCGTGATATAAAGTCAGAATTGCGTGATATAAAGTCAGAATTGCGTGATATAAAGTCAGAATTGCGAGATATAAAGTCAGAATTGCGTGATTTTAAAGTCAGAATTGCGTGATTTAAAGTCTGAATTGCGAGATATAAAGTCAGAATTGTGATTTAAAGTCAGAATTGCGTGATATAAAGTCAGAATTGCGAGATATAAAGTCAGAATTGCATGATTTTAAAGTCAGAATTGCGTGATTTAAAGTCTGAATTTCGAGATATAAAGTCAGAATTGCGTGATTTTAAAGTCAGAATTGCGTGATTTAAAGTCTGAATTGCGAGATATAAAGTCAGAATTGCGTGATTTAAAGTCAGAATTGCGAGATTTAAAGTCAGAATTGCGAGATATAAAGTCAGTATAGCGTGATTTAAAGTCAGAATCATGAAATATAAGGTCAGAATTGCGTGATACAAAGACACAATTGAGATATAAAGTCAGAATTGATTGATATTAAGTTTTTGAGGGTTTTTCCCCTTAGAATTGGCCTGATAACTTGCAATTGCGAGTTTATATCTCACAATTCCGAGAAAAGATGTCAGAATTTCACGATATAAACTCGCAATTGTGTGTTATAAAGTCAGAATTGCGAGATGTAAATTCGCAATTGTGAGAAGAAAAGTCAGAATTGTGACATAAAAAGTCTCAATTCTGTCTTTTTATTCTCACAATTGCGACTTTATTTCTCAGAATTGAGACTTTATATCTCCCAATTGCAACTTTATTTCTCAGAATTGCGACTATATATTTCACAATTGCACATTTTTTTTTTCTCACAATTCTGACTTCATATCTCGCAATTGTGAGATAAAAAGTCACAATTTAATTCAGTGGCGGAAACAAGCTTCCATACCTTGTTACATGTTACAAGTAGTTATTGTAGTAATAATTATTAATTGTGCATAATTAGATGCAACTAACCCTGAAACCATAACCTTGTAGTGTATTATTATTATATATGTTATTATTACTCAATAATTATATGTATACTTATACTGTACCACTCACACCTTTAATATAGTGTAACCATATTTCTTCAGGTTTGTTGTTACATAATATAAATCTTCATATCGTTTTTTATAGACTTCTTCCACACTCTTAGAAGAAAAGAACCGTCAATGGTTCTTATCAAGTGCTTTATATATAGAACCTTTATATGATCATTTTATAGATTTATTTTTAATCAAATTTTTTTAAAATAATTTCAATAAAATTGTATGAATTAAACAGCTTGTAAATATGCTTTATCACAAAAAAAAAATAAATAACATGTTAAACAAGGTCATTTCTCCTTATATAGAACATTTTTGGCATAAAGGGCTCAAGAAACCAAGGGTTCTTTTTTCTAAGAGCACATGTTATGTTTCCAACATGTGTGACATGTCATAAGAACAAATGCCTGGCTTGTAGGTACGACTTTACCAGGTAGCAGCACAATCTGATAAAGGACAAAAGATTCCCGTGCGCTCTGCTTTAGGAAAAGTCCAACCATTTCTCCTATCCTTCGCATGGACATCATGCTAAGGTTTGAATGGAACACTCATTTTGAGCTAGTTAGCTTCACCCAGCCTGCTGGAAAGCCTTGGGTTGCCCAGTTTGTGGTATTTTAATGATCTATTTTATTTGGGGGATGATTACCCGTAGACAGAGATCTCCTGCTGGACCTTACTGGACTGACAGGAAGCAATGGACACAATGGTCTATTTTTGATTGTGTAGTGGTCACGCAGCTGTTATTAATTTATCCATCTCTGTTTTGCGGGAAGGAATGAGTCGTTCATAAGGTTTAAAGTACGGATTTAATTACAAAAGCGTTACTCATTGTGAACAGAAAGCCCAGAAGCACTGTCGGAAAAAAAAAAAAAAAAAAAAAAAAAAAAACACTCCTATGGTGCGACTTTGTACAGTGTACTGGAACAAAACGAATGCCATATGAATGCCTTCATATTAAAAAAGACTTGTAAAAGAAACATTTCCGACATTATTAGAAGCCCTACCGTCTCGTAACAAGGGTATAGCAGCTGGGTGGTTCTTTTATTGCGATTTATTTGTTTATGGGCCGCAAAGAGGCTGAATGGCCTCAGGTGCTTCTCCTCTTGTACCAGAGGATTCAGAAGCCAATAATGTGGCTGGTTTTGTCTTAATAAACACATACCAGGTGTTAGCAATTTGTCCTTAATGAAGTGTTGCCCTCTGTAGAGTAGTGAAGAACAACTATCAAAAACAATCAGAGTCGCTCTCCCAGGAGGCCTCAGGAACTGAGACCGAAAGGGACACGCCCAGGACGAGTCAGCCTATCTTACTGCATGGAGAGTTAGCGGGGAAACGGCAGTGGAAAACAGGATGACATCAAGATCCTGTGGTTCTGAAGGAGACAGGCTTGAAAACGTGTAGCTTTAATGAGAGCGTGGATTTAGCATGGGGTGAACGAGAAGGGAAGGATCTGCAGACGCTTTAAGTGGCGCTCGAAGTTGGCAGCGAATAACACAGATTTATGAACTTCATTAAACCACATTTCTGTTTCTTTATTGGGGCCTGTGGTATTTGGCCCACATGGGAAAAAAACAAGGGGAAATAAAAAAGAAGCAATGCTACTCTGCATAAATTGCTTGCAGATCTTCTTCGTACCCACACGATTCCTCACCCATGCTTTTTTTGTTTTCCCTCTCTTGAGACGGTTCTGTTTTTTAATGGAGTTCTCAGTGTCTTGGCACAAGGAGTGTGAGGTTGTAATAACATACCCATCGCTGTAGTCTTTGGAAGGAACAGGTGGCTATCATTGGCAGACGTATTCTCTTTTCATTGCCATGATGGCATGACTAAGTTACTAAACTTTCAGTCTGTTCGCTTGAAAGGTACCCAGAAGCTCTGGAGCGAGCCATTGGTTTAGTGTCTTGTGGTAAGCATTGGAGACGAACACCAGATTCACCTTTTGGAAAACAATTCGGGCCAGCTGGAGCATTTTCCGCTGGAGATGTGCATGGCGCTGTATTAAAAATAAATGAGAAAAAGCTCTTTTGTCTAATGTGCACCACATTAATCCAGATGGAAGTGTGTTTTTACACATTTGTAGATGCACCCTGCTATTTGATGGTGCGTCAATGGAATAGAGCCTTATTGTGTCAAGAATTGTGAAGCTAGAATACAACACTAGCGAGCGAAAGTTTGGGATAGTTAATTAATATTACGCTTTTTAATATATTTTAAAATGTATAGTATTCCTGTGATGTCAAAGCTGTATTTTCAGCATAACTACTCCAGTGTTCAGTCGCAATCATTGTTATATGCTGATTTGGTGCAGATTTAATCGTTTTTATTATCAATTTTGAAACATTGTTTGCTAATATTTATGGTTCTTATAAGATTCTTTGAATAGAATTTTTAAAAGAACAGTATGTTTGAAATATAAATATTTTGTAACATTTTAATTGGCTTTATGGTCACTTATACACTGGTCTGAGGTTTGGGTTATTAGATTTTTTTTTTTTTTTTAAGTGACAGTAAAGGCATATATAATGTTTAAAATAGATTGATATTTCAAAGTAATGTTTTTTTTTTTTTTTTTCTTTCTCTGGATTCTTTAAAGACTAAACGTCACATATATTTCACATACATTTTAGCGCTATATAAATGCAGTCCATTTACCATTTTTTACCGTTTTATATAACATTTCATATGCTTTATGTATATGAAGAGTTCAGATGCAAAAGCCTCTAAGTGCCATTTGAAATTCTCTTCTAGAATAATCATTTTTATCAAGCTTGTATATTTAAATTGAGTAATTTCACTTAAATGGCAATTCATAGGTAATCTTCATTGCCATTTAAGTGAAATTACTGAACTTAAATAGACAAGCTTGATAAAAATTAACATTCTCGAAGAAAATTTCAAATGGCATTTAGAGGCTTTTGCATCTGAACTCTTCATATATATATATATATATATATATATATATTAGTGCTGTCAAACGATTAAAATATTTAATCGTGATTAATCGCATTAATGTCATAGTTAACTCGCGATTATTCGCACATTTTTATCTATTCTAAATGTTTCTTGATTTCTTTTTGTTACACTATTTTTTTTCTCATTTTAATGCTCTCGTACACACGTTTCGGCTTGCGAGCCGGCTTTGAGTGGATGACGAGCGCGAGACGCTGAAATGGATCAGGACGCATGCCGCGTCCTGTTGCAAAAGCATGTGAAAAAACTACAAAGTTCGCTAGGACAAAAAGACCGTTAATCGCGCGATAAAAAAATGAACGCCGTTAAAATGTGTTTGCGTTAACGTCGTTAATAACGCGTTAAACTGACAGCCCTAATATATATATATATATATATATATGTGCACATGCCATTTTACCGTCACTTAATATATTCTTATGTATTTAAAATAATGAATAAATGAAGTATTATGAACATTACATTGAACCATTTCAAGTATTTACATGAACATTTGGATTCCTGTACATGGACATAAATGAAAACATGTGAGAAAATAACATTCAGTAGCTGAACAAACCGGTTTCCATTTAAGTCCACTGGCATGCCAGTCATGGTGACAGACTGTTGGAAGAAGTCTGGTCCAGGTGGGCCAAGCTGATTTCTGGGCCTCTCATTTTAATGTGCGAGTCGTAGTAGAATGTGTGACTAACATGTTACAGTGGAGCCTTGCCACTTTGAACCTTTAAAAAATGTTAGCTCAAGGGTAAAAGGCCAGGAGGAAAAATACCCAGATGTAGGTTGACAGAACTCTTCACATAACAATTTCAATGCCTCATTCTCACACCAAAGATACATGCTCTGCATGAGATGTACTGACAAGAAAGTGTGCCTAATAATTCAAGATGTTTGCATGCATGTAGTGCCTATTCTTAACATGATCTGACAGTCTTAGGAAGAATAATAGCATTCCAAAGCCATGGCGGCATCCATGTCTATTATATAGTAGACAAAAAAAAAAAAAACAGTGTATAAAGAGAGTAGTATGTTCGAATAAGTATTCGTAAAGCAGTAGGCAAAAAACACGAATGACTTACTATTAGATTCTGAATTGTGCTTCTTATGGATACTTCACTAATACTATCCCATGCGGCCACATGAGAGGATTTGTGAATGGCAGTGAATTGATGCAACTGATCCTGGTAGGTCACATGACAATGACAACATGATGAATGTACAACGCATTCTCATCCTAGGGCGTCAAAATCTAACGCATATGGCACCCTTTAGCGTCAATATAACATGCTTCGGTTATGGGTAGGTTTAGGTCTGTGCTAGGGTTAGACCACTAGGAGGCGCCTTCTGGCCCATGTATATCTGCGTCTCATATTGACGCCAAAGGGTGCCATGTGCGTTGGATGTATACGCATTGTCAAAAGCATCAGTATATAACGCCTTGGGATGAGAACGGGCTGGAATGTAGTACATCCAGATTGGCAGAGGTGTAAAGATGGGGTACAATGGGACTAAAGGCGTACGAGGGAAAAAGGCACATTTGATTTTATTATTTTTTAAACCACTAGATCAGTGGACAGCAACTCTGCTTTGCTGTCCACTGATCGCGGACAGCAAAGCAGAGTTGATTCCACGCTAATTTATATGAAAAGTATAGAATTTTTGAATGCGCTGTCAAAACGATTAATCGCGATTAATTTGCATTGCGATTATTCTCACCTAAAATAAACGTTTTTCTTCACGTAATATATATATATATATATATGTATAAATGTGTGTGTGTTGTGTGTGTGTGTGTGTGTGTGTGTATAATAACAAACTATTTTGTTAGATGTGATTACATCTAACAAAATAGGTCTGACAAAGTTCTTTTTTTTCCAAATTTGCTCAAAGTAATGAATGCAGCAGTTTTTAATAGTATTGGGGCAAAAGGAAAAAAAATAACATGATAATAAATAGCTGGCTGTCTTTTACATTTGTTGGCATGGCATGTTAGATTCAGATGGTAAATATCATATATAAAATTGGATGGCCACCTCATGATTTATGTCATATTTTGAAATATGATGCTTTCATTATAAAAAGGTGATTATCTCCATCACATAATAAAGTGTCATATTTATTGTTACTACTGTAAAGCTATATTAAATTATCACGGTATCTCATTCAATGCTTTTAGAAAGTTTTTTTTTCTGTGTTTTTATCATGAACATATTTCAATGACAGTATGTTTTTTGGAACAAAAATGAATTATTTTATTTATCAAAATAAACTGAAAATGGTACAGACTTTGTTAAATTATTAATGCATTATTAAAAACTAGGGCTGTGCAAAAATTAATTGCGATTAATCACATCCAAAATAAAAGTCTGTGTTTACATAATATATTTGTGTGTGCTGTATATAATTATTTTGTTTATATAAATACCTATGCATGCATGTATATATTTAAGAATTATTTGCGCTTAAATTCTGTATATATATATATATATTATATAAATATTTTATATATGAATAACACATTTTCTTAAATATATACATGCAAGTGTGTGTTTATATATACAAAATAATTATATACAGCACACACAAATATATTATGTAAACACAGACTTTTATTTTGGATGCGATTAATCGCAATTAATTTTTGCACAGCCCTATTAAATACATTATTATAGCAAAAGTATCTGTATCAATACATTGTGCCTTTTACTCTGTCTTTGGGGTAAAAGACTCACCTTGCCATCCCATACATTTATATGATTTTAAAATAAAGTTTGTACGAACACACACGGTAATGCCTTAAACGCAGATGACTATAAAAGCAATTGCTAAGCCAGCTTATAGGTTTTGAAAAAGGGGTAATGTGTTATTCATTAAGGATCCAACGGAAAAAGTGGTTGCCCATGATTATCTCGTTACGACCGTAATCACAGATATAATACTAAACAGGAAATACTGTTTATGTCAAAACCATATGATATCATCAATAATCAATCACAACTTGAAGTGGTCACAAACAGGAACACATTGCTAACCAGTGGCGAATTCCTTGCAGTGAAGTGGGATTGAGAATGACGGCAGAATTAATAACGCAGGAAGTTCAAATGATAAACAAATGCAAATCTGCTTAGCCAAGCCTTTGTCACCCTGGGAGAACTGTGACCGGCGCTGGGGCCTGTATCACACTGAGGGGGGAAGAGCCTGCTGTGACCATCATACATTAATATACCAGCGTTTCTCCCTTGATCCAACTCCGTCGCAATCTGATTCTTCTCAGCGTGATGTAAGATACAGAGCGCAAGTTCACATCTGCAGAGTGAGAAACTGATAGGTCATGTGGTGTCTAGAAGCTGGATCTCACATTGATGTCTGGCACACTGTGTGCTGTACATGAAAGGGCCATTAGAAGAATGTTTATCCTTTAATAAACAATTCGTATTTTTGTTGTTCATATTTTTTTGTTAGCATATTTATAAATATATATATATCAGGACAGGCTCATTAGAAAAAATATGTTGCATTGTGCACGTTCCGCAACACCTACTTAATCCTAAAACTACCCGATAATGTTAACAAAAGCAAATGTGGCATAAAAACACAATCATAACCACGGCATTTTAGCTTGTTTTTGTTTTTAACTCTTGTCTTCAGGCTTTTTTATCGTGACTCGTCTTTCACAGGGTTCGTACCCAAGCTCTCCACATCTCAAGTACAATTGAGTACATAAATATACATGAAAACACATACTGTACATATACACACAGAGTTGTTTATATATATATACATATATATATATAACTTGAAGAATATATCACTCGAAAGAAAAAGAAAGATCAATCACTCTCCACTTGAGATGAATTGATCTTACAGCGTATAACACAGACTTGAACCCTTAAAGGGTTAGTCCACCCAAAAATTAAAATGATGTCATTAATGACTCACCCTCATGTCGTTCCAAACCCGTAAGATCTCCGTTCATCTTCAAAACACAGTTTAGGACATTGAAATTGATGTGCGATATACTGTCCTTGTCCAGAAAGGAAATAAAGACATCATCAAAGTAGTCCATGTGACATCAGTGGGTTAGTTAGAATGTTTTGAAGCATCGAAAATACATTTTGGTCCAAAAATAACAAAAACTACGACTTTATTCAGCATTGTATTGTCTTCCGGTCTGGGGACTAAGCTCTTTTTGGTCCGTTTTCTCTATTTTTACATTTGGGCTAATAAACTCTTTGTAATGGAGATTGAACACTATGTGTTTGGTATCTATGGATTCAGAAGACCCTAAGCTAACATAAGCATGCATGTAATGTGTTTATAAAGGAAGTGTGAGTGAAAAATATACAATATACTAGAGAATTTCAAAAACGGAAATTAGATTTTTGTCATTTATTTCTGAAAATCACACATTACACAACAATAGTGAACAGTTTTTGAACAAAAAATATACTTGTCAAAGCCTTTGCTTGACAGACATGTGTAATTGTTAAATAAAATGTGTAAAGAACAATTGAAAATCTAACTTTATTTGTAATTGTTCCAGAGCCTGTTCCACCGTAAATCGTTTACTGCTTGCCATAAGGCTATAATTGTATGTGTGTTTGTGTGTGTGTGTGTGTGTGTGTGTGTGTGTGTATATATTTTATAATTCTTCTGTCTCTCTCTCATATAAATCTCAGCGCGCTACATAAAGCCTTGTTTATGCTCGACGCGTCCGTTCGCTTTCTGTCGTCTCCTCCACTCGACGCTGTTGTCATATCCCTTACTATATAGCACCACCCCTTGCAAAGGCTACAGAGTCCTCCGATTTGCTAGAATATCCCCTGATTTGGTTAGAAAAATAGGTAACACTTTATTTTGATTGTCCACTTTAGACATTCAACTAACTATAAGTAACTTTGCCGCTACATGTCAACTAACTATCATCATAGAGTATCAGTAGTATCAACTAGTATGATAGAGTATCAACTATATCATAGAGTATCAGTAGACTGTCTGCTTAATATCTGCTAACACTTTATTTGGTTGGTTCCCCAACAGATATTCTACTGACTATAAGTAACTTAGCAACTACAAGTCAACTTGTTCTCCTAACCTGAACCCTAACACCTACGACGAATACATGTTTTCATTGTAGCTCATGTCCAAACATGGCATTACCATAGTATTTTCTGGTAGTAATCACATACGGACTACTATATCCATGTAACAGTTCAGCCATCAAACCCATTTATGTTGCATATGTACGTATATACTGTATATACAATGAATGTTAACTTACAAAGGACCTTCCATGACAAAATGTTAAGTAACTGAGGCCAGGGGAGCAGCTCTGAGGGCTTTGACAGGTGATGGAGGTGTCTACCACCCAGGAGGAGGCGGCATCACTAATCATCAAGGTCGGAGACATCACCCTCCTGACAGGGACGCCACAGGTCTATATATGGGTGAACTCTCTGCTCTCATTGAAAATCAATGGCAATTTTTCACCCTCTGAGACCGATCAGAAGTGGCATTTCTTGTCTTTTTCTTAAATACAATGATAGGAAAACAAATATTGTGTACAATACGTTTTTTAATATGTGCTCTCTTTTTTAATCTTTTGGTTGCTTAAATGTTTCTTGAAAGCACAGAGTGGGAATATTGTTAAAGCCTAGGGTGATGTAGAAAACATGGATGAAATCGCGTAATTTACTGCAGCTATTCAGAGAATTTGGCAACATTTGGGTGAGTAATTCGAAAGTAGGGCTGTACAGTTATTTAAATTGCCATTGGACTATAGTGTCTGTGAGTATTATTCTGCTAAAAGACTGCAGTTTATATATGAAGTCTGCATGTCTCTGGGTGAATGAGCGGCACAGTTTGGTCTGCTACTCGTGCTCATGCATGCGTGACGCTTGTGATGTTTTTAGCATCTGCCGTCTCACTACATGAGGACATGAACCCATACACTTTACCTCCAGAGCTGCTCTGAGAGAGCACTTTACATGAGCATTTCACCATTTTATTTGATACAACTACCGTGCAGATACACAGAAACTTACACTAGGCCTTCACTACAACCAAACGCCAAAATAAAGGTTCTATAATTAAAAATAAAAACTTGATGAAATGATGACAGAAATGTGTTAATATTGTAGAATATACTATTCAATAAGAACAAAAATAATAGCGTGTGCACTATATTTATTAACAAATATCACTCAATTTCCCATCCATGTTTTAATTTAAACTGTGTGTATTACCTGTTTGCCAAACAATGAAAGGAATTGTTCAGATCTCATTTGAATTCATTTTAAAAGTTCCATGTATTAATTCGATTGCCACTGTTTTGATGCAATAACACAATAACAACACATATATAATAAAAAAAAACCATTAAAGTGATATAGTTCCACATAGAATTTGCACCTTAGTGTATTGTAGTATATTAACACAGTATAATTACATATTCAGTGCATATGATTATATTAGTTAAAAAATGTTGTATCATTGAGATACTATTTTAGTTTTTCTGTAAAATATTTTTAAAGTTGAAGTAATTTTTGGTTGATTGTTTTTGTCAATATATATATATATATATATATATATATATAATATTTTGTCAATATTTTCATATATATATATATATATATATATATGTTATAAATTGTATTTTTATACATCAAGGTAAACTAAATGAAAATGAGAAATGTTGCTATGGCAACTAGCTAAAATAAAGTAATATAAATTGACAATTCTGAGAAAAAAAATACTCTTTTCAAAAGGCTATTGTAAAACAATATAAATAAATTTGTTAAAGTAAATTCAACTGATTAAACATCCCTTTTGATTATTACCATTTAATTAAACAGAATCCAGAAATATTAAAGATGGAAAAAGGAGAATTTTAGATGTTTTATATGGCCCTATACACAATAGAACATTTATTCTCATTAAACCATAAAGGTTTTATAGAACTTTAAGAGTGTGGAAGAATTGTGAAGTGTGTTCCAGTAGTGCCATAAAAGTTCATCAGATCCTCTCTTGTGGTAACTCAGTTGTGTTTCCCCAAATGGACTTTCTATTGTTGTCTCATGGCTACAAATGTCAAAACAAATAGAATTTCCAATTAGTTTGCTCACCGAATGCCCATAACTGAGCAATCATAGTAGAAAGGCTGTCAAATACGGCCCCTGTGATTCTTCTTTTATGATCGACAAACTGGCTGTCATGCTTTGGGGACGGGTGGGAGACCATTGCTCTGGCTTGCCAGCCAAGCCGCCTGTTGAAAGTTTATAGCGCATTGCAAACCTATTGATCACAGCTCTGGGCTGGCCTGGTGCTCTTACAGCAGAAAAGAGCCTGTTGTCTGTAATGCAGTTGCACTGATAGGCCATTATTTAACTCCAACATAATTCAATGCCCTTTATACCGCATGCTATCACAACAACTATAGAATAATATTGAGTCTCTGGGGTTTGGCCTTAAAGGGTTTGCAGTGTCATTTCTGCTGCTGTGAACTTTATGTATCTCTCAGATGGCTGACACTAAAGATTCAGCTTATGTGCTGATTAAAAAAGTTAAGTCCGATGTGCCATCCCATAGGAAAGCTTTATTGCTCAAAAAATTCAGATGTGAAAAGTTGATGGAGTTTTCAGCTGTGTTTTATATAAGCACCCATTGTGTTTCTCTACAAGTTTAAACGATTGCTGACATGGAGTTTCAGGTCATAGGCCCTATATAAATCTCATGGTGTTCAATCTTTTGTTTTAAGGGTACGTTTATACGACAACGATGTAGTAAAAACGGAAAACGTATTTCCTTTTCATAAAGATGACACCATTGTCTAAATGATCCATTTGTCATTCACACATGTGTGATTGACAAACGGATCATTTAGAGAAATTCAGTCTATCGGTGTTTAATGTTTCTTTACAAAGTGACATCGCCCACTACTGGCCTGGCAGCATAATACAGTGTTTTTAGACTAAAAACACTGTATTATGCTGCCTGGCCAGTAGTGGGCGATGTCACTTTGTAAAGAAACATTAAACACCGATAGACTGAATTTTATACACGCGTGCACATGACTTTACCGCATTCACAGATTAGCATTTTTGTAGTTTTCACAGGAACGATAACATTATCTTTTTCAAAAACTTGCCCTTTGAATCCCGTTTTCAAAAGTTTGGGTCTTCAGGCCCCAAAAAGCCAATGTTGTCATTAAACGCTCAACACGCATACAACATTTTACGTTTTCAAGTTGAAAAAATTATCGTGTAAACGTAGGAATTTGTAACATAGGACTTTGCCCTAATACTTTGTTATTTTTCCTTGGGTAAAGTCTCAGCAAAACCCTCCGTTTGCTCTACGTGTGTCTCATTGCTGTCTCGGAGAAGATATTAAATTTGTGATTTTTTTCCTTCCTGGATCAATTACATAAGAGAGTGTCCGTGATCAATAAAATATAAATATTCATAGACATTTACATGTTAAAACACACATTCTTAGTTCTAAGTTTTAGTTATCTTTAAATTCAAGTTGGTTAAGATTGTTTCTGAAAAACTTTTCAACTATTGTCTTAATGAATCTGAATGTCTCGACAGAAATCGAGACTCATCAGACCAGGAAAAATTTTCCAGTCTTCAACTGTCTAAGTTTGGTGAGCTCTTGCAAATTGTAGCCTCTTTTTGCTATTTGTAGTGGAGATGAGTGATACCCGATGGGTTCATGCTGTAGCCCATCCGCCTCAAGGTTGTGCGTGTTGTGGCTTCACAAATGCTTTGCTGCATCCCTCGGTTGTAACGAGTGGTTATTTCAGTCAAAGTTGCTCTTCTATCAGCTTGAATCAGTCGGCCCATTCTCCTCTGACCTCTAGCATCAACAAGGCATTTTCGCCCACAGGACTGCCCCATACTGGATGTTTTTGCCTTTTCACACCACTAAACCTAGAAATGGTTGTGGGTGAAAATCCCAGTAACTGAGCAGATTGTGAAATGCTTTCATTGTTAATGTATTTTTGAGTAGGAAAATATTTGCAACATGTCACTAACTCTTTTATGGGATGTCCCACCTTATCTGATGCAGGAAATCCCATAAGAAAGAAAAATGATCTTTTTAATACCATCTTTAAACCTGAAGCACAAGTGTTCCACAATCCATATCCTCAGGCATTAATCAAAAAGATCATACCTTAAAGTTTAATGGAAAAAGTTGAGTTTAAAAGATGTTTCAATATATCCTGCGTTCCCTCTCCCAGCAATGCGTTCTCAAGTTTAATTGAATCTTCCAGCGTGCATGGCTTTGCCACCGTAACACCATCCTGCGGGGGCTAATTGAATTTCCCTCTGTATGCTTAGCTATACATTTTGAGAACTGGATCGATTTCCCCATCCCTCATAGAGCTTGGTGTTGAACAAGGTAATTAATAAGAATTGCCGTAACAAAGCCTTGCTCCATCTGTCGCCAGGATGACAGAGTCATTTCAGCCTTTTCAGGACCATGCAACTAATTACACAACTGGACGTTTTGATTTTATCTTTCTCTCTCTCTTTAAAGTGAAAAGTTTATTTTGTGAAAAGAATGAAAGTTATAAGTAGTGTTTAACTGCAAAGAGTAATTTCCTTAATGACTAACAATAATGAGTGCAATTTACTCTTAAAACAAGTTTAATGATAACAAGTTTAAATACTAAATACCTAATAGTTTAATTTATATTTAATATAAATTAAACATTTTGGTGACATTAAAGTGCTTTTTGCATTGTTCATTGAATAATACTTTGCTGAGAGAAAAACAATATATATATATATATATATATATATATATATATATATATATATATATATATATATAGCCTTATGGCAAGCAGTAAACGATTTACGGTGGGACAGGCTCTGGAACAATTACAAATAAAGTTAGATTTTTAATTGTTCTTTACACATTTTATTTAACAATTACACATATATGTCAAGCAAAGGCTTTGATTTATTTATTTATTTATTTATTTATTTATTTATTTATTTATTTATTTTGTATTGGTAATCCAGCCAGATTTGATTTTAAATGTTCTGATTGGCTACTTGGTAAAGTGCTTTTTGCATTGTTCATTGAATAATACTTTGCTGAGAGAAAAACAATATATATATATATATATATATATATATATATATATATATATATATATATATATATGAAGAGTTTAGATGCAAAAGCCTCTAAGTGCCATTTGAAATTTTCTTCTTTAATGATGATTTTTTATCAAACTTGTATATTTAAGTTCAGTAATTTCACTTAAATAACAATTAATAGGTAATTATCATTGCAATTTAAGTGAAATTACTGAACGTAAATATACAAGCTTGATAAAAATGATCATTCTGGAAGAAATTTTCAAATGGCACTTAGAGGCTTTTGCATCTGAACTCTTCATATATATATATATATATATATATATATTTATTTATTTATTTATTTATTTATTTTGTATTGGTAATACAGCCAGATTTGATTTTAAATGTTCTGATTGGCTACTTGGTAATGTATAAAATATAAAGTACACACCCATATTTTCTCAAATTTTAAATATGTTATGTTTATTTATTTATTTATTTTTAATATGTTTTATTTTGCAATAAGTACCTTGATAAGAATGTTTGGGGCGTGGGTGTGTGCAGGTTACGTTGTAGAACAAAACACCCAAATATTTGCCATAGATCTTATTTTACAAATACATTCAAAAACCCCATTATAAAAACCCTTCTCGAGGGAATCAGTGGCGGGCTTTGGCATCATCCCTGCACCACTCTATTTTAGCAAAGCGAGTCAGAAAATCACAGCATCCGCAGTGTATCTGAGATTCCTTAACAGGAAAACTGCATTTTGAATCTTTTCTTCATTGTGTGTGTTGTGTTATGTAACACACAATTATGTCTGGCTTCTTTATAAGACAATTGAAATCAGGCCCAAAGGGCAACTAGAGTTGTAGGAATAAATCTTGTTGCAGGAAAGCCCTTTCTCTCTCCTTTCTGTATCTGTTATGCCCCTTGTTCTCAGTATCTTGCCTTAAAAATGATCTGCAGATTGGGTAAATCAAGTGCTGTTTTGAAGGAACAAAAATGAAAGGCATTTTTAGGAAACACAAATGCAAAACTCATGTAAGCATGTACTCATGTACTTGCTTTAAGCTTTGTCAAAAACATATTTTCCCATCATGCTTTTAAAAGGGTCCAAGTTTTCCTGATAAATAATGGCATCCAATTTAGCAGATATATAATTACAATTTTGACTGTGTTTTAGTTGTTAGTAGTAAGACTTCTGAACGACAGCTCAAAATCGTTTAAACATTTGATATGTTTAAAACTTTTAACTTTTCATAGTAAGTTAATATTACTGTAAAATATGACATCATTAATTAGTTATCACAACTTACGTAAGGGATAATGTACCTCTAGCTGGTTGTTAATAAACCCAGACAGGGTGACCATGGTCTTGCATCACTCTGTAGGGGTTTATTCTGTGATAACAATCGGCTGGATGTACGTTATCCCGCTTATTACACGTCTACTTGCCACATAAATAAATAATTAGACATTAAGTATTGAGTCGAAATATTTTATTAGCTCTTTGAATGCAAAGCTTCCACAGAGAAAACAGTTGCTAAAAAGAAAGTTCAAACTAGACTGACATTTAAGGGATATGGGACAGTCATACCACTTATTACATGGTGTTTCAACATATTAATAATTATGGGGATGAGAGATGAAAATCGTTTTAAAATCATACCTGTTTGACATCTTATTAAAGTGTACAAATCAAGTCGTTGATTTGTTCCTTATTGCATTACTTTACCTCAACAAAATGATTTAACCAATTTTGGCTGTAAAAGATCCAGTTAGGCCTGATTAAAAAAATAATGATAATAAGAAAAGAGTTTAAATCACTCAAAACACAGTCTCATCCCAAGACGTCTTGGGACGTCTTTTGACCATACGTCAACATCCGCCGTTTTAGGGTACCCTTTAACGTTGGTTATGACGATCCCGGGCCGTCATGCAACTGACACTTTACCTTAAACATCAGTTAGGTGACGGGGTAGGTTTAGGTCTGGGGTAGGGTTAGGATCCGATAACGTCATCTAATCGACGTTTAAGGGTACCCTATAAAAAGGCGGCTGTTGACGTATGGTCAAAAGACGTCCCAAGACATCAGTTATATGACGTCTTGGGATGAGACTGCGCTGATCACTTACAGCCAACTTGATTTTACTATTTAGAGGCAGCGACTGAACTTTAAGTTGAACTTTAAGTTGAATTATTAGGTCTCAAAAAAAAAGAAAGAAAAAAAGATTTCTGCCTGTCAAAAATATCTAAGGGAGACTGAAGTGTGAGAGTTGCAAGCATTTTTCCCTCCAAATGGAGGTTTCAGACAACATGACTTTAAAGTAGCCAGCAGGAAGCACAGCGTCTGAGGTCAGCGCGGGCCCCGAAAGCAGTCTTCCCAAAGTGACATGTAATTGCTTACACTCTTCGCGCTGAGTGTCAAGCACAAAGTGTGCGCCGGTGTGGGGCGGTTTACTGGTTTGGGGGTTTGTGCTGCCATTGTTTGATGTTATGTGAAATGGTGCTCCGAATGTCCATCATTGTGTTCTAGAGAGAGTCGGCCAAGCGATCAGAGGCTGTTGGGGGTGAAAAAACACCCCTGGGACAGATGCCTCGTCCTGTCAGGAGAGACAGTCATGGTCAGATAATAATGAAGAGATCATGAGGGTTATAGATAGGAGTCTTACACAGAAGAGTCTTGAAAGTGTTTAGAGATTCTCGGGGAGCTGCCATTGATTCTGCCCCAGGTTTGCCTTATTGAGGTTGGCAGACTCTGTTTGAGGATGGAATCCTAATGCAGCTCTGCCATTCAATTCGGGATCTCTGGAAGTCATTGTGCCTTGATGTTTGACGGAGTACTCGGCAGTTAAAGATTCATGAGAATGCATTATTCTGTTTCCTGCCTGCCTTTCTAGTACTATTGAATCAGTGAGTATGCATAGACATTTTTTTTTTTTGGGCAAGTGTGAAAATTTATAAATCTGTGTTCTTAATCTTGGATCAGCCAGTGATTGAGGATTAGAGTCACTGATTCATCCAAGGACAGATCCACCCTTTCTTAGCAATAATATAATTAGATCACATCATATCTATATTTCATATCACATATTTGGGGCATGCCAATTACTTGTTGAAAGAGACTAAAAACTTTTTTCTAGACACGTAATATCGGATCCAAATGTCTTTCTTGGCTTGAATCCCAGAGTTTGGCGCTAGACTTGCAAAGAGAAATTCACTTTAACAGCAGTCTTACATTTAAAACCAATAGACTTAGAACTTATCAATTGTTTCTTCTAGACAGCAATGGGAATTAAAAGAAAATGCAGACTCTGTTATCTAAAAACCCCCCAACAACTCAGTAATCCCAAATGTTGCTCCTCTACAGCAGGGTCCCTCAATTCCAACCCTGTCCTGCAGAGTTTAACTCAAACTATGATTGAACTCACCTATCTGCAATTTTCTAGTAGGACCTTGGCAAGCTTATTCTGGTGTGTTTGATAAAGGTTGGAACTAAACTCTGCAAGGCAGTGACCCTCCAGGACCGGATTTGAGGAACGCTACTCTAGAGTTTCAGTAGAGATCTCAATAATGCTTCAAACTTTGCTTAGATTTGTCAAGATACCAAATGCTACAATCAAAAGTCAGAGATCACATTATGAGCTCCAGTGTTTCATTAAATTCTTCCCGAGATAACCATTTTAATTTGAAAGTTTTGCCCCAGCCCTAATCAAACACACTTGAACAAGCTAATCAAGGTATTCAGGCTTACTAGAAAGGTACAGACAAGCAAATTTGATCAAGGTTGGAGCTAAAGTGGACCCCAGTTGAGAACCCCAGCCCGTTCTCATCCCAAGGCGTCATATACTGACGTTTTTGCCAATGCGTAGACATCCTACACACATGGCACACTTTAGTGTCAATATGAGATGCAGATATATATATGGGCCAGAAGGCACCACCTAGTGGTCTAACCCTAACACTACCCCAAACCTAAACCTACCCATACTCTGTGGGTGTTATATTGACGCTAAAGGGTGCCATGTGCGTTGGATGTCTTGAGACGCATGTGCTCCAGAATGCGTTGAGAACCCCTATTCGATACTCTGTGGCAACAGATTACAAGCAATATTATTAAGTCAATTTAACAATAAAATTGAGTAATAATTAATCAAATTAATTCCTTAAAAGTTAACCATTTAAAATGAGTAAAACGAACCAAAGAAAAAAAAAACGTTTAAGTTGCGGTGTTTGTTTTAGGTTTGTTTTAAGATGACGGTTTTCTCCTTCAGTGATTCTGCTTGTT
Organism: Pimephales promelas; assembly: GCF_016745375.1. The sequence continues at coordinate 5,162,161 of NW_024121499.1, read as the reverse complement.
AACATCAGGTGTCTTCAATGTTGGCAATTTAAAATAAAGAGTTCTTAAAGGGATACTCCACTTTTTTTTTTTTTTTTGAAATAGGCTCATTTTACCACTCCCCCAGTGTTAAACAGTTGAGTTATACCGTTTTCGAATCATTTCAGCCGATTTTCTGATATTTAGAAGAATATCAGTAAACAGACACTTTCTGGTCTCATTGACTTCCATAGTGGGACAAAAAAAATACTATGGAAGTCAATGAGACCAAAAACTGTCTGGTTACTGATATTCTTCTAAATATCAGAAAATTGGCTGAAATCATTAGAAAACGGTAAAACCCAACTGTTCCCTTGTTCACTTGTATGTAAATCAATCCAACAACCAAATCGATTACACTCAGCACTCAGTATATGACAGCACAATCACCCAGAAAGCCATGAAAGCACACACATTCTTGCAAAACAAGCCAGAATACCGTTTTAAACAGCAGGAATTAAAAGTTATTTATGACACGAGCGATAGAAATATATCACCCCAGCCACAAAGAGCTTTTCTTTCGCTTATTGTGTTCAGTTATTACATTTCTTGGCCTGGTTCCTGTCTACTATAACTCTGTCATCTCCTGTACTTAGTGATTAAATCTAAGTTTCGCATGTCTGAACATAAATTGGAACGGTAGTCAAGTCTGTGTAGACAAATTATGACGTGATTGACTGTAGCACATATGGTGCCCCTGTGCACACTATCACCCCCTGCTGGATATCAGTAACACTGCACTGCTTTTGTGATACCCGGCTTGACAGTAAAATGTTGTCATTTGCTGCCAACATTGACTGTTTTTGACACAAACTAGAGGCCAATCATAAAGTCAGAAACAGCTGCCGCTGTCTTCATAACATATATTTGCCCCAATATTCTGCCAAATGTGGCTTAACACCCACGAACAGCTGCTCAGTTGGGTTACATGAGAGAATGTGCATTGCTGGAATGCATTATCTCTGATTATTTTTGCTGGCATTTTTTTGCATAAATACTAAGATCTAAAAGTGCAGTCCTATCAAGGGGAGCAGCTAAGTTCATGCACTTTTACTGAGCCTACAAGCTAAAAATAAAAATTCATAAACAACATGATTCTTTTAGCAGATCTTATACGATATGTATGTGGTTGGTTGACTACATTCATAACAACCTTATTTACGTAGGGAAAAGTTAACGGTTCATTCTAGCTAGAAGCTAATACTATTAGCTTGTGGAGATAGCTTTTGTGTTTTATCCACTGCATACAAAGGGAACTGCTGCTTTCAGCTCTGATGCAAGGATTACAGAAGAAACCTTTTTACCTTTGCACCTCAACAGCATTGACTGAAATTCACACATGTATTTGCTCTCAGTCTCTAAAAGGTTGTGAGAACGTAGCCTTGAGACAATGATGTTTTAGAGTGTTATTCATCTTGCCTTGCACACGAAAAAACTGAAAATGTTTGTAAAAGGCGTTTATTTTTGCAGCGTTTTGTTTCTGCCTGCTTTACTTTGTATGGATAACCGGTTGAATAGTTCACCTAAAAATGAAATAGTTGTCACCCTCCATGACTTTATGATACATTTTTGAGTGCAAAATTCACATCTTAAAGGAGTTGTTCACTTTAAAAAAAAAAAAAAACATTTGCTGATGATTTACTCACCCCAATGTCATCCAAGATATACATGTCATTCTTTCTTCAGTCGAAAAGAAATTAAGGTTTTTGATGAAAACATTCCAGGATTTTTCTCCATATAATGGATTTCAATGGGAACCAAAGGTCCAAACAAAGGTTTCAGTGCAAACTGCAAACTGTTCAAAGGGCTTTAAACGATTTCAGATGATGAATAAGGGTCTTATCAGGCGAAAAGATCGCTCATTTAAAAAAATAAAAATAAAGTTTAAGTTTTTGTATTTCATGATGCGTGTTTGTGACTCTCTTATTCGAACTCGTTCATCAAAATGAACGGGTCTTTTCCAGAGTCAACTCATTCATTTTGTTTGTTGAATGAACCAAATGACATGAAAAAAGATTTGTTCATTTTGATTAACGAGTTAGAACAGGAGAGTCACGAACGCGCATCACAGAACAGAGCAAGGCGAACATTTGAGCTTATAAAACTTGAACTTTGTTATTTTTAAAAAAAATATGAGTGATCGTTTCGCTTGATAAGACCCTTATTCATCGTCTGAAATCGTTTAAAGCCCTTTGAACAATTTGCAGTTTGCACTGAAACTGTCTTTTGGACCTTGAACCGTTTGGTTCCCATTGAAGTCCATTATATGGAGAAAAATCCTGGAATGTTTTCATCAAAAACCTTAATTTCTTTTCGACTGAAGAGTTGTTTTTTTTTTTTTTTTTTTTTTTTTAAAGTGAACTACTCCTTTAAACTGCATAGAATCAAGCCATTGCCCATTTTTTCTCTCTTTCAAAATAGACTCGGATATACGCCAAAGTACAGAAGAAAATATCAGTCGCTATACTTTATTTTCATTGTTGTGCTTCTAACACTGCCATCATCTTCTATATGTTCTAACCTCAAGTACCTTGCCTTTTATATGATTGACTTATATGCTGCTCTCATTGTGGAATATGTTGTCAATTTTAGGTCTAATTGTTTAGTAAATTGTGTATTTGAGTAAAAGAAGTAAACAGAGATTTCCACCGTGTGTTTTCTTCATGCTGCAGTGTAAACACCATGATGTTTCCATTCTGTGTTCATCTGGTGCTGTGTCAGCATGAATTCTCTTCTATTTGTAATTGAAATGGTTTATTGCTGATAGGATGAATCAAGCAATGATTGAGATGACTCACAATTCTCTCTCTTTCTGTTCTCCTGCAGAAAAGCCGATGCCACAGGGTCCTCCTGGCGGTATATTTGGCGTCTTGGGAGTGGTGGTGGTTGGTGGTCTGATTGTTGGAGTGGTGGTCACAATATGTATGGTGTACAGGAGAGGAAAAAAGCCCCGTACAGAAACAGACAACGATCTGTAAGTACTTCCCTTACAGGTGGCATTGATTGTGGGCACTTTTTGCAATGGCCAATTTTGTCCCCACCACTTAATAAAATAACTTGCACTGCTGCACGAATCTATACTGTAACACAGGAGAAACATCAAGCTGGAGTTGTATTTGTGGGATTTCAGTGAAATCACAAAGCAACATGCAAACAATTCTGTTTCTGCTGCTGATCTAAAACCACTGACATACAGCTGCAATCCTGGTTTATAAAAATAATAATATAAGCATATAATAATTATAAATACAAATAAAATGTACTTGTACTTTAAATGATTTGGGGGCATTTTTCTATCAATCATATGTTTTTATTTATATTTCAGTTTTGACTTGGAAACAGGGCTAGGCAATATAGCAAAAATGAGTTACATGCACACACACACACATTTGTATTTGCTTTTGAAAAATTTAAAGAGGTGATTTTATTTTTGCCTCCAATGAAAAATATCTTATCAGGATAGAAAAGCTAGTGTTACAAGGAACATTACAATTTTGTTCAAAATCAACAGTAATAAATTTATAGTGACCTCTGACTGCTTTTTACTAAATAAACCCAAAAGGAACATTATTCAATTAAAATTATTATAATTCGAAGGCAGCGAAAATAAAAGTATACAACACAATTTTGAGATATGAACTTGCAATTGAGAGAAAAAAATGGTCAGAATTATGAGATAAATCAAACAGTCACAATTAGCGTTTTTATTTTTTATTCCTTAGCGAAGTTTTATATCTTCAGTAAAAATATTGCGATTGCCCTCCCCTACTTACTAAAATTACTAAATTCCATACACCATGCATTCATTCAATGTAAAGTAGAAAACAATTTAAAAAAAAAAATGATATTTGTGTCTGATTGTGCTAATTGTTTTCTACAAATAAGTAACCTTGTGCTCTTGAAATTGGAATTGGACTCACTGGAGTGTGTCAAAAATATACCATTCACTTTAAAAAGATACTTTTTAATCACCAAAATTGGATTTTTTTTTCTAAGTAAGAAAATTCAAGTTATATTTTCTCAAAACAAGCAAAATAATATTTTGCTTTTAGTTCTAGGCTAGTTAATTTATCTTAGAAGAAAAAAAAAAAAGAATTATTGCCTTATTTTAAGATTTTTTAACTCGGCAAGATTTCATTTTTTGCAGTGAGGCTAAATCTGTGGATCCATACACCACATTTACTATTATACAAAACAGTGAAAATGCATTTTAAATAATTCATGGATAACCTTAATGAACTTTTATTAATGCAGATTGCTTTTGAGTGTTGAAGAAAGACAAGGTTAGAACAATAATGCAAAGCCTTTCATTGTCACTATAAGAAGATTTATACACCGGAAATGTCAGCGACCCAGCTGGGGACGGTTTCACAAAGATAGACTTAGATATAGTAGATAGTCAGACTTCAGGTAGACATCTAAATCAGACTGTTACACAAAGCACTTAAGACTCTGGCTGCGTCCGAAATTGCGTATTATGTGAGTAGGTACTAGAAATAGGAACATACATTGCAACCATTAAAAAAGTATGTTCTATATAGTATGAATACGCACTGTGAAAATATATTGTTGGTTTAACTTAAAAAATGAAGTAACCTGGTTGCCTTAAAATTTTAACTTCATTGAAATGGAAAAATTGAGTTAATACAAAGAAGGAGATTGATTTAATCATCAGAAACTCAAAATATTATGTTATTTGTAACACAGTCTCATCCCAAGTCGTGATGTCTTTTGACCATACGTCAACATCCGCCTTTTTAGGGTACCCTTAAACGTCGGTTAGTTGACGATCCCGGGCCGTCATGCAACTGACGCTTTACCTTTAAAGTCAGTGAGGTGACGGGGTAGGTTTAGGTCTGGGGTAGGGGTTAGGATCTGATAACGTCATCTAACCGACGTTTAAGGGTACCCTAAAAAGGCGGATGTTGACGTATGGTCAAAAGACGTCCCAAGACGTCAGTTATATGACGTCTTGGGATGAGACTGCGCTGTTATTTGAACCACATTAATTATTTAAGTTGATTTGACAAAAGAAAACATGTGATTTCAAATCATGAACATATTTTTTACAGTGTTTGAATAAGTCCTGACGTACTACATGCGCCATGTTGTTGTCGCGTGAAACACTCTGTCACAACAGTGCGAAAATTTAAAGAGCCCATTCCAGTGACTGCGCCAAATTTGCTCTGTTTTGAGTTCTACTTTCTGTTTTCATCTGCGTTTTTATGTCATCCGAGCCGACAAACAAGGCGTCGGTCAGCTGCTCGCAGAATTTCTTAAATATCATTAATTTACTTAATAAATTTTACCTCATAAAACACACACACACAACCCCTATTAACAATGACATGTTGATTTTTGGCAAGGAAAAAGCCATTTATTTGCTTGCCACTGATAAATAAAGATGAATGAATCAATAGAGATACGCATGTGCGCAACGTTACAGCCGCGTCTCCGGTTTCCGCCATTTTCAAATATAACGACAACAACTCCTCTCCCTTGGCATCATGGGATAGTAACGTGTCCATTGTATGCACACTTCAGAATCTCGCCGGAAGTAGTAGGTCATCCGTATAATTTTCGCCTACTGTTTTTTTTTTTCTTTATGATTTCGAACGTACTGCTCGCGTACTGTTTTTCGCATACGTAGAGAATTATTCGATTTCGGACGCAGCTTCTGACTATCTTAAGTAGGACCACACTACAATGCATTCTGGGTAAAATAAGACGCTTTTCAAAAAAAAAAAAAAACATGGCGGATCGAGTATGCGCATTCAACCGCTCAGTACAGCAGAAAATATGTTTGTTGGAGTATAACAGTTACAAGGACATTTTACTTGGGAATTTTAGCGGAGAATGTAGTGACAAGAAGAAATGTTTAATTTGGAAAGGGCCATTTTCCCTTTTCTTTCGGTTGTTTGTAGTCTTAGACCTTAAGTTAGCCTGGGGCAAAGGTGTCTAATTGTTTGGTCTAAATTAAGTCAGTCTTTATTTTTGTGAAACAGTCTAACTTGCATCTATGAGCAAATTTTAGACTTATCTAACACTATAGACCGGTCTAGCTTTGTTAAGACTTATCTCTGAAAGTAGGCCTCAGTATATCATCCTGCCGGGCTACTGGGTACCTTAATGAAAGAAATACGTTTGATACGTTGGGGTCATCACACTTAAAATATTGAAGAAAGAAGCATTTATGAATGCATCTCTCATTTTGCTGTTAGTGGATGCACTTGATTGCTTAAGAGCATGTTACCTATTTGTTAAAGAGGCTTCCTGATTGCTATGTAGACCTGATTTGTCCATTTCTTGGTTTGAGAGACAGGTGTTTCAATCAGGGCTGATTGCAGGAGGCACATCAGATTAGCACCAGAGCCTGTCAAATCCCAAAGCATGACAGATAAACAGAACACTTGACAGTCCGCGGTTTTTAATCGCACACTTCACAAAACTCAAGGCTACGTGGGAACTTGGAAAGGGTGAAATCTTTGGCCTTGATGATCTACAGTGATTACCAGTATGGTTGAGAAGGTTATTGTTATGATAAGTTACGATTCTGGGCTGTGTTTCCCAAAAGAAACTACTGTACAAATCATCTTAGATTAACAGGCTGTTTCCCAAAAGCATCATATAACCGAAGAAGTTCTTTATGTACAATATATCTGGAGTAATTGTAGAGCGCCGAGGAGACAAAAACATATGGGACATCTGCAAAACGACATCTAATAAAACCGTGTTTAGTAATATTTGGTTTTCTTTGAGTCTGTAATTAAATTTTGAATACAATTAATGAGTACTATATAATGAGATAAATATATTTTTAATATTATTTAAAAAAATTGTTTATAAAAATGTATTCTATTTATTTTAGAATAAAAAAATCAAATACAAGATATACCAACTTAACTAGATTTATTTATAAGATAAAAAATACTTTATATTGTATTTTTTTTTAATTAAACATTAAATCTAAACACATTTATTTACAGATTTATGCTACAAAACAATTCTTCAAATCTCAAATACGGATCAAGATAATGTATTTTTTCCAGGACTTGCGGCCAACGATCTTATCGGTAGATTTATCAATTTAGCTTTTGTAGGCAGATTAGCAATATTTTACATACTTACAGTATGTACTATTTCAAATGATATTATTAAAGCAGTCCTGACAGTAGATGGTGAATCAATCCATCAACCAATATGTGCATAACTCTGACTTTTGACCTGATGTGGAACTCCTCTCAATCTGTCCCATTCCCAGCTAAATATTCCCTCTGAGACCCTTCCTAAAATGCTCAATGAGCAGGCCAAAATCATATGCGGCCACTTTTCTTGTAAAAAAAAAAAAAATAACTACAAGAGATGAATGTGTGGACATACACTCACCAAAATGATTAGTAGGAACACCTGTTCAATTTCTCATTAATGCAATTATCTAATCAACCAATCACATGGCAGTTGCTTCAATAGATTTAAGGGTGTGGTCCTGGTCAGACAATCTCCTGAACTCCAAACTGACCACTCATCTCCACTACAAATACAAAAAAGGCTACAATTTGCAAGAGCTCACCTAAATTGGACAGTTGAAGACTGGAAAAATGTTGCCTGGTCTGATGAGTTTCGATTTTAGTTGAGACATTCAGATGGTAGAGTCAGAATTTGGCGTAAACAGAATGAGAACATGGATCCATCATGCCTTGTTACCACTGTGCAGGCTGGTGGTGGTGGTGTAATGGTGTGGGGGATGTTTTCTCTGCACATATTAGGCCCCTTAGTGCCAATTGGGCATCGTTTAAATGCCACAGCCTACATTGTTTCTGACCATGTCCATCCCTTTATGGCCACCATGTACACGGTTTCTTGATCATGACAATGAGTTCACTGTACTATAAGCCCTACAGTCGCCAGATCTCAACCCAATAGAGCATCTTTGGGTGGTGGTAGAACGGGAGCTTCATGTCCTGGATGTGGATCCCACAAATCTCCATCAACGGCAAGATGCTCCTATCAATATGGGCCAATATTTCTAAAGAATGCTTTCAGCACCTTGTTGAATCAATGCCACATAGAAATGAGGCAGTTCTGACGGCAAAGGCGGGTCAATCACAGTATTAGTATGGTGTTCCTAATAATCCTTTAGGTGTGTGTAATGTCCTTCAACTCTGCCATATTGAGAGGTGGACACCCTGACTGCTTCCCGAGCGGGTCACATTAGCAAACTTCTCAAAAACATTGAATCATAGGTACTAATATCACCCGCCATTAATATTTTAACCCACACTGAGTCACTTGGATCAGCAAAAGCACCTTATTACAGTTTATCCCCATTTTACTTGTGATTATTAAAGTTAGTGGGAATCTGTCCTTGTGAGAGGATAATTAATCCCTCACAGGAGAGTGTTGGCTTCTGTCCTTCATGGGAATATCACCCTGGCAAACCAGTGTGAGGGTGCATGAAATCTGGCACAGGATCCACCTGAGTTCTTAATTACATTAGTGATGAAATTATGATGCTCATTTGAGAGACCCTCTCAAAATCCATGCCATTTCCATTTTGTGAATTATTTTGGTTTGGAAGCAAAAGCAGTCTGTTCAACTGTGCGAAACATCCTAACCATCCAGTTATTCAAGGACACTTGAAATTAAACGACATGCAATTCATTTCTTGATTTTTTTTTTCTCCAAAATATAATAAAAATGCATTTTAAGGGGCATAAACAAAAAAAAAATGTTATTTAAATGACATAAACCTGTCATTTAAATAATAAACATTGAAAAGAAAGAAAAACTTTATTTCACTTTATTTTGATGGTGACTTTAACACATTCTGTTGACTACTAGCTACTATTTGCAGAGTATTAGTAGACTGATAGGGTTAGGGTTGGAATAAGTTTACATTTAGTTGCAAAGATACTTATAGTCATGTTCACAAAGAGTCAGATATTAAGCAGACAGTCTACTAATACTCTAATGACTGCTAGTTGACATGTAGTTGCAAAGTTACTAGTAACAGAATATCCAAAAGGGACCATTTAAATATTTGTTACCAAAACTTATTACACATTTTGGTATTATTTCTTCAAAAACCAGCACAAGTAATAGTAATGACTTCAAGTGTTAATACATCCTTCTTTGAAAGTGTTTAACAGGAAAAGCATGATACCTTTTAAGTAATTGTAAGCTTTTGAGGCTTTTTTTAAAGGTTTTGGATAGTAATTGCTTATGACATATTTCGAGTCATTACTAGTGGTCTACCATGATCTTCACTGATACTAATCCACATGACCAGTAATCCCTTAAGAAGGACGTAACACTCGAGTTAATATCTAAAACCTTACAAAAACCTCAAAAGCTTACACTGACTTCAGTCATGACAAGAGAATACTGATACAAATAATAAGTAATTCTTAAGAATGATGTCATTACTAGTGGTTTACCATCTTCACTTGATTTAGGATGAATTATTCATCATGCGTTATTCATCTTAATTATGAACTTGAATATAGTAGTTCTTAGTAGTCCTCTGGGAGGTGTATTCGTAAAATAGTTCATGTGTTTTAAACTAAATGGATGCATTAGTTTCATCAGCCATTTGCTGTCGGGATAACATCACATGTAGGACTCTTAGCTGTTTGTTTGCTTCCTTCTCCAGTCCTACTGTGATTTACTCGGGATGTTTTATTTTCCTTGCCTAAATGTAATTTCTTTTGTTTGCAATGACTCTCATTATTTATGAAGGGAAAATAAGGGGCTTTTCAAATCATCATAATTTAACTTAGTGCTTTTGTTTCCCCCACACGTATCCTGAATTTACCACCCAGCAGTGAAATGGAGCACTTGTGTTTGTCGGCAAATGTAAATCAACTCGTGCAGCTGCAATAAGTGTCAAAACGAAGCGCTCTGCCGTGGCTCTAACACGCACCCAGTCGCACTTTTTATCTGTGTCAAGACAAGAGTCAATCCGCTTCAGCCGCTTTCGCCAGTGAAACGACACCTAAGATGGAGTAGTCAACTGAAGACCTGGCATCTCTCTCGCAATCAATCCACAGGCCTAAAGAGACAAATAAAGCGCACTGATTTGTCTCAGAGGAATGAATTAGGAACAAATGAGGCTCTCTCTTTCTCTCTCTAGCTGTCTTTCTCTGCTGCTTTGCCTCAGTAACCACTCTTTCTCTCTCTCTCTGGATCCTAGCATTGCAGTGGCTGATAGCTGTGTGACAAAGCCAGAGGCCCCTGGGACTGAGGCCCCAGAGAAGCCTGAATCCCCCACCAGGAAAGTAAAGGCCACGGCCTACTAGTCAACCTCCTTTCCGAATTTCCCCTCATAGAGTCTCTGTGTGGCATGATAGCCTAGTAGTGTCCGGTGAGCTCCGTGTGAGCAGCATTTGAGCATGATTAGGAAATATTGTGATGAATTCCTCAAAAGACCAGTGGGGGAGAGTGGGAAGATTGATAACAAGGGGTAATTCATAAGATCATCCAACATATTCTCATCTCAAGACGTCATCTAACTGACGATTTTGACCATACGTCAACATCTGACGTTTTAGGGCATCCATTAAACTTAACGCTTTACCTTTAGCGTCGGTTAGATGACGCGGGTAGGTTTAGGTCTGGGGTAGGGTTAGGGTTAGATAGCGTCATCTAACTGACGTTAAAGGGTACCCTAAAACGTTGGATGTTGACGTATGGTCAAAAGCGTCAGTTAGATGACGTCTTGGGATGAGAACAGGCTGGATCATCAGATGAACCAATTAGAAATCAGCGCCGTCCTGCATGGAGAAATCGACAAAAGACTCTTCGTACAAACAAAAAGATGTGCGTCGGCAAAGTAAAATTTCAAACATTTTAAGTGAGATGAAGTTTAAAATGAAATGCTTTACAGTAAGGTTCATTAGTTAGCATTAGTAAGTACCTTGGTTAACATGAACTAAGAACGAACAATACTTCTTTAGCATTTTTTAATCGTAGTTAATATTAATTTCAACATTTACAAATTGATTATTCACATAAAAAGGCTGTGTTAACATTAGTTAATGATTTTTATTAACTAACACTAACAAATATGAACTAATATGAACAAATGTATCGCTCATTGTGCTAGTTAGTTAGATCATGTTAGTAAATACATTAACTAAAGCTAACTAATGAACCTTTTTTGTAAAGTGTTACCTGATCATGAGATTTATTCATATCTATCTATCCATCCATCCATCCATCCATCCATCCAACACCTATCTACTATCTATCTACTATCCATCCATCCATCCACTACCATCCACTATCTATCTACTATCCATCCATCCATCCATCTACTACCATCCACTATCTATCTACTATTCATCCATCCATCCATCCACTATCTATCTACTACCATCCACTATCTATCTATCCATCCATCCATCTTTGATGTGTGGTGACATAATGATTGAATTAGTTAAATCAAGGAATTATATCAAAGTCACCAGGCACAAAATTATATGATATAATAAATGCCGATAGGCTAAGTCTTTTCTTTGAAGTAATTCCTTATACTTTCAACTATTATTTGTTCAATTTAAGATTTTACTGTTTTGACCAGACCACGAACGCAGTAGTTTTTGGATGACTTTGCAGTAACCAAAAAGCTTTTTGAAGTGTGCACTTTCATCATGCTCTCTTTTGATGAAAAGTTATTTTTCTTACAATCATTCCCCAAGAGGTTCCTCGTTTAGTTTTACTTCCACACTGAAAACTCTGCTCAACATGCTAGCCTCCGTTGGTCTCTTTTCTCTCCTTGTGTTGCCTTGCAAGCATGTATTTGTCTGCATGCTCAGAATGTGTGTCCCTGGTGAACAGTAGTCCTCATCTGCTTGTTGCTGGTGTTTCCGTGCTTGTCTATGTTTGTACTTCTGTTAGGAACCTTAACTTCATTAGATATATAAAAAATTAAAAAAATGAAACTTTCTCAAAAAGATGTTTCAACACATTGATCGCAAATACAGCAGATTTTGGTGTGATGGTGAGGATATAAATGGTTGTGACATTTCTCACTTTTATTTTTAAAAAGAAGTTAAAGGATTAGTTCACTTTTGAAAAAACTTTTGCTGATAATTTACTCACCCCCATGTCATCCAAGATGTCCATGTCTTTCTTTCCTCAGTCGAAAAGAAATTTAGGTTTTTGATGAAAACATCCCAGGATTTTTCTCCATTTAATGGACTTCAATGGGAACCGGATGGTTCAAGGTCCAAAAGATACTGTTAATAACAGTTTCAGATGCAGCTTCAAATGTCTTTAAACGACACCAGACAATGAATAAGGGTCTTATCATGCGAAACGATCGGTTATTTCAAAACTTATTCCAAAAATGTAACTTTTCTAAGGACAAATGCTAGCCTTGCTATATTCTCTGAGGCGCGTTTGTAACGTCACGTAATACGTAATTACGTTTAAAAGGTCACGGGCGACGTAGCCGGAAGTACAGAATCAAAATCGTCCAACATCGTTGTTTTTCCTTTTAATTCCTTTTTTTGTAAACTGTGTTTGAGCTAGTTTTCACGTTCAACCTATGCGGTCAACTTGTAAACACTGACTCTGTACTTTCGGCTACGTCGCCCGTGACCTTTTGAACGTAATTACGTAATACGTGACGTTGCAAACGCGCCTCACAGAATAGAGCAAGGCTAGCATTTGTCCTTAGAAAAGTTACATTTTTGGAATAAGCTTTGAAATAACCGATCGTTTTGCATGATAAGACCCTTATTCATCGTCTGGTGTCGTTTAAAGACATTTGAAGCTGCATCTGAAACAGTTATTAACTGTCTTTTGGACCTTGAACCATCCGGTTCCCATTGAAGTCCATTATAAGGAGAAAAATCCTGGAATGTTTTCATCAAAAACCTAAATTTCTTTTCGACTGAGGAAAGAAAGACATGGACATCTTGGATGACATGGGGGTGAGTAAATTATCAGCAAAAGTTTTTCCAAAAGTGAACTAATCCTTTAACACAACATGATAATTGCCAGCCAATTAACATTTAAATTATTTGAATGAAAATCTTGATTAAAATGCAAATCTGTTTAGTAATAACATCTAATAAAGATATCTCAAATCATTATTAACAATCATACAATAAAATTACACTCCCCATGTTAATTAAAACAAAATGTATTTATTTATCTTTTTATTATTTAAAAAGAAGTAATGACAGTTTTGGGGAAAGAGGCTATTTGTTGTAATAATAATAATAATACATAAATGAATTATTACATGAATAAATAAATAAATGGCCAATTAACATTTATACACTGACAAAATTAAGTAAAGTAAAACTATTATTATATATTGTTTAATTATTTTTAATCATGCTGAGATTGAAAGGGTTCTCCTCTAAGTGAAACATAAGTTTCCTTATGTTTCTTGATCATTTAAAATGAAGAGTTCGTTCTATAGAGAGGATTGTGTCATTTAGTGTGATGTTTATGCACTGATTAAAGTTTAATGGAGTGGTCTTGAATCAAGTTGAAGTATCAAAGCTTTTCAAAGTCTAGCTATCTTTAAGAGTCTAGCACATCTAATAAGAGTATGTGACTGTTGACAGCGTTATCATGACATGTGTAAGAAATAGTCAATTCCCATAATTTTCAGTCCTCATGCTGGAGGCCTAAATGGCCCAACGGTTGCTTGCTGATCATAAAAAGCACTGCTGGTGGTTCAAAGAGTCAATCACTGAGATTTAATTCTCAATGGACGGGCGGTCTGTAAAAAGAGATAAAGGCACAATGCAATAAGTCATAATTTTCATCCCTAGGATACATTTGTGATAATAATTCATTTTATGTTGACACAGAGGTATATAATCGATGCAGTCTATTCCCTTGGTTCTAAATGTGTTCCTGTGCACAATAATAATGTGGCACGATTTGATTTTAGAGAGCAGTGTGGCCCTTAAGTGGACTGGTATTGACTTCTGACAACCAGAGCTAAAGTTATATTAAAGGCTTAATATAATTTAACTTCTTGGCACTAGCAGAAAACATGTTACAGTGACAGGGTTATGACGGAGTTGATTATAAGCACAAAACAACAATATGGATTGGCTTTGGGTTCAATAGAAGAAATTTAACAGCACCTTTAATTTGCTGCATTTTAGTATGATTGAGCTTGAATGATTTCAAGAATTTACACACACACACACACACACACACACACACACACACACACACACACACACACACACACATATATATATATATATATATATATATATATATGTAAACATTAATATTTTTATATAATATAGACTATATATAGATTATATATACAGTATTTACGTGTAAATGATTCTTAAATATATATACATGCATGCATGTATTTACAAAATAATTATACACAGCATACACACACATCATGTTTACACAAATTTTACACATTTAGCTGATTCTATATATATATATATATATATATATATATATATATATATATATATATATATATATGAAGAGTTCAGATGCAAAAGCCTCTAAATGCCATTTGAAATTTTCTTCTTTAATGATGATTTTTTATCAAATTTGTATATTTAAGTTCAGTAATTTCACTTAAATAACAATTAATAGGTAATTATCATTGCCATTTAAGTAAAATCACTGAACTTAAATATACAAGCTTGATAAAAATCATCATTCTAGAAGAAAATTTCAAATGGCACTTAGAGGCTTTTGCATCTGAACTCTTCATATGTATATATATACATACAGTATTGACCATTTCACAAGATGTAAACAACACTGGTTCAGAAGCACTTCCTGTTTCAGTTTTTTAACACTACATAAAAGCTGGGATAAAATACAACCAACAGAACATTTAAAACTGAATCAAAAAGTTAAACAAACATCTTTAATATGTTTTCTTTACATGTGAAATAAAGAAAACAGTTACAAACTGAAACAGGAAGTGCTTCTGGACCAGTGTTGTTTACATCTTGTGAAATGGTCTATATATACATATATATATATATATATATACAGACAGACCCGATCTCATGACAATTCAGACATATTTTAAGAGGTAGCTATTCATACAAAGTCATACAACCTTACTCATTTGAATTTGCATGATTTTTATTTACATATTTTACGAGTTGCCCATTTCGTATGAATTCATACAAATGACCTCTGACCCCGCCCCTAAACCTACCCATCAGTGGGGTTTGAACAAACCATATGAATTCATACGAGTGAGGTCGTAAAATTTCATACAAATTTGCCACCTTGAATTCACTCGTAAATTCGTACGAATTTGCCATGCGATAGCGTTGGACAGAGATAAAGATAGATTAGTTAGTTATTATCCAGTCAAAGAGACACATCGTAATAAGACTCTTGTAACAGTAATTCTGAATCACAGAGGATCCAATCTGAGACAAAGAGCAGCACATCATTGGCTACTCTATATCAGATTGTGTTCCCCCACTGTTGCATGATTAGAAGTGTCATTAGCATTTAAATGACCAAATAAGATTGTGATCAACTGAGATCAATGGAGGTGCCGGAGACATGGCCACAATTCACATCCTGCCCAAGTCATGAAGAAACGCAACATAAACTTGGCTTTAGCTACAGGCTGAGCTGCAGCTCTGATTGTAAGAAAAAAGGCAAACAAACAAACAAAAAAGACATCATATTTAAACCCTCTCTTCTTCTCTACGGATTTAGACGGCATCTCTCGACTGATAGCCTCACTTCCTTTGTCAAAGGATCACAAAAAGTAATTTTCCTTCTTTCTCTGTCTCTCCTCCCTTCTTCCTAACCCTTTCTCATAGATTACTCTTTTCAGAGCAGGGATTAGCTATGTTTTTCTCTCTATCCCTGTCAAATCTCCCCTCTTAAGCTGCCCTGAGCTTTTCGTGGCCAACAGACCAAGAAGAAGGGCAGGTGGTGAAGGTGGCCAGACCTGCTCGTCTATGTTTCCCGTCAAAAATGGCTACATCATCGTTCATGCGGGTTCGGATGCACCAGTCAACCTATTGGGCTATTCATGTCAGAATACTGTACACATTCTCATCCCTTGGCGTCAAATAGGTGACGCCATATGACATTTCGTCGAAATACTATGCACATGGCACCCTTTAGCGTCAATATAACACGCACTGTTATGGGTAGGTTTAGGTCTGGGGTAGGGTCTGCGTCTCATATTGACGCTAAAGGATGCCAGTCACATATGTGACACTTTGGGTTCTGCATGTAATATTGACGCTAAAGGGTGCCATGTGCGTAGTATTTCAACGAAATGTCATACGGTGTCACCTATATGACGCCAAGGGATGAGAACGGGCTCTTTAAATCCTACCTAATGGTAGACTGGATTTATGTTTGCATTAGACATAAATCCTTAGTTTGTTTCTAATGCAGTCTGGCATCATAATGCACTCTGTGTCCAAGAATATGTTTACGCCGAGATTTACATTGGCTTACTGTACATCATTTTCTCAGATATTGACAAATCATTTCTTATGAAGACATGCTGTCAAAAAAACAACAACATCGAAATATTAAGGATTTCTTTCTCTACATAATGGCTTATAACTCTTTCCCCGCCATTGACAGAAATTTACAGTCCTCTGTGTTTTCACTGAGTTGCGGTAGGGGGCGCTGTGCCATGTCTTATATCTAAAATAGGACTGAATCTCCTGATCAAGATACATCTAAAGCCTAGTTCACACTACATGATTTTTAAAGCGTTGGGCTGAACTGTGCAGTTCACACTACATGACTTGCTCTCTGTGAAATCAGGAGTGTTCAAGTTGTTGAGCTGTTCACACCACACGACACAACGTGATTGATCCGCAACAGGGTAGACGAGTTGACGACAGCTCTGTCACCCAACGATTCTATCTTGTCTACAAATCACGTTTTTTCATGAAAAATCACGCAATACAAGCACATGTGCAATACCCAGCAAAGAACACAACACGCGAATATGGACGTCAGACAGAAACTAGTGCTGCAAACTGTTGGTGCGAGATTTCCTCTGAGAAAAATACGCAAAAAAAGAAAAAAAATAAGATTCAACCGGTGACCTCAACCCATGCCTTGCTCTAATGAGCTCATGACATCATGTGAGGTTGAGTCGTGCGACAGCTCTGGATATGTAGCATGCTAGATATTTTGTTTGGGCTCAGTGACGCGTCTGCAAGCGTCTTTGATGCGTTGTTGGCTCTTTCATACTCACAGATTGGCGAGCGTTCATCGTCCGCAAATCCCCCGCAATTTGCACACCATAACACCCTGACCTGTCTGCGGGCTCAACAATTTGCAAATCAGGCTTAAATCTGGCTTAAAATCATTTAGTGTGAACTAGGGTTAAAGAAAAAAAAAGCGATTTGGCCAAAAAAAATAATTATAACTATCTCGTGGCCTCAAGATACTATTTCATGGCCTCAATATAGTATCTCATGGCCTCAAGATACTATCTTGTGGCCTCAAGATACTATCTCATGGCCTCAAGTTAGTAACTCGTGGCCTCAAGATACTAACTTGTGGCCTCAAGATACTATCTCATGGCCTCAAGATAGTAACTTGTGGCCTTAATATACTATCTCTTGGCCTTAAGATACTATCTCGTGGCCTCAAGATAGTAACTCGTGGCCTCAAGATACTAACTTGTGGCCTCAAGATACTATCTCCTGGCCTCAAGATACTAACTCATGGCCTCAAGATAGTAACTTGTGGCCTCAAGATACTATCTCTTGGCCTCAAGATACTATCTCGTGGCCTCAAGATAGTAACTTGTAGCCTCAAGATAGTAACTCGTGGCCTCAAGATACTATCTCGTGGCCTCAAGATACTATCTCGTGGCCTCAAGATAGTATCTCATGGCCTCAAGATAGTAACTTGGGCTTCAAGATTGTATCTTGTGACCTCAGGATAACTGTATATAAAAGAAGAATGCACAATGGGGAGCAGCTTTTCTCTGCAAAGCAGAGATTGCATGCTAAAGCTGCCACCTGTTTAAGGCATTAATAGCTATGGATAGAGATAATTTGATAAAGTTGTATTTTATTTTTTTTAAAGATTTACAGTACTAGTAAATATATAGAAGCAGAACTGCAGCAAACTATATTGCACACTGAATATTAAAACAGAGAATATTGCACAGAATGTGAAGTATTGCACTACAGGGTCCAGTTTAATAACAAAGGGTCCATGAGTCAGACACTTCCCTATCTTGAAGCCACAAGTTACTATCTTGAGGTCACAAGTTACTATCTTGAGGCCACAAGTTACTATCGTGAGGCCACGAGTTACTAACTTGTGGCTTCAAGATAGCAACTCGTGGCCTCAAGATACTAACTCGTGGCATCAAGATACTATCTTGTGGCCTCAAGATGCTATCTCGTGGCCTCAAGTTAGTAACTTGTAGCCTCAAGATAGTAACTTGTGGCCTCAAGATACTATCTCTTGGCCTCAAGATACTATCTCTTGGCCTCAAGATACTATCTTGTGGCCTCAAGATACTATCTTGTGGCCTCAAGATAGTAACTTGTAGCCTCAAGATAGTAACTCGTGGCCTCAAGATACTATCTCGTGGCCTCAAGATGCTATCTTGTGGCCTCAAGATAGTAACTTGTGGCCTCAAGATAACTGTATATAAAAGGAGAATGCACAATGGGGAGCAGCTTTTCTCCGCAAAGCAGAGATTGCACGCTAAAGCTGCCACCTGCTTAAGGCATATTTATTGTCGAGAAACCTGACACATGTTTAAATTCACTTCTCCCTTCACATCTGTCACAATAATTGTAATGTAAACTTCACATTTGCAGTTTAAATAAACCATATATTCCAAATGTATCAACCGGCCATCTTGTCTTATCTTTATCTTTTATGTATTAATTCCTTAAATAACCATAGGTTAACAACATAAGGGGAGATGCTTTGAACGCAGCTGATGAGACAGTGAAGTGACTCTTGAGTGATCCTTCAATTCCTCTGTCCTCATTTTCTTTGCACAAGAAATCAGAAGCACCTTTAGAGAGAGATTTGAAGGAAATTGTCAAAGTGTTGTTGTTTTTTTCTCTTGAAGGTGTTGTATTTGTGCACTTAATTAAAATATGTTGATATATATGTAATGGTGTAGAGTCAGCAGTGTTTTTCAAATAGCTTTGTGTGTGTGTGTTTGTCATCTTAATGGTTTAATTACATCTAAGTGTCAAAATCTATAATGGTTTTCCTTCTAGGTGACAACAAATCAACCAATTTGCTAACAGCTCTTTATTATAAAAACTGTTATTTTCATTCTTATTTAAAGAATATTTAACAATCATTGTCTTCAAAAAAAAAAAAAAAAATACTGAGAATAAACAGAATACTGTGTAGGCCTACAATGTGTGTGTCATTCAAGCCAATTCAGTTGAAACGCTACAGACTTGATATCACTGGGCAGAAACGTGCATTATTTTCCACTTGCTGTGTCTGGGGCCTTTCTTTCCTTGTGGATTTAGTTGCCAAATCAATTGTTCAGCTCTGTGATTCATTCCTGGTACACATTTGAATCAAAGCACTGTTCTGCATCTCTGCTTGATACCCAATAAGGGAAAAAAGGTAAACCACTGTCTACCTCATAAGTCTAATTGGATCAATAATTACATCAATTTTCCCTATAGAGCGAGCGTGTGAAATTCAGAATGGGATCAAAGAGGGAGTGATCCTTTTCTGCGAAAAAGAGAAGCTGGAAAGGAGAAAGTTTCTGAATTATTTAGCTGCCTTTCATTATTCTGTCCCTTTGAAGAAAGATAATGGTGCATCTGGAAGTGACGCTATCTATCAAGGCTTATCCCTCACCAAATCTCTGTTTCTCTATCTCTCTCTCACACACACACAAACATAAACACTCTCGAGCTGTTCTGAAACCTGATGAGCTACCTAAATAGACAGCACTTGAAATTAATTGTCTCAAAAATGAAAAATCGGTCATCCATATGACTTTTTTTTCTTCTTCTGAGGAACAAAAAAGGATCATTTTTAAAGAACATTGTGGCTTTCAAAATCATGAAAGTGAATGAGGACTGGAGCTAGGAAAGCTCCAAAATGAAAAACTAAATAACTGAACACAAAGCGCCATGAATGACTCATGCACTATATTCCAAGCTTTCTGAAGTGTGAAAGACCGCAATTTAAGTTGCTATTTATGTAATGTTTTGTCATCCAACAAAAAAAGTTCCCTACCCATTATAAATGCATTGAAAATAGCGTAAACTTGCATTTTATGTTAACTGATTAAAGACTTTGTTGTGAACTATTCCATTAAGGCTGATCTACTTGAATGTATTGATCAAATGTAAGAATTGATGAGCATTAGGGGAAAAATGCCCTTTATAAAAATACTCAGACCAGCCCGTCTGGCACCAACAACCATGCCACGCTCAAAATTGCTTAAATCACATTTCTTTCCCATTCTGCCATTCAGTTTGGAGTTCAGGAGATTGTCTTTACCAGGACCACACCCCTAAATGCATTGAAGCAACTGCCATGTGATTGGTTGATTAGATAATTGCATTAATGAGAAATTGAACAGGTGTTCCTAATAATCATTTAGATGAGTGTATCCCTGCGTCCCAATAGACCTTATTCAGAGCAGCGCCATGACAGGTATGAAAGTGAGGCTGTGAGGGATAGACTTACTGTGTTTCCAATGACATCCGCTGTAAAAAGCTGAATAAAGCGGCTAGATTACTTACAATTTTCCACAGCTTACATTGTCGGGAGTTTTTTGTCAACTGACATTTCTTGGAAAGATATTTTTCCAGTGTTTCATGAGCAGAACAATCCGAAAACGCATTAAATAACAGTACAGCCCATTGAAGACATGCAAGTCTATCCCTCACAGCCTCGCTTTCATTCTCATTAAAAATCAAAGATGGCGCTGCCGTGAATAAGGCCAATTCGCCTTCTTATACTACGCCCTAAAAGTATGTACTCTTTTTGTAAAGAAAAAGTACATACTTTTGAGTGTGTAGCAAAAGAGTAGGCAAGCTTTGGGACATCGTCATCTTTAACGGACCGCTCAGTCGCGTGCATCCTGTCACCATAAACTGCCCTGTCAATCATTTCGTCACAGGTAAAATCCATTCAATCTAATTGAATTTCTTACCGTTTCTGAGAGAAATGTTGTAGCATTTTCATCTGCCAGTCGTGGGTCTTTCATGCGGAGACTCTCCTCATGTGTTTGCAATAAAAGTTCATGTCTAATGTACCTTTACAAAAGTTCACAATGCTTCTGCAGATGCAATATAATAATGTAGCCAACATTGAATAAATACATTTTCGTCAGATTAGATACTGATAATTAATCGCTTAATCCCCTTTATCTAAACCTCTTTCCACAACCGCCGGACTCGCGCGTCCTCCATGTTTGTAGTTTTTTAACACTTTTTACTCGTGTTTGTAGTTCTAACCCAATCCTCGTCCAACGCACGATGGGTTGTGGGCAATATCAGCCGTTAGAGTGTGCATCGATATGCACTTCGGATTCTGACCAGATATTGTAGACCATCCGGGTCTCTTTGGAACACTCATTTCAACATACTACGATTTGGGACGTACTAATTCTATTTTCGAATACTATTTAGGACGGACAGTATGTGAATTGGGACGCAGCATATATTCATCTTGCGTTAACCACAGATTTCTTGCATTTAACCAAAATCCCATTCAAAATAAAATGCTAAAATGCTCGTTTCTGGGTTTTGGCCTACAAAAAAACCTCATCCCAAATAATAATTATCAAGCCTAGCGTCAGTTCTGGAAGGTCACATTAGTCAAGCTTGTATCAGCTGACTCTCAGCTGATCCACGTCGGAATACGCAACGCATTCTCATCCTTTAGTGTCATGTAGAACGCTATATGACAAAACGGTGCTATACTACGCACATGGCACCCGTTATCGTTAATATAACGCGTGCTGTGATGGTTAGGTTTAGGTGTGGGGTAGGGTAGGGTAGTCTCATATTAGGTGAAAGGATTTATGACGCCTTAATTGGGTTCGCGTGAATATTAACGATAAAGGGTGCCATGTGCGTAGTATAGCGCCGTTTTGTCATATAGCGCTCTATGTGACGCTAAAGGAAGTGAATGGGCTGGAATATGATGCCTATCACTCTATACATATATAAGCTCCTTCGGTATTATCAGCATCTATAGCGTTTCCCCACCCCCGTCATCCCCAGCTCCTCCTCTCACCCAGTCAGGGTTAGGCATTCTGGTTCCCCTTGAATCAGAATAAATTCTCGAATGATGTTGTACTTTAAAATCTTGAATTAATGATATCTGCATACATTCATGTTGGTTCTGTTTTGTTTACCCTAAGGTGGGTTATACCATACCACCAGTCCAAACTGCTAATTGTCAATCGTATTTGATGATAGTGGTCCTGACAGAATTAGAATTTCTGACGACAGTAACTGTTCACACGATCGTGTGGTGATCTTATTTTAAATGGCTTTCAAATTGTAATTTAGCATTGGTGAATGTTTATTTGAGTCAGTAAAATCCAGATACTGACATCTTCTGGACAGATGAACATGTCAGTGTTAGGACTGCAGGCAGCTGCTGATTGGATGCAGTCTCACTGCAGTACATCTGTCTCCAGCTGTGGCCAGTTGCGAACGGCTTCTGAGGACACAGGTCAGGAAGACCCAGTCTGCTCTAATTGCACTGTGAGCCCAGATGAAATTTAACTAGATGCTGGCCAGAAACACATGAGGTCCTTTTTGATCTTCAGTAGTGATGTTATTGCAGAACATCAGCTTATTCTTCACTAGACTCGGGCTTTGTTTTTTGTTTTTTTGCTAGAAATTTTAGGGGTGAGAGAATATGATGATGAATGGCATATATGAAAGAAAATTAATGACAAATATATATATATATATAAAAGCTTGCTGAATTGCACTAATTGAAAAGAAAATATGCATGGCAAAACCATGCTTGCATTTAGAACAACTTTAGTCATTTGTGCGCTTATGCAGATTTGTGATTTGCTCGAATAATGGACTCTTGGCAGCTTTTATGTTAATTATAATGCATCATCATTATCCTGTGTAATTGTTGTCTGTGTGAAAAGTGTGTATGTACGTGTTCAATTTCTTCAGCTATTTCTTCTTTTTTTGGAGCTCGTTTTCTTCATTTTCATTTTTTATGTATGGATGACTGTGTCTGTAAAAAGGAAATAATACCTGGAGAAAGAATGACAATTGTATGACCCACATGGAACAATGTTATTCAATATATTTATATGCTCATGACAAGATTTTTTGAGATCAATTTCTAAACATATTCTCTAGTGTAATAAGACCCTTCAATAAAACTGAGTGAGTCATTACACATCTTTATGGATGAATGTATCAACACATGATTGCAAATATTACACATTGATGCTGCCCATTAACTCTTTCCCCACCAGCCAGCCAGCTTTTTTTTTTTTTTTTTGCCATTCACTGCCAACCAGAAGGGGGGTCAAGCACAATATTAGTATGGTGCTCCTAATAATCCTTTAGGTGAGTGTATATGAAGAGTTCAGATGCAAAAGCCTCTAAATGCCATTTGAAATTTTCTTCTTTAATGATGATTTTTATCAAACTTGTATATTTAAGTTCAGTAATTTCACTTAAATAACAATTAATAGGTAATTATCATTGCCATTTAAGTGAAATCACTGAACTTAAATATACAAGCTTGATAAAAATCATCATTAAAGAAGAAAATTTCAAATGGCACTTAGAGGCTTTTGCATCTGAACTCTTCATATATCCATATTATATAATCCCTTTTTAAGAAAATTACTGCTCACTCATTTGTGGCACAGTCATTTAAAAGTGACTCTGGATTGAATACTTTGCTTAAGGCCACAGTAGGCACAGGATCTCTTTAGTTACTGAATCACATCCGTTTTGTAGTGAAACCTATAACCCTTGTATTGGCAGCCCAAATATTAACCGTTAGGCCGTGTGTGATTCTGTCCGTGTGAATGCCAAGAAACCTGTCAAGAACGTGTCAAGTCTTTTTCAAAATAAGTTCAGTTTAAAGGAAATGAAGGCATGTTTTTAGGCTCATGAAGGTAAAATTTTTACCCCATCCTCACCCATTCACATAACTGTAATGTATATTATACATGAAATTATACATGCATACATAAATCCTTGGTTTGCATTTTACTACAGTAATGACATTTTAATATGTTTTACACAATATTGAGGAATTTGCATATTAATGTTATATTCTGTAACAAAAAGCGTGATGGCTCAAACGGTTTTTTGTGAATTGTGTCTTGGAAAAGTTCCAGAGATTGCCCTATGTGTGTCTTTTTATCTGCAGTGTGTACAGGTCGCCGTGTGCCAGTGCCATGCCTCTTTCTAGTGTGATACAAGGTGATGTGAAGTGGAAGTGATGTGTATAAAAGAGGAAATGGAGAGAGGCATTCATGCGCAAGGCTGCTTTGACTTTACAGAGCCCGTTTGGCCTCGTGGAAAGGTCATGCAACTCGCGAGCGAAATGTGGTGGTGTGTTTGCCTGTGGAAATGTGCATGTTCTAGTGCATTTGTGTACAGTTTGAATAGTTATGTTGCCCATGTTTCCCTTGATCTATTCTTTGACGCACACACACACACACACACACCATGCTTCATTATCTATCAGCACAGACATCCTGTCAGAATGAGCGGGATGATGTCTGACTGCTAACATGCTAGAGGAAAGAGATTTCCTCTTTCTGGAAATTAGATGGCAACTCCTGCACAGCTCACCTGTCAGAGAGAATTATTTGGGTCTCCTTCAAGCGATGCAAATAACGGCACCCAAATAACGTATTAGAGCAGTGTATGTGTGCGTGCGCGCAGATGTGCAATCGCATAAGCATCCACATTCGTGTAAACTTTTTTGCGTGGGTGCGTGTGTGCTTACATGTGCAAGCTTGTGTGTGTGCGCGTGACAGTTTGACATCTGCTTTTGAGTTTTGTCTGAGTTCTCTTCGGGGATCTGGCTTTTATTTGAATTTTCGGGCTTTATGAATGAAATTACAGTGCAGAAAATTGGACAGTTTATGACTCACCAGATGCTTTTCTTCACTTTTTGCTAAACTCAGTAACTTGTGACTTATTTGAAGTGAAATTGAATATCGGGTGTTTGCATGAACTCTCCAGAAGCACATCAGGTGTGTGCCGAGGCCTGTGTGTGTGTTGAAGTGTCATTGAGTAGTGCCAGACAGCGGGTGAGTGGATCTCTCTGCAGTGCAACCATTGCAATGAGGAAGTTACAATGTTGGCTAAATGTGCTACTAAATATTTGTGCATTGCACATATGTATCTAAGACCCCACACACAGAGTGAATATTGACAGATGCCTTTCCATGAAAGGCTTTTGACATCTATTGATGACTTTGATATACCTTTGTTTACATTTTCAGCTTTATGTGTGTAAGGTGAACTTCAGGATCCCCCCTAGTCCCACTTTGGCAAAAAAATTATAATTATAACTATCTTGTGGCTTCAAGATACTATCTCGAGGCCACAAGTTAGTATCTTGAGGCCACGAGTTACTATCTTGAGGCCACGAGTTACTATCTTGAGGCCACGAGTTAGTATCTTGAGGCCACGAGTTACTATCTTGAGGCAACGAGTTAGTATCATGAGGCCACGAGTTACTATCTTGAGGCCACGAGTTACTATCTTGAGGCCACGAGTTAGTATCTTGAGGCCACGAGTTACTATCTTGAGGCCACGAGTTACTATCTTGAGGCCACGAGTTAGTATCTTGAGTCCACGAGTTAGTATCTTGAGGCCACGAGTTACTATCTTGAGGCCACGAGTTACTATCTTGAGGCCACGAGTTAGTATCTTGAGTCCACGAGTTACTATCTTGAGGCCACAAGATAGTTATAATTAATTTTGTTTTTGCCAAAGTGGGACTAGGGGGGCTCTGTACTTCAGCACAAAATCGTTCACTAATATAATGGATTAAGAACCGTGCACAGTTTCACTTTTTTTTTTTTTTTTGATGGTCCCTTCAAAACATTCTGTGTACTATAAGTATCGTTGCACCTACCTGTCTACTAGCTCTCATTAGAGTGTTGGTACAGTATTAGGAGATTTGTCTTAAGTATAGCCAGTAAAATATCTGTTGGAGAATTATCACAATAAGAGTTATCAGATATTGAGCAAACAGTCTACTCTAAGGAGAAGTCGTAGACAGGGCCATAATTTTATTTGAAGGGACCATCCAAATATGACTTAAGCCCTATTTGCACAGGATAAGTACCTGGTGACCTCTAGTCATTTGTAATAATTGCACAGTTTGTCTGTGATCTTAATCCCGTGCGAATTGGCCATGTCTGTAATTTGTAAGTAAGTAAAATTTGTAAAAAAGTAAAAATTCCCCAACAAATGACCTACTATATTTCGCCGAACACCGAGGTCCTGTGAAAATATTAGTCCCATGCGAATCGGCATCTCTGTGATTTGGCCGGATCGCATAGGCTATATCATTTTTTTCATTCATGTGCACCTTTTTATCCATCTTTCGTGAAGAATAGAGGCTGTGTTGGAGTGTTTTGATTGTATTTTGGGCACTGGGTCATATTGCTATACACAATTACACAATTTGCAGAAAAAGAAAGCTGAAAATCCAGCCCGTTCTCATCCTTTAACGTCATATAGAACGCTATATGCAAAAACGGCGCTATACTACGCACATGGCACCCTTTATCGTTAATATAACACGCGAACCCAAGACGTTATAAATCCTTTAGCGTGAATATGACACGCACACCCTACCCCACACCTAAACTTAGCCCTCACAGCACGTGTTATATTTACGATAACGGGTGCCATGTGCGTAGTATAGCGCCGTTTTGTCATATAGCGTTCTATATGACGTTAAAGGATGAGAATGCGTTGGAAAATCACTAGAAGAGCAAATTCAAAAAGATTGATTAGATGGAGATGAATGATGTGTATAACAGCATTCTGTTTATGTCATAATATATCATACAGCTAGACCAATAACGAAAATAAATTTCCAATCATCAGAACGCTTTATTGACATCATATCCGGGATATAAGTCAGTAAATTTGAGGAAAATCACAGATCCAGATCCAAATGATCCCTAAACCCACCCCTAATCCCTAAACCCAACCCTAATCCTACCCATCTCTACCCCTTGGATCTTGATCCGACTCCTTCCCGTGGATCTCACTGCATTGAGGTGCTACTGAAATTGTTCTGAAACAGCAGAATTACTGACATTGAGTTGTATTCGACTGGTCAAGTGATTTACACGATGTTTAATTGGCAGCCAATGCAGGGTTGACATAACCGGGCTAATATGGTCATACTTCCTGGTTCTGGTAAGAAGTCGAGCTGCTGCGTTTTGAACTAGCTGAAGTTTGTTTATTAAAGGGATACTCCACTTTTTTTGGAAATAGGCTCATTTCACCACTCCCCCACAGTTAAACAGTTGGGTTTTACCGTTTTCGATTGTATTCAGCCAATTTCTTTTATATTTAGAAGAATATCAGTAACCAAACAGTGTCTGGTCTCATTGACTTCCATAGTAGGAAAAAAAATATACTATGGAAGTCATTGAGACCAGAAAATGTCTGGTTACTGATATTCTTCTAAATAATAATAAATAAATAAAAAAAAACGTCTGAATACATTCGAAAACGGTAAAACCAAACTGTTTAACTGTGGGGGAGTGGTAAAATGAGCCTATTTCCAAAAAAAGTGGAGTATCCCTTTAAGCGTGCAGGGCAACCACTCAGAAGCGCATTACACTAATCTAGCCTTGATGAAGTTTTCTATCACGCCATTGTATAAATGTGCCGTTCAGCATCATCCATTTATTCCATAAGCAAAATTGTTTAGTAACAGCAGAATTACTGACATTGAGTTGTATTGGACTGGTCAAGTGTTCAAGATGGCGGCTTTCAAGAGGCGACCCGCTCCATATAAAATCAAATAGCTGTTATTAGACTGCTAATACGACTGGTCTTCATTCCAAAGTAAGTGTGCATGATTTTACAGGGTTGCGGCAAACTAACGACCTACTGGTTAGCTTTTGGAACAACCAAATTAAGTGCAGCACTATTTACAAGCTAATTTAATCCAGTGCTAGTTATTTTTGACCTAGTGTGAACTGCAAATTGTGCTCAAATTGATGAGGCCATGTATGATCCTTTTAGTGTTGCCATGCCCAGCTCATAGGTTTTTAGTGCCCTGAATTTAAGTAACGAATGTCTGGTTCAACCCTTCCATACTGTGCCTCACATCATGGATCAGACCCATGTGCTCTTTGCTGTCTGTCTGACACTTTAAGGGATTGATGGGAACAATGGTTTGCTAAAATTCAAACCCACACTCTCATTTTCCTCTCCATGTTGCCCATTATGATCTGGTTTCATTACCTCTCTCTCTCTCTCTCTCCATGGCTAGTGGAAGCCATTGAAAGGGCACGGCTGAAATGGTACTGGCTACAACAAAGCCATTGTAAAGAGATGCCCATCAAACCCCCGGCAGGCGGGAGAGGTAGACGTGGGCACGACTCCTCATTACGTGTGCTCACACAAGGCTTAAGTCACTACCCCATGAAAGCTCTCTCATGATACCGGGTGTCAGTCTGTTTTCTTTTTCTTTCAACAGGACCGACCTCCCCCCTGCTCATAAGCCGGCCCCTCCGCCACCCAAGAAAAAGAGCAGCGACATGAAAGGAGGCCTGACACCTGATGAGATCCAGGTAGGGTGTCTTCCTCTTTAACAAACTGAAATGTCTTGAGTCTGCCTCTGAAATCACTACTTTTTTATCTTCATAAAGTTTCAACTTTTCAAGGTTTATAGTGCATGCTAGTCAAGCAATGCTAACGATAATCTAAAGAAACGGGATCTTTTGTAAATGCATTGTTTCTACGCCAAGCATCACTTTTGGTCATTTTAGCTCCATTTTAATGGAGCGCTAATTGAAAACAGCTCATTTCCAATTCCGAGAAACAGCCGCAGAGAGTTTGTTTGTAAATATTAATTTCTTCAACAGCTGCCGAGAAACTGTTGATTTAATCACCTTCAACAAAAACTGAAAAGCAGGAAAAAAATCTGGTAAAAAAAAAACAAGTATCATTGTATCATAAACATCAGGTATTGAATTTTATTGCACAAGCACCACAGCAACAGCATTGAGCATATTGAAATGATTGTGAAACCATGTATAATCCAGCTAGTTGAACTTGAATGAATGATGGCCATTATGCCAAGATGATCTCATGCTGTATACAGTCCAAAGACTCTGCAAGATGCAATTAGGGAATCCAGGGCAGCTAGTTAATATTTCCCAGTCTGAAGTAATACATTCTATCTAGTTTCCTGTGCATATTTTATTTCAGGTAAATTCTATGACAGTTTTTATACCACTCTTCTTTGAATTGATGTCACAAATTAAAGGGTTAGTTCATCCAAAAATGAAAATTAAGTCATTAATTACTCACCCCCATGCTGTTCCAACCCCGTAAGACCTTCGTTCATCTTCGGAACACAAATAAAGATATTTTTGATTGAATCTGAGAGCTCGATCAGTCCTATATAGAATGCCTAAGGGACTGGCTCTTGACGGCCCATAAAGTCATTAAAGAAAAGGTTTAAATATTCCATGTGCCTACAGCAGCTCAATTATAAGTTTATCAAGCGACGAGACTACTTTTTGTGCGAAAAAAAACATAAATAACGACTTTATTCCACTATTCCATTACTTCCTTATGGGCGCATGTGCGAGAACTGAGACGAAGACGTTCTCATTCATCTACTCGGCTGCTCACCGCTTAGGAGTTTTACCGCCACCTACCGTATAAAATGATGATCCATATATAAGGCGCTCCGGATTATAAGGAACACTGTCGTTTTTTGAGAAGATTAAAGGCTTTTAAGTGCACCTTATAGTGCGGAAAATAGGCAATTTGAAAAGCGTATGTACAGCGCGCATCTTCCTCTGCTTGTAAACAGAAAGTTTTGCGCTTCCAGCTATATCAGCACATCATCTTATACGGTAGGGGGCGGTAAAACTCCTAAGCGGTGAGCAGCCGGTAACAAGAAGTAGACAAATGAGAACGTCCTCGTCTCAGTTCTCGCGCATGCGCCCATAAGGAAGTAATGGAATAGTGGAATAAAGTCGTTATTTATGTTTTTTTCGCACAAAAAGTAGTCTCGTCGCTTGATAAACTTATAATTGAGCCGCTGTAGGCACATGGAATATTTAAACCTTTTCTTTATTGACTTTATGGGCCGTCAAGAGCCAGTTCCTTAGGCAGTCTATGTAGGACTGATCTAGCTCTCAGATTCAATCAAAAATATCTTTATTTGTGTTCCGAAGATGAACGAAGGTCTTACGGGGTTGGTAAAGCATGGGGGTGAGTAATTAATGACTTAATTTTCATTTTTGGGTGAACTAACCCTTTAATTGTTAACACTATGCAACAAGGCTCCGTAAATAACATTGGTTTATTTAGCGTGATCTACAGTAAGGGATAATCAACATCCAATGTTATCAACCCGGTCTCATCCCAAGGCGTCATACATTTACTTTTACATTTATTCATTTAGCTGACGCTCTTATCCAAAGCGACTTATAATTTCTATATATGTCAGAGGTTGCACGCCTCTAGAGCAACTAGGGGTTAAGTGTCTTGCTCAGGGACGCATTGGTGTCACGCAGTGGATTCGAACCCGGGTCTCTCACACCAAAGGCATGTGTCTTATCCACTGTGCGCTTTCGACATTTCGTCTACATCCAACACGAACAACATATATGGACCAGAAGGCGCCTCCTAGTGGTGTAACCCTAACCCTACCCCAGACCTAAACCAACCCATATCCAAACAAAGTCCTGTACGTGTTTTATTGACGCTAAAGGGTGCCATGTGCGTTGGATTTAGACGAAATGTCAAAAGCGTCACTATATGATGAGAATGTGTTGATGTTATCGCAGAATAAACCCCAAGAGGGTGATCAGGGCGGTCTTGCATCAACCTAAATGAGTTTAAATCCTGCTTATTACATGGCTACTTGCCACATAAGCAAATAGTTAGACACAAAATATTGACTTGCGACAAGTTCAAACTAGACGTACCACTTATTACACGGTTTTGCCACATACATAATTATGGGGATGAGAGAAATTGATTTGAAATGAAACTGGTTTAAAATATTACCTGTTTGTTATCTTACAATCCATTACGGTGTACGAATAAAACGTCGTAAAATGGCAGCAGCTGCGTATGAAACAAGACAGCGAGTCCGCAATACTCGGATGACACTATTTAAAAATTTGACACAAAATATTGATTTCTGTTTAAAATTGGTATTAGCTCACCAAACGCTAAATCTTCTGTGCCCTTGTAATGTATATGTAATAAAACTAATTTCCTCTTGGTTATATGAACGTTAAAGGAGAACTCCGGCACAAAATGAACCTTTGGTCTAATTACACATTGTTACCTAGTCAACCGTTATCTGAGATTTGTTTTCATGATTGCCGAATGTAAATAGTTTTATCTATAAAAACAGTTTAGCCTATAACGCTAGTATAATGCTAGTATATAGGGCATAGAGTAATGACAAATAAAAATCGCTTGTTATTGCCACTAACTAGGCTCAAAATAGCCCCACAGTAACAGGGTAGCATAATTAGAGTCCTTACATTCAAACCGAAGCATTGAGAACTTTGTCAGTGTCCATACAGTTTAATAAGAAGATATTTTATACCCACAGTCAACTTCGAGAATACAGGAAGAAGCCATCTTTGAAAAATAGTCTCTACCAGTCGATCTACGAACGCCGATCCAAGTGCGCTGAACTGTGCAGAATCTCATATGGTCCGTTGTTTCCGGAAGAAACCAAACACAAACCATTTTCTTCTCTTCAATATGTACATGTAGACTACTGTTCGCGCTCACCTTATCACTTATTCACATCTCACCAGCGCACTTGGATCGCCGTTCGTAGATCGACTGGTAGAGACTATTTTTCAAAGATGGCTTCTTCCTGTTTTTGCGAAGTTGACCGTATGTATAAAATATCTTCTTATTAAACTGTATGGAGACTGACAAAGTTCTCAATGCTTCGGTTTGAATGTAGGGACCCTTATTATGCTACCGTATTACTGTGGGGCTATTTTGAGCCTTGTTAGTGATAATAACAAGCGATTTTTATTTGTCATTACTCTATGCCCAATATACTAGCATTATAGGCTAAACTGTTTTTAGAGATAAAACTATTTACATTCGGCAATCATGAAAACAAATCTCAGATAACGGTTGACTAGGTAACAATGTGTAATTAGACCAAAGGTTTAGACCATTTTGTGCCGGAGTTCTCCTTTAAGAAAACATTTAATTTTATCATTCTGGAATTGTTATGGAAATGTTACGTTTGAATGTTCTCTCAACTGTAAGAGTGTTACACAAACTACGCGTGTAATGTATGATTTTTTTTTTTTTTTTTTTTTTTAGATGAATGACCATTTAATGAACGTCAACCAAATTTCTGAGAACATTCCCTGTTAGCTGGGTTATTGTAAAGTGCTACTCATACACCTACACTACTGCAATTGTCATTTGACATTTATCAAGCAGCTAAGCTCATTTTGACTTAAACAACGTTGACAAGCGCCACACCAATCCACTGTAATTTGTGAAATTGACATTCCTCAGTCCGTGTGAGGTTCTGTGCTGATGTCCGATACTGTAATTAGCATTCATGACACAACAGCAGGTGCATTTGCATTTGTCTTTCACTACAGTATGTACTCGAAATGAGGTGTGTCGTCCTTGGTGGACAATGCTAATTTCGAACGAATCCGTGCAAAAATCAACTTCCCTAAATAATGGTGTTTTTTTGAAGGTTACCACGGTTCCACAAAACCTTCACAACCTTACCGAACACATTTGGAAACTGAATTCATCTCCGGGTCTTCTGAGACATTTGGCTCTAGCTGTGCGCAGAATCCGTGCAGGTGAACTCAGGTGCGCAGAATTGTAAAAACGTGTAAAGATGTTCAGGCTGTGGGAGCGTCTGATCTGAAAGCGCACAGGGTGAAGGAGATCACAAGCAAGTTGCATTTATAAACTGCAGGTGTCTTGCCTTCCTCTTTCCTCTTGTACAAATATCCATCTCTGACAGAAGAAGAAAAATGGAAAAACAACTTAGTTTGAGTTTGTTTATGTGTTTGTTGTGCTTTTTGGAGCGTTGAAGGAGTCATTGATTTCTTGGAGTCATGCAGGCTCGAATGTCTGACCTGCGTGAATCTGTGAGTGTGCGTTTTATCCGGTGCCCTGCTCAGATCGCATAACCGTTAGTTTCATGTACGTTTCAATAAGATCAGGTCTTCTGCAGTAGATGGCAGGGTGTGTCGGAGAAGGGAAGACCTTTAGTTGGTGTAAACAAAGGACAGTTGCTCTCAGAGTTCGTGTTGCTAGGAAACTGCTTACAACAGACCTTTATTGAAAGTTGAGTGCGCATACATACCCACTATTAAACCTCTTTCCTTGTTATTGTCACCCCTGTGTGTGCTTCAATTACATGGTACACACATCGTCAACAAATCTCATGGAACCATGTGTGTGCCCATTGAACTTGAAAAATGCTTCAGAGAAATACAAGTGGCTGCTTTAAAGTCAAAATGAAATCAAAGTGGACCCAGTTTGTCAAAACAGATCCTTGAGGCCTGTCATGAAGCAGGTTTAAATGATGGCTGCTGTGTTTGAGTCTAGCTTGGATCAATGGATCAATATTTAGATAGATAGATAGATAGATAGATAGATAGATAGATAGATAGATAGATAGATAGATAGATAGATACATAGATACATAGATAGATACATAGATAGATACATGAAATACTTCAAATTGAATGCATTATACTCGGACTCGACTCTCTTTGGTCTCGGTCTCGACTCGGACTCGACTCTCTTTGGTCTCTGTCTCGACTCGGACTCGACTCTCTTTGGTCTCGGTCTCGACTCGGACTCGACTCTCTTTGGTCTCGGTCTCGACTCGGACTCGACTCTCTTTGGTCTCTGTCTCAACTCGGACTCGACTCTCTTTGGTCTCGGTCTCGACTCGGACTCGACTCTCTTTGGTCTCGGTCTCGACTCGGACTCGACTCTCTTTGGTCTCGGACTCGACTCTCTTTGGTCTCGGTCTCGACTCGGACTCGACTCTCTTTGGTCTCGGTCTCAACTTAGACTCGACTGTCTTTGGTCTCGGTCTCGACTCGGACTCAACTCTCTTTGGTCTCGGACTCGACTCTCTTTGGTCTCGGTCTCGACTCGGACTCGACTCTCTTTGGTCTCTGTCTCAACTCGGACTCGACTCTCTTTGGTCTCGGTCTCGACTCGGACTCGACTCTCTTTGGTCTCGGTCTCGACTCGGACTCGACTCTCTTTGGTCTCGGACTCGACTCTCTTTGGTCTCGGTCTCGACTCGGACTCGACTCTCTTTGGTCTCGGTCTCAACTTAGACTCGACTGTCTTTGGTCTCGGTCTCGACTCGGACTCGACTCTCTTTGGTCTCGGACTCGACTCTCTTTGGTCTCGGACTCGACTCTCTTTGGTCTCGGTCTCGACTCGGACTCGACTCTCTTTGGTCTCGGTCTCAACTTAGACTCGACTGTCTTTGGTCTCGGTCTCAACTCGGACTCGACTCTCTTTGGTCTCGGACTCGACTCGGACTCGACTCTCTTTGGTCTCGGTCTCAATTCAGACTCGACTCTCTTTGGTCTCGGTCTCCACTCGGACTCGACTCTCTTTGGTCTCTGTCTCAACTCAGACTCGACTGTCTTTGGTCTCGGTCTCAACTCGGACTCGACTCTCTTTGGTCTCGGACTCGACTCTCTTTGGTCTCAGTATCGACTCGGACTCGACTGTTTGGACTTGGTCTAGACTCTGACTCGACTCTCTTTGGTCTCGGTCTCTATAGTCGTAACCCGAGACGTTTTACCAGTGGAATTAATATCGGAGCAGAGAATTGTAACTTTTCACTGGCATCTAAAATTTAGGTGTCATAAGTGACTGTTTTTTGCTTGTACACAATATTGTAAAAGCTGTAAAAGCCACCAACCATTGGCAGGTGTGGCAAAAAGTTTGTTTTAGGTCCTGCTTATACAGTATGCCCAGCTTCAACTTCCTGTTTCGACAGAAATCTTCAACACAGGAAAGAAAACTCCATTTGTCAAGCCACTTGATGGGGTCTTTGAAAATGACAGTGCTTTATTAGAAAACATGACCCTGAATAATAATGCAGTAAGTCTCTTGTACTGTTAAATTTAGGTCAGAAGGACAGACCTGTTACAGAAGCACCCAAAGCTGACCTAGGGGATACCGTACCTGCGCCAATACGATAAGCAGCATGTAAACGAAAGCCCACTAAAAACCTGACTGACACCGTCCCTGTGTTACTTTTAGGTAATGAGGGAACCTGCGAAATCCTCCATCGCATTTTCCTCCCTCCCCGTCCCTCTCAGCACGGCCCCGGGGAAGAGATAACAAGAAACAAAATAGTTGGCTGCTGTAACAAAGAGCCTGCAAAGCCTTTTATTCTTCCAATAAATTGAATTTTTTCCACTGTCTCAGAAATCTTCCGTAAAGCTAAAGTCCTCTTTACAGTGAATAGATATCTCTCAGAAATGTGACATAGGCAGGCGGCGTTTGTTAGGAATTTTTACTCAAAGGCCATCTTTGCTGGAGGATTATCCCACATTTAAGCATTTCAATTCAGTCACTTCAAACCACTAAAACAGCTCTCCGAGCCAAACAACCACCGGCTGCACATATAAGCGGCTTCGCCTTTTGTTTTGTTGTTGTTGTCTTCTCTCGCTCTTTGATTCGTAAGGAAATAAGAAAAGGTTTCCTGCTATCGCTTGATTGTTCTCTCCTTTCTTTCGAAGACAGTTGCAATTTCAAGCATCTCCAGACGTTGTATTTAGGTTTGGAAAAGACTTTCCGCTTTAGTACTTAAGGGTTGAAAAACTATCCCATTCCAAACTTCTAAAATCATCGCACTTGCTTCCAGTGAAGCGACAAGCAGGGGGAGAGTTACATGAGAAGCACACTGTATAAGCCTAATGAAAATTGCTCTGAAAACAATGCTGCTGAGGCCTTTGCTGAGCTCGTTGGATGGGTTCGGGCATCGTTTTTCCGTCTAGCAATTAGTTGGAAGACATTTTTTTTTCACACCCCCATTAAACATGATGGAATGAAAGCGCTCCTCTGCAGTGTGTATCTTCATAGGCAAGAGAGCGTATGTTGCATCTACAGCAGTTGTTCAGTGGCTGTTCTCGTGTGCCGTGGGCGAAAGATGATCCTGTCGTTATTTTTGCCACCCTACGCATCTTGCATAAGACTGCATAACCCATTTTCATGTTTTTGCATCCTCAAGTCTCTCTCTGGACCCCTAGAGAAACTCTGGGTGTGAAATATTTTCAAAACTTACATTTAGTCAGAAAAACATGTTTGCGTGCATGTTTGAGACGCTTTCTGTCAGAGCCCTTTTATTCCCCTGTTTTCCCTTGCATGCGATATGAAGAGATCAGCAGGTGGCCAACAACACTTTGAATGAAGCTCATCAGTTTCATAAATAAAAGAATGCGGTTATAAATGGCTTCTGTGAATTCACAGGCATACAGGCGCAACATTAATAGCCTGTAGAACTAATTCTCTTTGATCAAATGGAGCTTATTCAGTCGTGGCGTTAGCAGTTTTAGCCTTCAAATCTCTTATTAAAAAACTCTTAGGGCCCTATTTTTAATGATCTGAAACGAAAGTATCAAGCGCAAAGCAGCAAGTAACTTTGTGGGCGGGTCTGTTGCTATTTTACTAGCGGGATAAATGACTCTTGCGCCTGACGCAAGTTTAAAAGGGGTTGGTCTGAAATAGCTTCATTATTCATATGATAGGTGTGGTTTGGGCATAACCTGAAATAAATCAATCAGAGCATCATCCAACATACCCTTTAAAGGGATACTCCACCGTTTTTCACCGTTTTTCCGTTTAAACTATGTTATTCCCTTAACTAAGACGAGTAGATACATATCTCTCTTCTGACTTCAATGGGAACCAAACGGTTCAAGGTCCAAAAGACAGTTTCAGGGCAAACTGCAAACTTTTGAAAGGGTTTTAAACGATTCCAGACGATGAAAAGGGATCTTATCAAGCGATCGCTCATTTTTTTTTTTTTAAATAACAAAGTTTAAGTTTTATAAGCTCAAATGCTCGCCTTGCTCTGTTTTGTGACTCTCCTGCTCGAACTCGTTCCTCAAATTGAGCAAATCTTCTTCCAAGTCAATTCGTTCATTTTGTTCGTTGAATCAACCAACTGACACGAAAAAAGATTTGTTCATTTTGATGAACGAGTTCGAACAGGAGAGTCACGAAAACGCATCACAGAACAAAGCAAGGCGGCCATTTGAGCTTTTAAAACTGAAACTTTGTTGTTGTTTTTATTTTTTAAATGAGCGATCGTTTCGCTTGATAAGACCCTTATTTATCGTCTTGAATCGTTTAAATCCCTTTGGACAGTTTGCAAACTGTCTTTTAGACCTTGAACCGTTTGGTTCCCTATGAAGTCCATTATATGGAGAAAAATCCTGGAATGTTTTCATCAAAAACCTTAATTTCTTTACGAGCGTAAACGCGCATGACGTCACGCCCAGTCTCAGATTCGAGCCCAAATCCTTCTTATATATTTCACTGTACAGGATAGAGGCGATCGCAGTGATCAAAGAAGGGCTCATTCAGCTCATCAGACGATTGTTTAAGCATGTATGGGTTAGAAAACGGCTATTTTTAACATGAAATGTTGCGCAATGCACCTTTAAGGGAATAACATAGTTTAATATGAAAAAACGGTGTGGAGTATCCCTTTTAGAGCAGGTGCGCATGTTGCATGGGGGATTGTTATTAATATGCCGAAGTTACGAGGTTCACAGCCGAGGAGCCGAGACGTTCTTGTCAGGGCAGTGAAAGATAGAAGTGACGTTGTATGGGGATGGGATAAACCCATCCAAATCAGCGTCAGTTAAACAGGCGTGGGAGAAAAAAACAACACTTTTTTGCATCTTCATGGACACCACAATGATTTCCCTCATGTGTTAATATTTTTCCTTTTTGCAAAAAAACAAAACAAAAACTGCTTCATCAGTGTTGATGAGAGAATCGAAGTGTATGCACATTGTGCACCCGCTACATTAAGGTCAAGCATGCGCACTTAAAATAGCGTTATGAACAATGCGCAACATGCCACTGACTTAAGACCTTTTTTTTTTTTTTTTTGGTCAGAAACATTTGGTCAGTGGCGGAATTGTTTTCTGGAACTGCAAAATAGCACTTGGGAATGTTTGAGCCGACCCGCCCAGGGAGCGCAATTTAATTTCCTAATTTACTGACGTGCTTCTGTGGAGGGAAAAGCCCGCTTTGCGCGGGTGCAAAATAGGAATTATACAGTGTATAAAGTCATTTGCGCCGGGTGCAAGATAGGGCCCATAATGTCTATATACTTTGAGCATTTTATTATGATTAAATGTATTTGAATTGTTTAATACTGCTACTACTAATAATAATACTAATAATATTAATTCAAAACAATTTATGTCAAACTGCAGCCCTATAGAGATTTGCTGGATTTTGTCTTGGCCCCCATGTTGAGAATCAGTGCTTTAACAAGTACTTGGAATCCACAGTGACTCTGCTGTACAACTCATATAATTGGCCTATTCACACCAAATGTGTATTTTTTTTTTGTGTGTGAAAATATTTCATTACAAAGTAATGAATCCCTATGGGCCGCTTCACACCGAGGGTAAAAAAAAAATTGTGAACTGTGATCCAACATCGTTTCACATCGTTTTTTTTTTTTTTATTATTTTTTTTTTTAGTATCCAGTAACATAAACTTTTTGCTTGTATGTCTAGAGTCATTGATCTTCAGGTACAAGAAACATAAAAATAGCCACAAACAAGTGGAGTTTAAATCCTGGAGGATATCCATTACGTTTTCGATTTCTATATCTGTAATCTGTTTCATCATGAGTCATATTTTCTGGGGGAATAATGTACAGCCAGCCATTATCACAAAACAACCTTGACACGGTTAAAGATTCTTCACAATAATGCTTACCAAATAAATAAATACATAAAGGGCCATGAACAATTGAAAATAGTTTTTTTTATGTGAGATAAAAAGAGACCACAGTCATACAAGAAATATAATTACATTACAGGTAATAACATACAATTTCACCGTCAACATATTAATGTTCTTGTTTAAAATAATGATGATAAAATTGCATATCTGAACAATCAGAATTGAATTTCCCATTGCATTTCACTTTCATTAGTAATAATAAGAAACTCATTTGCAATTTGTGCCATTTCGTCACTTGTGAAATAGGCTTTTATGTAATTTCTTATACATGTAAGTGGACATGTAGGCAGAGAGATTAACACAGTTCCTTAGGTGGCTACCACTAGTCTGAATGGCGTCTTCATCTCAGGTTCTGTTGCCTTTGAAGGTTGTTTATCTGGACAAGGAGGATGAGATTCAGAAGATTCCTCTCCAGCCCCCATACTATGACATGGCGCAGTCTGAGTCCACTGCGTTCACCGATAAGCCGGTGAGTAGCGCTGCTAAACTCATTGCTGTTTTGTCCCTTCCCTTGCTTTGGTTGAAAACAGGGCTCTGGTGTCTGGCTGTTAGGGGGCACATCTTCTTAAGCGTGTTGCACAAGATGAATTGCCTTCTGAATGATGTTTATATTAAAAGACGAATCCAAGGGGACGTATTTTCCAGCTTGTATTGTGTCAGCTGGGAACAGGGTTTGTAATTTAGCTGGCTCCCGCAGAAGGTGTGGGGTTTCTCACATGTGCAAGGGAATCCGTTGCAGGAACAGAGCATTCATATCATGGCTCTGTTCCAAAAAATATTTTGCAGCTGCCTTCAAAGGTAGCATCCTAGATGAAATGAAACCTAACAAGTGACAGAATGGGAACAATCTGCATAGACAGCAATTCCTACGTCGTACACACAGTGCTCCTCACATAAAGTTCACAGAAGACTGAACTCACCCTGCTGAAAATAGTTAGTTTTAAATACAATAAAAATAGTTTGAAATCCAAGCTAAGACAAGCAAACCAGCTTGTGTTTTTAGCAGGGACAGTTGATTTCAATAGAGTGTTGCATTAGCATGATGCTAAGCTAACAGTAGAACACTCAAATAAACATAAAAATACTTCACAAAAAGACTAAACTTCAGTACCGAACGGTTTATATTTATAATCGACATTGACTTCATCCATTGCCTTGGATGCATTGTTGACGTTGTTACAATACATTATGGGATTGTTTTCTCTGCAAATAACACAAGATACCAGGGGTGGGTGATATACCTGTAGAAATTTGTGAATAGGTCGGGAGTTTGGATTATTGTGTCTGTCGCAGTTATGCTCACTTGCAATTGCAGTGCTGCTCTGTCACAAAAGTGTATCATATTCAAGCGGTGTATAAGCCTCACCGGTTTAAACGTTTTTAAATCACTTGAACAACACACCACAAAAGAGAACTCGATTTGGTACACACGTGCTGTCTGAGTAACACATTGAAAAGGAGTCATATAACTGACGTCTTGGGACGTCTTTTGACCATACGTCAACATCCGCCTTAAACGTCGGTTACATGACGATCTCGGGTTGTCATACAACTGACGCTTTACCTTTAACGTCGGTCAGGTGACGGGGTAGGTTTAGGTCTGGGGTAGGGTTAGGATCCGATAACGTCATCTAACCGACGTTTAAGGGGGCCCTAAAAAGGCGGATGTTGACGTATGGTCAAAAGACGAGACTGCGATGAGACTGCGCTGGTCTGAGAAACATGCATTTTATAGCTTTAATAAAAATGTATGTATATTTAATTCGTATTCGTATTCATAAGAAACATTTGATCCATTTGATTAATTTATTCATTTCTATAGAATTTCCGATAGATAGACCTACCTGAAAAACTTCAAGTATGTTTTATTCCATTTATGTGTTATTGCATGCCTGCCAAATTAGTTTCTTTGTTCTTAATTTATTAACTGACTTCAAATTGTGATTTTTTTTACCACTTCGGTACCAAGTCGGTACTGAAATTTTAAAATTGTGACGCTTTGAACACTGTTGAGCGAAATCGTAAACACCTTTGATTGGCCATTGTGTTCACGCGCTCATCGGATATGTCTGTGATTGCAACGCATTCTCACCCCAAGGCGTCACCTTTGACCATGCTTCAATATTTGACGTTTTAGGCGCCCTTTAGCGTCACTTACATGACGCGATCCTACGGCGTCATCTAACTGACGCTAAAGGAAAGCGTCAGTTAGAGGACGCGGTTAGGTTTAGGTGTGGGGTGGGGGTAGGGTACACGCGATCCTAGGGCGTCATCTAACTGGGCGCCTAAAGCGTCAGATATTGAAGCATGTCCAAATGCTTCCCATGGCGTCAGTTAAGTGGGGGGTGAGAATGGGCTGGTGATTGGCTACAATGATCTCGTCACATTTTTTAAATTTTAGTACCGACTTGGTACCGAAATCGGTAGTTTTTGACAACTCTACACTGTAAAAATTAATATGCTTTATCTAATCAAAAAAATAGATTACAAGCAATATTATTAATTCAATTTAACAATAGAATTAAGTAATAATTAATCAAATTGATTCCTTAAAAGTTAACCATTTAAAATGAGTAAAACGTACAAAAAAAACATCCATTTAAGTCACCATTATGGTGATCGATGTTTGTTTTAGGTTTGTTTTAAAAGGACGGTTTTCTCCTTCAGCGATTCTGCTTGTTAAATATCTGAATAAATATCTGATTTTGGT
This sequence comes from Pimephales promelas, assembly GCF_016745375.1. Next base: position 5,120,227 of record NW_024121499.1, on the reverse strand, counting down.
GTAAACTTTACTAATTTTAAGTAACATTTAAGGAATAATTTGATTAATTATTACTCAATTTGTTCAATTTAATTAATAATATTGCTTGTAATCTGTTGCCACAATTTTATTGATTAAATCAAGCATATTCATTTTTTACAGGATGTTATTCGTTTTTGCTGTGATTTCAAAATTGGAGCAGATAATTCTGAAATTTCAACGGTAACTACAATTTTGATATTGTAACAACATGACTTCAAGCGTTAAAATTACTTATATTGTGATAAGATTTTGGTTTGAAATGAATATTTAAAAAACCTTTGTAACCAACTTTGTGTCGAGAGTTCACCTGAAGCCTCAAAACTATAGGTTGCACACTAGGTTTTGGAGCCATTGTTTCAGACAGTTATCTGCAGTGGCATGAAGCAGTGGAAATGCATTTACACCATGGATTCACATACTTGCTTTATGCCACTGAATAACAATAGTGACACAATCTCCACAGCAAACCAAACACATAATATTGGTGAAATATAATCTTAATGCTCTTGACACTGAGCTTGGCTGTCCTTGTTTTGAGGTCTTCTCTCTTCAAGTCACTCTGCACCTTATTTTTTCTCATGTAATGGTGCTCTGCAATGCAGGGCAATTAAGACACTAGTTACCCAGCAACCCTATGTGGACAGATTGTACAGTCTTCATCATATTGCATTGTCTTTCAGCCCCAAACTCTTATTTGCAGGCAGTGTTATATTAGATGCATTTGCTTCTCTAGAACTCTGTGCCGCATATCTCTTCAACAGTGACAATCTCCTGCCTGATGTAGGCTCCTTGTTTGTCATTTTTTTTTACAGTTTTGTTGGGCTTATTGTGTGTGAAAATGTCACATTTGTCAGGTTCGTGTTGACTGCATGACACGGCTGTGGAATGAGCGTGAGTCTCATTATTGTTAAACTCAGCAATGCACTAGCAGTGTGATTGAAGGATGTGGCTTTTGTTGTTTGGGATTTCTTTATTGGTTGAAAAAGAAAAAAAAAGACATGCTGTAAATGTGTCGCTACCAAAGAGAAAGATCCACCTATAGAATTTAATCAAAAAATGTACAAACAACCATGATTTCCAGTCTTTTTTTTTTACCTTTAGTTACAAATTGTGCAATAAATGTAGACTTTTTGAGTAAAGGTGATATGTGTGATTTGTAAAGGCACCAAATAGAATTGCAGTAACACTAATACAAACATACAGAAGCCCACAGGGCCATGCAGTATTGTTGTTTTTCTGTGTTATTGGTTCTTGATATAACTTAAGAATAAGTCTATTTAACTTACTTCCTCGGGATAACTATGAAAATATTTAATGATCAAGAAAACAAGACCGAAATAAATAATACAGACATATTAGTATGAATGAATGAGGAGGTAGAGTCTTCCTGGTATACGCTAAAAGCTATAATATACTTAATACTACTTCAGCTTAGTTTTAAAAACGATAATTGAAGGTGCAAGGCTGATGTTAAATGGCAGCTGATTCCATAAGCATTGGTTTTTTCGTGGGACATCCACACTGTAAAAAATGAATACGCTATATCTAATCAATAAAATCGTGGCAACAGATTACAAGCAATATTATTAATTAAATGTAAGAAATTAGAAGTAATCAAATTAATTCAGAAGTATCTGAATAACAGACAGATGTCAAAGATGACTTAAGAAATCTTTATTTTTTTTATTGCCAACATTGAAGGCACCTGATGTTAACAAGCAGAATCACTGAAGGAGAGTCACCATTATGGTGATCACTGTTCATTTTAGTTGGGCTCTTGACCCATAAATTATTACCTTAGATTTTGTTTGGCTGCTGTAACTGAGTTATTGCAACCAGATTAACAAATAGAAAATGTGATCTGGTGTTGATTATGTACCATTTCACAATCATTTGACCTAAATCACTGAACTCATGTAAAGCCCAAATTCAAGTTAAGTTTACTTTATTAATTAAAGTAGCACTGTGATGTCTGCCTGTTATTCAGATATTTCTGTTTGATTTTTGTGTAAAAATTTTACTCATTTTAAATGGTTAACTTGTAAGGAATGAATTTAATTGATTAACTCAATTCTATTTTTTAAATTTAATTAATAATTTTGATTGTAATCTATTGCCGCAGTTTTAATGATTAGATATAGCATATTCATTTTTACAGTGCAATAATGCCATGTCCAATGATCTTAAAAGTAGATATATAGGGGAAAAGAAGATCTATAAGGTAAGATGGAGCTTGGTCATTAAGAACAAACTACAAAACCTTAAATTGGATCCTAAAGTGGACCAGAAGCCAATGGACTAAAATTGGGGTGACGTCATATTTCTTAGCCCTATACTCAACAGCCTCTCAGCTGCTGTTGAAACCATCTGAAGGCATGAAAGGCATAAACGCAGAAGACCAAAATCAAGGGAATTACAATAGTCTAGATGTAAAGTTATAAAAGTGCGAATAACATTCTCCAAAAAAGTTTTCAGTTTAGAAATAATTCATAATTAATAAAAAAAAAAAAATTGTCTTAACAGGTTTCTTATATAATTGACGGGAAATGATTACAGAGCTCATTGACCACCTCTAATTTCAGGGGACCAAAGATAATTGTTTCAGTTTAAATAAGTTGGAGAAAGTTATTTGACAACCACTTTTCGTATGTCCTCAAGACAGTCAATGGCAAATAAAGCTGGGTATCATCAGCATAAAAATGAAAAGAAATGCTTCCTTAGATCCTTCCTAATAATAATCCCAAGAGATGCATACGCAGCAGCATAAGGTAAAAAGAACCCCTGAGGTACTCCACTAATCATAGGAGCTGAGAATGAGGAAAAACTTACCCAAAGCTACAGAGAAAGTCCTGTCTTTAAGGTAAGAAGAATTGTAAGGCTGCACCTTTTAGGCCATCCCAATGTTCTAGGCACCAAAGAAGGAGACTATGATCCATAGTTTCAAAGGTGATGTTAGAGGTAAATATTTGCTAGTACACTCTCAGAAAAAAGGTACAAAAGCTGTCACTTGGGCTGTACCTTTTCAAGAGGTACACTTTACCCAAAGGCTGCATATTGGTACCGTGGTACATATTAGCACATAAAATGTACATATTAGAACCTAAAATGTATATATTAGGACCTAAAATTTACATATTAGTACCTAAGTGTACATGTTAGCACCTAAAATGTACATATTAGCTCCTGAAATTGACATATTATCACCTAAAATGTACTTAGCACCTAAAATGTACATATTAGTACCTAAATGTACATATTAACACTTAAAATGTACATATTAGCACCAAAAAATGGACAAAAGTTTACCTTTTGAAAAGGTACAGCCCCAGTGACAGCTTTTGTACCTTTTTTCTGAGAGTGTACTAAACCTCCTTGAAATACAAAATGTTAAAGAATAAGTATAATTGAAACAAAAGAATAGGGCAATACAATAGTAACAAAAATAGTACAAAATGAGTATAAAAAATAGTATTAAAAATGTACGCTAAGTGTCTTGTATTTGTTTCGACCGTCTAGGATCACAAGTGTGACCCCTAAATGGGAGTGGGCTCTCTGGAATTGAGCCAAAAAGCAACCACGCAAAAACGCTCAGTCATTTTTTTTTATTTTCTACGCGATCTCACGACCAATTCGTACGAATTTGTACGAGTGATTCAAAAGTGGCTAATTCGTACTAATTCATACGACCTCACTCTAGGTTGGTTGTCTAAACCAACGTGACAGTTATGTTTAGGGGCGGGGTCAGGGGTAGGTCATTCATACAAATTCATACGAATTGGCTTATTTGTAAAATATGTACGATTAGCAAAATCGTACTAATTTGTACGAGTGAGGTTTTACGAATTGTTAAAAATTAGCCACCTCGTAAAATTCGTACGAATTCCCGTGAGATCGGGTTGGTATTTTTTATTTTTATTTTTATTTTTTGCAGTTTTTTTAGTACAATTAATGATGAACGTACTTCACCATCCCCGCACATGTTCTTATCCACCCACAATGCGTCCTCTTTAAGACTCTGCACAAAACCAATACTAGGGTGCATTTCCCAAAACCATAGTTACCTGTTAGGAACTTAGTTGGTTGGCAATGGGAATGAAGCTGCTAACTTATTTAGCAACTATGGTTTTGGGAAACCTACTCCAGATCTAATAATAAAAAATAAAAAAAATACATTGATGTAATGCTCAAAACAGAATAATTTAAAGTCAAGAGTAACCATTGTTGTGAATTTTCACATGCTAGCAAGTGTGTTGAGGTGTTGTAAATTACCTGTTAAAATCATACAGCTATACAGTGTGTCCTTATGATGTTGAGTGTATACTTGAGGGACTGTGGAGATGATTGTACTAATGAACAGTGGAGAACTATTTGCTGCAAAGCCTGCGGTGCTGCCAACTCACAGAAGTGTGACTGTACTGACAATATCTAAGAAAGATCTGCGAGTTGTGTTGTGCTATGTGTGAAATGACCTTTAAAACCCTATACTTAAACTACACAACAGTGTATAAGCAGCATTTATATGAGAGCATAAAGTGGCGTAATATTATAGGATTCAAAGTGCCCATGCTAGCAGACATCTAATCGAATTCAATATGTATGACAGCTTTATTTGTAATACTGCAGTACATCATACATTGACAACTTGCAGAGAAAGAACAATGCATTATATTCTGACACATGATGAAAAAAAAAAACACATATATTGTCTGTGATGTCAACGTGACAGTGCGGGTGCTTAAGTTCTTAGTGTTCTTGCTAATGAAAAGAGCTGAAGACTGATGAAGGAGCTTTTCCGATCCAGAACGCACGCTCCCGGAGGGGATACCCCCCCATCCCCTGATAGCTGACGTGACTGTAATTAGCTTGACTAGCATGTCTATTGTGTTCACTGGAATGTGCTTCGATCGTTGAAAGGGGCAGAAACATTGCAGAAGTGATTGGTGTGTGTGTGTGGCCATTTCAGACGGGGTCTCAAATAATCAACATCAAATTTTTTAGACTTCACACACCTCACTAGCCACCAATGGCTCTATAGTGATCCTGAGGTAACACTTCCTGTGTTATTTACTGTGACTGGGGCTGCATTCCAATTTGCATACTTCTACTATGCACTATTCACTGTTTTTTTGGGAAACTGCATACTTTTGAGTGCTTAGCAAGATGATATGTCAGTATGCCTTTGACGAATACTGTTAACAGTAATTGCTTGCATTCATCAATACTTAAAGGGATGGTTGATTATTTCACTTTTTTAACTTTAGTTAGTGTGTAATGTTGCTGTTTAAGCATAAACAACATCTGCAAAGTTATAATGCTCAAAGTTCGGGAAATATTTGCTTTTAAATTAATAGTCTTTTAAAGGGATAGTTCACTTTGAAATTAAATTTTTTGATATGTTTTAGCTTACCTCAAGGGCATCCAAGATGTAGGTGTCTTTGTTTCCACCGTATTTTCAATTTTGACATTTTTCGGTCAAACCGTTGGTGTCTGTCAGTCATATAATGCAGGTTTAGGGGGTCCACCTCAAAGAACATGCACAGAGAAGTCAAAAATAAACATGATTTAATGACTCGTGAATGTAAGTACATACTGATGGCCTAAGACACGAAACGAGCGGCTTGTGTGAGAAAACGAACAGTATTTAAATAGTTTTTACCTAAATAAAAAAAACTATATTAAAAATTAAAATAAATACTGTAAAAACTATATGAATACTGTTCGTTTTCTCACACAAACTCTTTGAAACTTCTTAAAACAAACTCCAAAAAATACTGACAATTTTTATTTTTATTATTATTATTATTATTATTATTGTAACAGACTTTCTTACATTGTACATGACAGAATTCAACAAAGTCTGTTACTATGATACCGGTAATGATGTACTAACGCTCGTTGTACATGTGTGTGTATTTCATGTATTTTTCCCCTCTGGGCTTGCCGTAGATAGGAATGGTTCAGTTCCTGCACAAAGCATAACGTAAATAATCATGCAAACATACTTTAATCTTGCTCTTTTTTTTTCTCCTCCTCTGTCATTTTCTTTGTTCTATTTTCGCCACCAGAGGGATACGTTCTTTTTTGTGACATGGCTTAAAGACAAAAATAACGAGTTTATTCGACTATTTCTTTTCTTCCTTGTAGGCCAGAAACGAGACTTCCTTAGATTTCCACGACGCATGCGCGAGAATTGCGATCTGCTTACACTACTTCAGATCGCAATTCTCGCGCAATGCGTCGTGGAAATCTTAGGAAGTCTCGTTTCTGGCCTACAAGGAAGAAAAGAAATAGTCGAATAAACTCGTTATTTTTGTTTGTTTTTTCGCACAAAAAGTATTCTCGTCGCTTGATAAACATATAGTTGAGCCACGGTAGTCACTTGGGATATTTAAACATTTTCTTCATTGACTTTCTGGGCCGTCAAGAGGCAGTCCTTTAGGAGCCAATGTGGTAGTTATACAGCTCTCAAATTTAATCAAAAATATCTTCATTTGTGTTCCGAAGACGAACGAAGGTCTTACGGGGTTGGCACAGCATGGGGGTGAGTAATTAATGACTTAATTTTCATTTTTGGGTGAACTAACCCTTTAACATCACCAGTCCGTGACTATGTGGACGAATTATATATATGTACGCGCGAGGTGTCTTGATTAAACGCTGGCGGGGGGCCCCCTGGTGGCCCCAAGCAGCGGCTTAGTTTGCTTATGCCTCGGGCCGGCCCTGCATTTTCAGCTGGCTGAAAAGTGCTTTGGTGGACACACGGCGTAACAGTCTTGTTGCTGGGAAATTCCTGAAGGGATTCGGTTGCTCACTTTTGTTTGAATAGTTGTGCCTTTTTAAAAGAACAAAAATGCCATTCAGAATTCCCAACACTATCTCACGACCAATTCGTACGAATTCGACGCATGATTAAAAAGTGTCTAATTCGTACTAATTCGTACGACCTCACTCGTACTAATTCGTACGATTTGTCTAAACCCACGTGATGGTTAAGTTTAGGGGCGGGGTAAGGGGTAGGTCATTCGTACGAATTCATACGAATTGGCCAATTCGTAAAATATGTACGATTTAGCAAAATCGTATTAATTCGTACGAGTGAGGTCGTATGAATTGTTACGAATTAGCCACTTTTTAATCATTCGTCGAATTCGTACGACTTGGTCGTGAGATCGGGTTGGAATTCCCCTTGATTTATTTTTTATTTTATTTTTTTGGGGGGGACTCGGGATTGGAATTGGGATGCAGCCCATGTCTTCCTAACGCCTCTTGAACTCCAAGGACGGAAAATCAGGGGTAGAGGCAACTCGGCTCTCTGTTCACTTTGTCATCTTAAGCAGAAAGGGCCAGGGAGTCACTCTCGCCATCTCACACAGCACTGCACCAAAGGCACACCACACAGATACCGCAGAGCTCATCTCATCTCTTATTCACAAAGAGCACCGCCAACAGGAGATACCTTACACTCAACATCCCTTTGCATTACTATCGGCGAGACATCAAAACCAATATCTACAGAATCTGTTCGCACACAATGACACCGGCTTGCAAACCTAGTGAATTACTGAAGATTACAAGCCCCTTCCTCCGCCGCAGCATCGCTCAGATGGGGAGTTTGTCATTTGAATGTGAATAAAACAATTATCTGCTAGATGTTCTCATGAACTATGGGATATAAAGAGGATAGGAACTGTCAAAGCAGACGTGAAAATCCTGCTGCGCCAGAAAACGAAGGGAAAGTAATGATAAAGGAAGATGACAGTTTATGCTCCTAGTTTGAATATAAAGTGCCACCACTGAGAGATTATAGAATTCCACCAGAGTGTTCATTAGCTCCTCAGCAGTGATTGGATAATGGCTGAAGAGCCGGCACATTAATGCGGCCTGCGGGTGAAACCCGCCGCATTACTCGAAGATTGTGAGTTCTTTTATTACAATTCAACGATTTGTGGCCAGAACAAAGCAGATAATGACCTTTTTATGAGACTCAAGTTGTCTCATAAACATTTCATGGGCCGCATCATTTCAAAACATTGCCATCTCATCTTATCCAAATGTTTTTAGGTCCCGCGATTGCGTTGAAGTTTGTCATTTGTTTATTTTGTTTTCATGTTATGCTTGTCTTCTTTTCTATCAGATGGTATGCAGGACAGCTGATTATTTTTGATTGTGATGTGTTATTGATGTATGAAATACATCTTTTTACCTTCTGTCCTCTCCTGCTCATGTCTAAGAACTGTTTTGTCTTACATTTGTTATATATGTCTTGATACAGTGGACCCAAAGAGAACGTTTACATTATTTTAAACGAGAGATATTTTGAAATGTGCTTCAATGGCACTCATTGTTCAAACATATACGATTTGGGCCGCTGTATATGTCATCTTACTCATTCGCATCATTGATTTTCTTTTGCTCAACCTTGAGGAGCCGTGTTCGAGTCCTTGGCCCTTTTGAACACGGGCTCATGTTTGTTTGTTCTAGCTTGATTGATTTATCGGTTACACGCCAGGCCATCTGTCTCTTTATATGAAAACATCACCACGTCTGGTTTCTGTGTTATCATTATCATGCTTCATAATGTCTGTCCATTCATCTCATCTCTGCTCTTCCATGTCACTTCTTTGGAGGAGTCTGGTCATATTGCATGAACTACATGATTTAACAGCTGTAGAGGCAGAAGGCAGTCTGTGTCAAGATGGTGATATCAACACAGAAGCAATGGAAGAATCTGTCATTTACAAATACAATATATACACATTGTTGGAGCTTAAAATATTACTCACGCAATTAAGTGCATTGTTGGTCTCACTATCGGCACACAAGCCATAAATGCAGGGGTGAATCTCACAAAACCTGGCAAGAAATATATATATATATATATATATATGTTTTAGGGCTGTGCAAAAATTAATTGCGATTAATCGCATCCAAAATAAATGTCTGTGTTTACATAATATATTTGTGTGTGGTGTATATAATTATTTTGTATATATAAATACCTATGCATGCATGTATATATTTAAGAATTATTTGCGTTTAAATTCTGTATATATATTTAAATACATAATCTATATTATATAAATATAAATATTTTATATATGAATAACACATTTTCTTAAATATATACATGCATGTGTGTGTATTTATATATAGAAAATAATTATATACAGCACACACAAATATATTATGTAAACACAGACTTTTATTTTGGATGCGATTAATCGCAATTAATTTTTGCACAGCCCTAATATATTTACATTATAAAAAAAAGGACCAGAAATATTTGCTTTCATTATTTCATTTTATTGTTTTAACCATGCTAACATGATTATTAGAACGTAGATTCCTAGCTCTATAATTTGGAAAAAAAAAAAAAAAAAAAAAAAAATGTATATATTATAACAATTTATATACCCCCTTCTCATTATTTATTTAAAAGTCACATTCTTTCATATTTTTTTCAATGTTATTTTATACATGTTATACATTATTTAATGTTGTTGCTATTTATTTTATTTTATTACATAAATCTGCCTTATTATGGTATGATCCTGTTTTATGTAAAAATCTGAGTTTTTTTTTTCTTTTTATTTATTTATTTATTTATTTTTTGGGGTGGTTGTATTATACAAAATTCCAATAAAAAAATACAGAAAAAAAGTCACATTCTGGAAAAAAAAAACTTATTAAGCACAGTTTTAGAATGTTTTGTGAATATATATATATATATATATATATATATATTTTTTTTTTTTTTTTTTTTTTTTTACGGAATATTTTCATGGCAGTCGAGCAACTCCCCTCCCCATTCTCATAACTAAAATGCAAAAAATAAATAAATGCAATCATTATCATTAATAGTATGAGAGAAAAAAAAATATTTAAAATTGTAAAGTATTTTTAACTATTTATGGGAAAACATGTATAATGTTGAATGTGCTCAAAAATGAATAGTACATTGCATATTTTTTTGTATTTATTGTGAGAGTAAAAATGACCAAATAGTACACAATAATGCGATATCTAATGAGAATCACCATTAACAATAGTGAAACAAACAAACTAACTAAAGTTTTCGAATAAATATATAAGGAAAACACATCCTGGTGTGTTTCGTTACGTTACGCAAATGTGCTTAATTAAAAGTGTAATAATGAAAAATAAATCTTAATGATACAATTAGGCTTTTTTTCTGTGAGATTCACCCTTTTTAAAAATGGCGTTTCTACTAAAAAAGTTAGGGGAAAAAAAGGCATTATGACTGGGCTTCTCGTGAAGTTCATTTCACTAACCTGAAGTCTGTGTTCTCAGAATGGAGTGACCGCTCTCTCTTTCCATTCTCCTCTACTCTCTGTCTCTCTCTTGAGCTCCACTCCTCATACATCCTCTCCACCTCTCTTATCTCCAGAATTCTGGTCACAAGGATTGTGATGTCCAGTATGCGGAACTGGATACTACAGCTTTGGCATCTTCTCCCAGCCCACGAAGCTCTGTGCACACTGGCGGGGACCTTGTCGAGTACGCAACCATCCAGCCTAGTTCACACTAACGCATGCCATTGTAGGCCTTTCCCCCTATGACTCTGGCCTCAAGGTACACAGACTGATGCACTCCTATGTTTCTTTTCCTCTGTTTGTCCCTCACTTTCTCTCACTGAGCACTAAATTCCCTCTGTTTCTCCTGTGTGTGCTTACTTTCTTCTGTTGTTTTCATTTGTTTGGTTTTACCTTTATCTATCTATCCCCTCTTTTATTGTCCAGCTGCCCTCTAATCGGATAGACATTTTTATCACGCTTTATTTCGATGGTCCAGTTTAGACATTCTACCAACTATAAGAAACTAATAGGTAAACAACATGTCAACTATAACTCTCATTGGAATATTAGTAGTAGACTGTTAGGTTAGTGTCATGTATAGGGTTCAGGTAAGTGGAATAAGTTGACATGCAGTGGCAAAGTTACTTATAGTCAGTAGAATGTATTTTGGGGTACCATCAGAATAAAGTTTTAGCAGAAATTTGAAAGTCTAAAATTCTAATGACTTGACATTAAAGTGCAGGGTAGATTACTCACAAATTGTAGTCAGTTATTAATTCCAAATTACAAGGCAAAAATTGTAGTTAGTTATGTAATCCATTACATTACACATTTAAGATAATGTAATCTAACTATTTTTTCATTACTTTTAGATAATTTTTAACCTAACTCGTTCATCACATTGATTTGAATTGGATAATATTTTATCATATTGATATAAAAATAAAAATAAAGATATACGATATTCCATTATTTATCAACAACATGAAGTGCATTAAATAGTACTGTCAGGGTTTCCTAGACTGGGGGTTATGGTGGCACTTCAGTGGCTTGTGAAAAGCTATGCAATTTAATCATACAAATGTTAAATTAAAATTAAAATGAATTATTCTATTTAATTAGGAATAAACAAAAAAATATACATTTTTATGTTTACACACATCATTTCACCATTAACCCGTGGACTTAATTTTATTTTATAACTTTCTGAAAGCATAAAATGTATCAAAACGTGAACTTTCAGGTGTGAAAACGCCTTAACACAGGTTTAGACAGATTTGTGAACAATATTTGAGAGAAATAGGTGTTTTGTGTACATAAAAAGCCTTAGATCTTTGAGTTCAGCTCATAAAAAAATGGGGCAAAAACAAGAGTGTTGCATTTATAACTTTGTTCAGTGTATTATGCATATCAACATACTATGAGTCAAAACAGCCCATTCTCACCCCCAAGGCGTCACCTAACTGACGCCTTTGGAAGCATTTTGACCATGCTTCAATATCTGACGCTTTAGGCACCCTTTAGCGTCAGTTAGATGACCTACCCCAGACCTAAACCTACCCGCGTCATCTAACTGACGCTTTTCCTTTAGGGTCAGTTAGATGACACCGTAGGATCGCGAATATTGAAGCATGGTCAAAAGGTGACGCCTTGAGGGGAGAATGCGTTGGTCAAAAAGGTGTTTCCACATAACATGCATTAAGTTCAAAGTTGCTTAAAGCTGCACTGTGTGATTTTTACCCCCATCTAGCGGTGAAAATGTATATGACCATCCAGTGAATATTAGTTTCTGTTCCTCTCAATTCCGATTTCGTTTTAACTCCTACAGTGGCCAATGTAGTCCAAGATTAACATGACTTCCAGTTCGACCTCGTCCAAGAGTGTTAACTCATACGTAAACGCGAAAGGCGAAGCTCGAATTAACGGGTATGTCCCTCTTTGGCTAATGTACATTCAAGATGGAGGGGCAACATGGCGACCGACATTAGAACCCCTTACCAGTATGTATTTTCAATGGCATATTATACACTCACGAGAATACTTTAGTACTTGAACGAAGTAAATATACATTAATGAGCACATATTTTGAAATAACTAAGTCTTTTTAGATAAGAATAAACTAAAAGAGTTACACAGTGTAGCTTAAAATCAATTTTCTTTTCTATTTTGATGCTTACTTTAACCCTTGTGCTGCATTAGATTTTTAACACCGTTGAGTGCATTAAGGACCAAAAATGGCCACATATTAAACATTGCCTAAAATATTATATATTATTATTATTTTCCACTTTTACCAAGTTAAATCTTTTAACCAGCATCAGTCCTCATCATAACTACCAAAAATGTATTCAATTTCAGGATTTTAACCCTTTAATTACCAGTTTTGTTTGCGAAACCATCGATTTGTATAAGAGGAAAAAACACAAAAATTCAATTATTTTCAATAAACTAAATGCAAAGAGAAAACTTTAGATTTGGATTATCACAGTCCCACTTTGCAAAAAATCCCACTTAGCGCGTTAGAGACCAAAAATGGCCACCTAATAAACATTGCCTATTGCCTAAAATAAGGTGCATTTCCACCCATAGGGAATAAATATGTAGTGACGTCATCTGGTGGAATACACTATATAATGCAAATATAATGCTTTTGCTTCAAAATGAAAGGATGTTTGTGCAAAAATCATGTTTCATGTATTACTGACAGCCTCAGATTTAAACAACGTTTTAATGGGTTTCAATGGGCCATTTTTGGTCTTTATGGTGCTGAGTGTTACTATTTGATCTACACAGTGTGTGTTATACATATTTTGCAAAATGGGATCACATTTTTTACATGTATCCAAAAAGTCACAATTTTGCCAAATTTCATACCATTTGCATTAAAACAGCCAAAATGGTCAAAGAAATTAAACTGCAAAAGACGAAAAATGTCCCTAATGCAGCATAAGGGTTAAACAAATTGTCAGCAGATTGTCTTTACCATATTTACACGCCTTAACGCATTGGGTTTCTGCCATGGGATTGGCTGATTCGATTTTTGCACTAATGAGCAGTTGAACGGGGGTGAGTATTTATTCAACTATGTAGTAAAGATAAATTGTAGTCATTGATGTATTGATTTATAAATAATGAATCATATTAGTCAATCATTATCCAGTAAACCAGTAATAAATAACTTTAAAAGATGAACACAATGCTTTATACACAATGCTAAAATCAAAACTGCATCACTAGCTCTAACTTGCCTGGAAGCTTGGAAAAGGCTTTATATTTGTTAACTTTTGTGTCCAAAACACGAAGTCTGGTATAGTCTGCATTATCATGCATCTGGGGAATCGTCAGACTCGTGCTTGGTCCGAAGAGTGTGATTTTACAGCAGAGATTGATTACATTGCAGCAAATGGTTTATATATTATTCAATAACTTTGAGTATGGAAGACTATGTTTAATGAGGATTCGAAAGAGATATATGAGTGGACGTTTGGTTAATTGCCATTTGTTTAACAGCTGTCTTAGATGTGACTAGAGTCTAATTAGGACAAATGAGCTACCATGATAGTGATGGGGTAGCCTACTTAAAGATGATGTGTTTTGATGGGTTTTTTTTTTTTTTCGTTAATATATATATATATATATATATATATATATATATATATATATATATATGAAGAGTTCAGATGCAAAAGCCTCTATAGTGCCATTTGAAATTTCTTCTAGAATGATAATTTTTATCAAGCTTGTATATTTAAGTTCAGTGATTTCACTTAAATGGCAATGATAATTACCTATTAATTGTTATTTAAGTGAAATTACTGAACTTAAATATACAAGTTTGATAAAAATCATCATTAAAGAAGAAAATTTCAAATGGCATTTAGATGCTTTTGCATCTGAACTCTTCATATATATATATATATATATATATATATATAATTTCACTGTTTAATATTAGAGACAGCGATAAGTTAGCTGTGACTCTTTGATGCTTTAAAATTCCTAATTTTGTATGATCATCCCACCACAGCAACACTAGGTTAACTAATGGAGTGTGAGATTTGGCCAACCAATGCAACCCGGTCTCATCCCAAGACGTCATATAACTGACGTTTTGGGACGTCTTTTGACCATACGTCAATATTCGCCTTTTTAGGGCCCCCTTAAACGTCGGTAGATGAGGTTATGGGATCCGAACTCTACCCCATACCTAAACCTAACCCTAAACCTAACCCGTCACCTAACTGACGTTAAAGCTAAAGCATCGGTTGCATGACGGCCTGGGATCGCCATCTACCGACGTTTAAGGGGGCCCTAAAAAGGCGGATATTGACGTATGGTCAAAATACGTCCCAAAACGTCAGTTATATGACTTTTTGGGATGAGACTGTGTTAACCAATGGCAGACAAGCAGATTATTTGGGGAAACCTATTTGAATACAGTCATTGTTTTTGCACACTTCAGCTTTAAGAAAGATGTTCTAGTAATGTGCATTATATAGTATTGATGATTTGGGTAAGTATGACATCAATTTTTTACAAAGCAGCATATTAGAAGGATTTCTGAAGGATCAAAATATTACATAATATTACTTAATAACAATATTACTATTTTACTGTATTTTTGATCAAATAAATGCTGTAGTTGTGAGCAGAAAAGCCTTCTTTCAAAACATCAAAAACTTTACATACCCCAAACTTTTAAATGGATGTGTTCGTACCTTTTATCTTTTTATTAACATTTTGTCGTTTTACTTGCTCAGTAGGTTTCAGAGAGTTATTTTAACGTTATCTCCACTGTATAAGATAAACACACAAGAGGGTCTGACTTGTGCCTGTTACCGTCCCAGTGTGCAGGAGATTTCCCATCGCTTCAGAAACCCATCTCTTCGTCTTCTTCTTCTTCTTAGATAATAGCAGCCGAGAGGAAGACAGTGCAAGAAAAAAGCAGTTCTCAGGGGTAAAGTCTGAATGAGTCAGCCTCACTGTTAAAACAAGCAATTAATATCACAGCGTGGAGTTCTCAGAGGGCCACCACTGCAAACACTACTGAGCAGGAACATCGTAAAACAAGACAAAAAAAAAAAAACAACTCCACTTCCCTTCATTTTCAAAACGCTTACAACCTTTCTTAGCGGATAATGCAAAGTTTGAAGGCAAAGGAGCAAAATCAACAAACGGAATTGTTAAATCAACATCAGCCGCTATACGTGTTTTCAAAAAGAGGGAAGTGAAAACTGTGGATTATCTGGGTGAAATCAATTCATTATTTATTAATGTTTTTTTCATAATGATGGGTGAATCAGGATTATAGAAGTCTATTTTAAGTGCTGCCACAAGCAAAAAAGTTTTGGTATCCTTTGAATACCATGTAAATACAGATTATCAAATACTATCAATGGGTTGTGGGCCCACCAAAGTACTTTTCTCCAATGGCTTAAACGCAGATCAAAATGATTTGTATCAAAATATTACGTTTCTCTAGCAGTTTTCATCAATGTTATGAAAACTGTATTTTTAAGCCAAGCATTGAAGTAAAAATTTAATAGTGCAGTAAAAGAAAAAGTCAGGTTCATGTATGACGACTGATGCTAAATGTGTTATAATAATAATTTATTTCTATTCAAGGACACAAAGACATTCTCCTTAAGGAAAAAAAAAAGTTTTTGCTGAGTGAAAGCTCTGAAATTTGTTTTCTTTCTATTAAAATATCAATAAAGGAAGGAAAATGTACAATATATAAAGTGAATTCACAGTAATGTGTGGGACTGAATGCTCTAAAATAGCATTATTCAGCGCGAACACGCTTGCTTTTTATCGAATTAGGCTTATGAATGCACCTATAATCAAACATTTTTTGGTTGAATTTTATTTTACAGTAAATGCACTTACATGTTATAGTGCACTTACCAAAGAAAGTAGTGGCCAATACAAGGTAAGTATATTAGGTGAGGTTAGGTTCAGAGGTAGGTTCAGGGTTGGTATCTAGTTAAAATAATTACCATAATACGTACATGTACATATGGAATAGGTGTGTGAAAAAAAAAAGAAAAAAAATGATACCAATTTTTTTGCGCTATTACCTGCAGCAAAAAGAGGTTGACAAAATCATTTTTTTTATAAGTCAACATGAAAGTAGTAATTTATCCAAGACATTTAATTCTCATTGGAAAAACATATGAGAATTTTTTGAGAATTGCACATGTTGCCTGTGGCAACATTTTTGCAAAACGCGAAATACGTACCAATACGTACATCTCACTGCAGTTTCTAAAAGAAATGAACACTAGAGGCAGTAAAACAACAAGCACTTTTAACAATTTTCACAATCACATTTTATCATAGTTTATGATTAGTAAATTAATACATTTTGGAGTTTTCATGACATACTAAGCTTGCTCGATAGCTGGGACAGAATAGTACTTGTGATGTTGGAGAGCTCGGGTACGAATCCTGTGGAAGACGAGTCACAATAAAGGAGTTCAAATACAAGCTAAAATAACGTGGTTACGATTGCGTTATTATGTCACATTTGCTTTGGTAGGGTTTAGTAGATGACCGTATTTTTAAAATGGATCATTGTGCTTTTGGCGCAACTCACCGGACATTTCAACTCAGAACTGTGGTGATACGTACAAACCAACACTATCTCACGACCAATTCGTACGAATTCAACGCATGATTAAAAAGTGTCTTAATTCGTACGACCTCACTCGTACTAATTCGTACGATTTGTCTAAACCCACGTAATGGTTAGGTTTAGGGGCGGGGTAAGGGGTAGGTCATTCGTACGAATTCATACGAATTGGCCAATTCGTAAAATATGTACGATTTAGCAAAATCGTATTAATTCGTACGAGTGAGGTCGTATGAATTGTTACGAATTAGCCACTTTTTAATCATTCGTCGAATCCGTACGACTTGGTCGTGAGATCGGGTTGTACAAACTGCAGCGTAATAAAACATTATTGCCATATTCACGTTCATTTGTTCCTGAAAAAAATAACTAAACACGCTTTTAGCACCACTCACTGGACATTTCACTTTGAAATTGGTGTGAAATGTGAAATAAGCAATGTATTTTGGGTAACACTTTAGAATACGGTTCCTTCGTAAATGAATAACTACACAAGAACTAATGAGTAACACAATATTAACAATCTAGTAACTATTATTAACTAACAAGAAACTCTGATTAACCAACTAGTAAGTAATAGCGCACAGACGAAAGTGGTAGTTCACTATTAACTAATCAATAACTACTATTTTTTTAATACTTCCCAGAGAACTACTGAAAAAGTTTATTAACAATCTAGTAACTACTATTAACTAAAAGAAACTCTTATTAACGAATTAGTAAGTAATAGCTCAAAGATGAAAGTGTTACTAGATACTTCTGTGGGAATTACTAATTATTTAGATTCGTATTATAAAGTGAAGATCATTGGAATTAACTAGTAATTACTCAAGTGTTACTAAAGACATTTTCTAAAAGTATACTAAAGTTCACCAAAAATCTCAAACGGTTGCACAAATCATGACTAGATCAAGTAGGAACACTCGAGTAATTACTAGTTAGTTCCAATGATCTTCACTTTATAATACAAATCCAAATAATTAGTAATTCCCACAGAAGTATCTAGTAACACTTTCATCTGTGAGCTATTACTTACTAATTCGTTAATAAGAATTTATTTTAGTTAATAGTAGTTACTAGATTGTTAATAAACTTTTTCAGTAGTTCTCTGGGAAGTATTAAAAAAATAGTAGTTATTGATTAGTTAATAGTGAACTACCACTTTCGTCTGTGCGCTATTACTTACTAGTTGGTTAATCAGAGTTTCTTGTTAGTTAATAATAGTTACTAGATTGTTAATGTTGTGTTACTCATTAGTTCTTGTGTAGTTATTCATTAACGAAGGAACCGTATTCTAAAGTGTTACCGTATTTTGCGTTTTACAAATATGTTGCCTCAGGTACATTTTTCTAATGAGCCTGGACTGAATTGATCAAATGCTGATCGAATGATGAACAGCATTACCCAGGCATATATCCATGATGCATAGCATTTTAAAGAGTATGATCGTAGTTCAGACATAGCATGTCACAGCACACTAATCTGCTGCATCCTCCAAAAAATTGCTCTAATGCCTGAAATAATTGCGACGTGCAAATTGCTTTTAGCACTAATTTTGAAAGTGTATAAAAGTGCTGAAACGACACAGAGAGTGTGTGTGCTAAGAAACAATGCCATCAGCAGACTCAATTCAGTGAAATCCGCCCTTAGAGTGCTTTTAATAGGAATCTGATTCCTTGAATACATCACAAAGTCATGGAGTTTCTCTTTTTCTTTGTCTGGACTGAGGTGCATTTTCTCTAATTGCTTAAATGATGCAATTACATTTGCTTTGAATTGCAATTTCCAAGTGTTTTTATTTTCCATTAGTACTTATTAACATTAATGAGATTCAATATCATTTGTAATGCCATTCAAGCCCAAATGTGGCCTTTAAAAAATGATAATTACCTCCACAGCTTATGCCTCAAATGTGGCTTTAGCCATTTGACCCATATTACCATATTACTGACATTCCAATATCTGTCATTAGAGACCAAACATGTTGTTATCTCTCATCCCCTCTAAGCCGCGATGATTCGAAGGATTTACAGTCTCAGATGGCGGCCTTTCTTCCAAAAGATCTTGCAGTATTGTTCATTGAGCTTTATTTCTTCGTGTGCTGACCTCACGCTTGCAGTCGTCCATTGGTTTTTCTTGCCACAATCATCTTGTTTGTCTTGTTTGTGTGTGTGAAAAGATTAAAGATTAAAAAAAAGAAAAGCCACGGGGAGAGAGAGAGAGAGAAACGTCTCTTACGTATGTAACCCTCATTCCCTGAGTAGGGAATTAAGACGTTCTGTCGAATGATTAGGAATGGGGTTTCGCTTAGAACGCTTAGAATCAGCTTCGATCAATATAAAACCAGCCAATGGCAAAGAAATGCCATGGGTCTGCGGATTTTGCATAGCGTAACTTCGCCACACCTCTTGAGTAAACAGACATGTTTCTTCGCCGAGGAGCCAAGACTGAGGGTCAGGCGAGCCCCGCGGCATAGCGGAAAGATGTCAGGAAGACGGAACGTTTCGTTGTCACTCCGAGTTCCGTCAGATGACGACGAATGGGAATACCAGTCTAATCATGTCACCTTCTCAGGTGTCTTCCAGTGCCCTGCGTAAATCTGAGATCCCTGTTGTGAGACTAACACGGGTTTAGAGAATACCAACACTATCTCACGACCAATTCGTACGAATTCGACGCATGATTAAAAAGTGTCTAATTCGTACTAATTCGTACGACCTCACTCCTACTAATTCGTACGATTTGTCTAAACCCATGTGATGGTTAGGTTTAGGGGCGGGGTCAGGGGTAGGTCATTCGTACGAATTCATACGAATTGGCCAATTCGTAAAATATGTACGATTTAGCAAAATCGTACTAATTCGTACGAGTGAGGTCGTATGAATTGTTACGAATTAACCACTTTTTAATCATTCGCCAAATTCGTACGACTTGGTCGTGAGATCGGGTTGGAGAATACACATATGACCCGAAGGATGCATAAGGAGAACAAGGTGGCAAGGGAAAGACACATGCTCAGAGAGGCTTACAGTGAAAATACACATGTGAGGGTCGCTCAGGGGAGGGACCAATTGTGTGAAATAATCCCGGAATAAGCACAAACACAGCTGAGGGTGACGCTAACAGACAGCAGACAAACGACTAGCAGTGAAAACGGCGGCATGAATCCACCTGTCGCTCAAGTGTCCACGCCCTTAATTATGCAGAACTTTAAGGCTTAAATATAATTTAAACAGATTATTAACAGAAAATTCACCCCACTCACAGTCGTCATGAAGGGCAAAATTAGCGATAAAGACCAAAACAACTATTTGCCACCAGGCTGTAAACATGTTTTTTTCTGCTGTGAAGTTGGTCATTTTAACTTGGGGGAGATACAGATTTGACTCGCTTTTGCTGCCAGCCTCATGCGGCCAACGGGACTCGGAGTGACAACAAAAGGGAACTAAATTCTAAATTAGATTTTTTTAAATGATCTGGCCAAATATAAATTAGGTTAAATTAGACAAGTCCCAGCAAATGCATCATTTTAAAAAGTGTTTTCTCACACTTTGTTGTGTATATGAAGAGTTCAGATGCAAAAGCCTCTAAATGCCATTTGAAATTTTCTTCTTTAATGATGATTTTTATCGAACTTGTATATTTACAAATGGCAATGATAATTACCTATTAATTGTTATTTAAGTGAAATTACTGAACTTAAATATACATGTTTCATAAAAATCATCATTCTAGAAGAAAATTTCAAATGGCATTTAGAGGCTTTTGCATCTGAACTCTTCATATTTTGTTATTGAGAGGAAAGCGTGTATAGCACATATATCTAAATACCACTCGCAGCATTCTAAAACTATGGAAATGCCACTAACATCAGTGCCACTAACCACTAAGTGAAGAATGATCAAGAACTTTGGTGTGAGCATTTCGTGGGCTTGAGTGCTGCGGGTAAAGTAAAACTTTTATGAAAGGAAGACAAAGATAACAAGTAGGAATCAAATCCAAGCATGTTAATAAATCTCTGCACATTTCAAGAGCACTATGACTTCCCTATATTAGCCTATATTGGCCTTAAAAAAATGCCAGCCTCCGCCAGCATTTTTTTTTTTTATAATTTTCAGAAAAGTTTCCAGAATATTTTGTTGAATGAAAATCCGAACATGCAATATATCAAAAGAAAGAACCTCAGCTTTTCAGAAAAATAGTTTTTTTGTTTGTTTGTTGTTGTTTTTTTTATTTGGACTTTCATTAAAAAAGCAACATTTTGAGCGAAAACCTGAAAAATAAAAAGGATCGGATTCAGAACGATGATCAAAACATAGATGGAGTAGACTGAGTCCAATAGCACAGTCCAAATAGCTCGTCCTGGGTCAACATTTCATCCAGTAACATTGGGCAGTGTTGATGTTGTTTAATGTTGATGATCCCGTTATGCATCTGTGTACATATAGCCTGGCAAGCCAGACCTACATCAAGATGTTAGGTCTGGGAACTCACAATTGGCATACCTCAATCCAGGGGGCGGGATAAAAGGTTGTCTTTCAATATCCCTCTGCACGCCATAGGATAGCGCTAACCAACCAGAGCAATGAATGGCTGTGGCTGAGATAGTCCCATGCGTTTTCCCCTTGGTTTTCCCCTTGGTTTTCCCTCCAGCGGAGCAAGTTGATATATTAAACTTTTGCCGTATCCGGTCGTCAAAACTCTGAACACATCTTCCTTTTTTTAAGAATGACTTAAGTGACATTCTCTTAACTCCAAGTCATCCGAGTCGCGACCAAAACCGAATCGAAAGACTGCCGTTCGCCAGCTGTATCTTGTTTGTTTTCAAGTATCAGGAAAATCACGGCGCAGAACCATCACAACTCTGCCGTCATTGTGTTAAGCCCGCCCACCAACTCTATACACGATGTGATTGGCCTGACCAGAGTTTGGTTTTTCCACTTCGAAAGCCAACGGAGAGTTGCTAGACCACACTTTGCTGCAAAATAGTTTTTGCTGCCGCTAGGGTGCGTCTAGATCGCTTGTTTCTGTTGCTTATTCGCACGTGTATTGATCCGGAGATGCATTACTCTTTCAGAAGATGTATCATAGCGCCCCCTACTGTATAACAGTTAAATCACTGAGAGCCATTTTCCTCAATGGAGGGGAAAGAGCTAATAGGATTAATATGTGTGATTATGATAAATTGATTTCTTGTCATCTTTATATGTTCATTCAGTCATCATTCTTCCTCAACTTCTTTTGCTCTTTAGTATGGAAGCTTGTTTCCGCCACTGAATGAAAAATATAAAGGTAATTGCGACTTTTTATCTCACAATTCTGACTTTTTTTCTCACAATTGTGAGTTTACTTCTCGCAATTCTGACATTATTTCTCAGAATTGCGAGATGGAAAGTCAGAATTGTGAGATATACAGTCAGAATTGCGTGATATAAAGTCGCAATTGCGAAATATAAAGTCAGAATTGCGTGATAAAGTCGCAAGTGCGAGATATAAAGTCAGAATTGCGAGATATGAAGTCAGAATTGCGAGTTATAAAGTCAGAATTGCAAGATATAAAGTCAGAATTGCGAGTTATAAAGTCAGAATTGCTAGATATAAAGTCGCAATTGCGTGTTATAAAGTCAGAAATGTGACATTTAAACTATTGTGAGGGGGGAAAAAGTGAGTCTTTTTTTCCCCTTAGAATTGGCCTAATAAGTCGCAATTGCGAGTTTATATCTCACAATTCTGAGAAAAGACGTCAGAATTTCGACATATAAACTCGCAATTATGTGTTATAACGTCAGAATTGCGAGATGTAAACTCGCAATTGTGAGAAAAAAAGTCACACTTCTGTCTTTTTTTCTCAGAATTGCGACTTTATATCTCGCAATTCTGACTTTTTTAACTCGCAATTGCGACTTTATATCACGCAATTCTGAGAAATAAAGTCAGAATTGTGAGATATAAACTCGCAATTGTGAGAAAAAAAGTCAGAATTGTGAGAAAAAAAGTCAGAATTGTGAGATAAAAAGTCACAATTATTTATTATATTTTTTTCTTCAGTGGCGGAAACAAGCTTCCATACTTTAGTCTTATTTAATTAGAGTTAAGTTTAATATACTTAAATGTAGATAAGCTTATTTTCTGTGAACCCTATCTCTCTTCCCTATGTAAGGGTACTTGTCTGAGGGTTGATTTTGCCTTTTTAAACACACACCATAGTGACCTTTCATATTAGAGTGTGTGGGTCTATGAATGAGGTAACCAGTAATTAACCTTGCGGCGGAGAGAGAAGTACCAAATGTGTGTGGATCCAGGGGGTAATCATGGGTGGTGATGTGTCCTTGTTATTGAGCCCAAGAACAGATGTACTGAGATGGAAGATATAATGATAACACAGAGGTGTCATCCACTTTGGTGATATACTGTCATTCAGTGAGATGGTGGGTGTATAATGTAAAACTGTACTGTGAAAAATTGATGAAAAGTTACTTTTGAAATTTGCAGAGAAAGTGATCCACACATTTGTGTTGTGTTACTCATAAATTCGGACTGTATGTCATATTATGCAGTGCAGTAACTACACAATCTGAAATACTTGTACTGCACACACAAAATCATGTTTTTATTGTTAAAGAACTACGGCGACCTATTTGGATCTAGTTTTAATTTAGCTCCTCTATTATAATATACCAGACCGCAGCGGAATCATTTATCAACATATTTTCATTGTTCATTAGTTTTGCTCATATCCAGAAATATCCCTCGCCTCTTGTTGTGATTGTTAACTCTCTATGATTTTTCATATTAATGGATTAAGGGTTTAATTTTCCAATCTGCCAAGAAATTATCTTTCTATCTGTCTGGCTCACATTTCACACCAAAATCAAAATAAAATACAAATAACATTTTGCCAAAAGAAAATGAAGCCTATAGGAACATTAAGACATCATTAAGATGTAATTTTATTACATTACAATTAAGCATGTCCTTCTGCAATTGTAATGGGCCTACTGTCAGTAAACAAGTAATTCATATTATAGAAATTTAAAATCCTACTATTATATTAACTAGATTTCTTACTGTCAAATAAATCAGTAATTATTTACAATCAGTCAACACTTTATCATGTCAACAATTTTAATAGCTGAGGGGCAGAGGAAGAGACAATGATTAA
The DNA here is from genome assembly GCF_016745375.1 of Pimephales promelas. Next base: position 5,096,094 of record NW_024121499.1, on the reverse strand, counting down.
GAATTGATCAGAATTTTTTGTATGCATTTTTGAGAATTATGATTAAGAATGCGCGGTTAAAATTACAAAGCAAAAAAGTCCTGATTCAAGACACACACACACATGTGCTTGCACACAACAATAATCACAACAGATCACATTGTTGCTTTAGAGGGTTTGCCGTGTCTTCCCAGGACCTTAAGTCTTCTTAAGAGCTTCTGTTTTTCAGAAGGGCTTTTCCTGAAATGTTCTCCTGGAGTAAGCTAAAAGATATAAAACATTAAGCTATGAATTTGTTGGCTGTACAGTGTCCCTGTGGATCCTATACACACCGACGTGGAGATAATTCCTCTGTTCAGATCAGTGAAAGGGAAAAAATGAGGCATGTTTTACATGGTCAAAGGAGCACTCAAAAATGACTGACAGATAAACTCTGGATTCCACCTTTCTTAAATGGGGTACAAAAAAGAGGTCCATTTCAATCAGTACATATTATTTGAAAGCATTTTCAATCAGCTTTGTAACTGGCTTTATGTAGAGCCACTAGGCAGGCCAGAAGGTCAAATTTCTTCTCTGAAGATAGTGAAATAATTGCTTTGGCAAATTCCAAAGTTCTGGAGCGGCGCAATGCTGCGACGGGGGAATCATTACATTGTCAAAGGAGATAAAAGAAGCCTATTTAGGTCGAATTCCCTATGGTGGACTATCAGAGAGACCCCTACACGCCTACCTCACTGTTGAAGGTATTGGAAAAAAGAATGAAAAAAAGGGGCTTCTTATTCGGCCAGTGATTTTCATTTAGATTAGTGCTGCATTTTATGCAGGAGTGAAGTGTCTCTCTGAATCTCTCACTGTCTGTGAGAAAGGTGTTGTCAAAGTGGTTCACCTCCTCCATCTGTAGACATTGTATTATACACGCTTGTTAATAAAACAGTGTTTTTCCTCCAAAGGAAGCAGCTGTTTTTTTGTGTTTGTGCATATGTTTAGTAGTCATGTAATATCAGAGTTCAAACCAAGACTTTAAATTAAAGTTTGGTAGCTAACATTTTTTTTTTTTCTGTTTATCTTCCCCAAAGCAGAAAACGAACCCCTTAGTTGTAATGTGTGTACTGTAAGTGGGTATGCAATTATTTTGTTTTATTGGTTTTTCCCTATGAATCAGCTCTCCCTAATTTATTTTTTTGCTAAATCTCCCGTAATTACTTTTGATATTAATGCAATTTATTTTCCTCGGATTATTGTCTTATTTTAATCACATGAAGAAAATCAATATTTCTAATTAATGAAACTTAGTTTTTAAGTTCTTACTATTCATGTTGTTTTATAGATCTGTGCCTTGCATTATAGCAACGTGATCTCATGGGAATACGTGTGTATTTGTACGTAAAGTGTCGTTCTATCATACGGAGAAACGTGTAATACTGACGTATTTACAGTACTCAAACGTAAAATATTTATGTATTGACAGCACAAAAATGTAAATTATTTATGTATGAACAAATCCACCAACGTACACATTTGTACGTATCACAATTTGTATTAATATCGTAGCATTATGTTTTGACTCTATTGCATTCCACTGTCTTATTAATGAAGTTTTCAGTCGCATTTATTGATATAATACTCATAAATATTAACATTTTGCTCGTTTCGCCTGCATGGTGTTAAACAATACACTATAAAACCTTAAAAATACATGCTTTAACGTTACTCGTTTAACCATTTTGTAATATCGTTTATTTAACTTGAGACACATAAAGCGTTTTCTCCTATAAAACACAACAAAAATTCATAAAAGACATCAATTTTATTCGTTTGATGCAATCCGAATCATTAGAATCCATATCAGCCTTTAATCCAGTCGTGATCTTTCCATTCTCAGCAGCGACCGTACATGTCAAATCCCGCGCTGGAGATTAATTCAAATTCAAAAATTGCGCCCTTGAGAAGCGTTACGTCGTGTTTTACGGCAGTGATATCAAACGTTCATTGGCTCTTCCCTGCTTCGTCACAGATTGCAACATGACGGTTGGTTAGTTTATTTGAAATGGAGAAGCGCGAACTGAAGCCGGATTAACATTTTCATTGATTAGTAATTTAATTTCTGCTCTGTACTTCATACAAAACTATTACAATACTGCCAGAGAGGACTGCGACTGCAACGCTTCATCATGTGTATGGCTTTTTTATCGGTTTTGACATTTTCGCAATAAATAAATTATTGTGATTATACTTGTTTTTCTTCATAATTGTAGTTTGTTCTACGCTATCTCACGACCAATTCGTATGAACTCGTACGAGTGATTAAAAAGTGGCCAATTCGTACTAATTCATACGACCTCACTCGTACGAATTCGTACGATTTGTCCAAACCCACGTGATGGGTAGGTTTAGGGGCGGGGTCAGGGGTATGTCATTCGTACAAATTCATACGAATTGGCCAATTCGTAAAATGTGTACGATTTAGCAAAAACGCACAGTGAGGTCGTACGAATTGTTACGAATTAGCCACCTCGTAAAATTTGTACGAATTCTCGTGAGATCGGGTTGGTTTGTTACGTTGTTTTAAGGAATTATATTTTTAGTTAAGCTATATTGTTAATAAAACTGCCATTTCCCAACACATCTGTCCATTATGTTTTATCCTTTTTATATTATGTATAAAATGAGTATGTTTAGGTTTGGGATTAGGGTTACGGGATCTTACATTTATCTATAAAATGGTAAAGAAGGGAAATTATACAGCTATCTTTATGATATAGAATATACGTAAATAGTTAACATTTTGAAGCTGTAGAAACGTAATAATGTTACGTTTAAATGTTGCAGATACGTCTATATTTTACGTTTCAGCATCTATCCAAACGTACTAAAAATGTTTTTAGTATGTTTTTATATCTTTGCAAATGTCTTTTATATCTTTTATATCTTTGGTATGTTTTCTATCTTTGCAAAAATGTAAAATACCTACGTATTAACAATGAGACCAGGCTGATTATATGCATTCAAACATCTGGCATGATCAGTAGGCTTTTTTTTTTTTTCTGAACTAGCGCACTGAACAAATTGTTTTAATGTGGTTTAGCATTAATTCTTCATCTGTTTCCTTGACAACCAGTTATTTAAAAGAATATTCATAATGAAATTTGTCAGGTAAAAAAAAAAAAAAAAACAACAACAAAAAATAAATAAATAAAAAATGCCCAAGAACACGTTTTGAAGCTCTGTGTGCATTGTTAAACCAGCATTGTCTCTTTTACCTCCAGTGATTTCTGGCTTGATCTACAGATCTAATAAAACAAGACAGATGTTCATAATAGCCAGGAAATAAATATATTGTTTTGTCTAATAGCTACAGGGTTAACTATGTCAACAGAGGAAACATGGGCCACAAAAGGGAATATCTAACACAAAGTCCAGGTGTCCCTGGTCCCCATTCAGTTTTTGAACAAATAGCAGAAAAGTTAAATATATCTTAAATATATGTTGTGTTCAATACGAGAAAACATTTCATATGGGTTTGGAACAACATAAGAGTCATTTTGCTAAGAAAAAGCTCCAAGCTGTGCAATATCGTACATTTTATTATACAAAATAAACAGCCAATGCTGCATTTCATTTTGATAGATATGTCTTCATGTGATGAATGTGTGAACAGATTCTTTCATACATTCATCTTCTCCATTCCCACTCTGAGTTCTGGTTCCACCTGTCATCTAAGCCTCATGTGTCTAGCTTGCGTCCCTCACTGTCAGCTTTGAGAAAAGAAGATGGCCCAGGGGTGAGCCCTGAGGAACATCGTTTAGTGTTTATTTTGACACTGTTGCCCCTTCCGTTACAATACTGCTGCTCACAGAGTGGGAATCATCATTGTCATAGACATAAAGATGCGTGGGGACTCTGCGTAAGTCACCTTTCCATTCCCATTTTTTTTTTGTACTCTTTCTCTCTGGTCCCATTTTACCCTGGTGTTATAACGTTCTTCTCAATCAATCCGATCACAATTGGTCTGTTCTAAATACAGATTTAAACAGTGTCCAAAACGTTGTTTTTTTTTCGATCCAGTCACTCATACCACGTTCAGATAGCCAGGGAAACCATGCACAGAGTAAATACAGACTATTTTGATTTCATTAATTGTAACACCAGGTGTAAATATGGCCTCTCTTTCTGTCTGTCTGACTCTCTTTCTACAGTGCATTTTCTCATTACTTCATTTCACTTTACAGTATGTCATATTCCAATCTGTTTTTGTAACTCCTGGCTTATTGCAGGAAGCTAAGTTGGCCTTTGTCAACTGTTATAGATGTCAATAATCTTTGAGTTGTATTAGATTGGTCACACCGATCATCTAACTGAGAAGTTGTGGGTTTTACTTCCAATTTAAATGTGCATAAGCTGTTTGTCTCTCTACTCACTGCACGAATTGGTCGTGAGATAGCGTTAGATCTGCCATGTTTTGTACAACTTCAGTTCAGTGCAAATCATGTGAAAGGAACTTTACGTTGTCATATCAGTGTATCTTCCACTGGTTGCTTAAATGTGCTTTTTTCCACAGAACTCTGGGAACGAAGAGCTACCGAAGCCAGCTGACTATGTGAGCTGCCATCCCCCGGGCAACAAGGAACAATTTGTTGAACCTCCGCCTCTATCTTCCTACCCCCCTGTTACCTTCCTTCCCCAGATCCCTTACACCCAGCACCCTACCAACACCCCCATGTACACCTTCCAACCCAACGCCGCCCCTCCTGCCCCCCGACCCCCATTTAACTTCCCCAAAGAGCAGTCCGTCTAAACCCATGACCCTCCGAACTGGGAGACGCTCCTGTGACCGCTCCGTTCCCCGTCCCATACAGGATAGCTATTACGAGTCTCACCTGGAGAGAGCAACACTTCCTTCCTCTTTACTGTTGTCCTGCGCTGGCCACATCAGGATGCGGACGGTCTCTCGGAACAATGAATAAAAGTGTCAGTAGTTTGTGGACCGTAAACCGTGTGTGTTGTGCACTGCATGTTTCACTATGAGGCTGTGCTTAGGTTCCCTTAGTCTTGTGCTGTAATTTTAGAAACACCGCACACCACAACTCTGCACCCTCCCTCCTCTCACAACAACACACCTCACTTCTCCTGAACACGGGGTCAGCCTTCGATTTTCCTCTCTTAGACCTTACCTTCCTTTATTTCAATCCTGCCAAGTGTCCATTTACAGTTTTTCAAGAAACAACCACCCAAAAATTCTCTCGTTATTTATGCACGCTCATATTTCAAAGTGTGTATGCTTACATTTTTTTTTTTTTTTCGTGGAACCCAAAAGATCAATTTTTGCAGCTCTTTTCCAAGAAAGTAATCATGGCTGTCAGGCTCCAAAAACGACAACAAACTCCATAGAAGTACCATTATGGAGTTTTATACTTAACTCTTTCCCCGCCATTGACGTAATATTCCGGCTTTTCGCGTTTTCACGATTAAGGTAGGGGGGGACTACACTGTAAAAAGGAAAAAATTGTGGCAACAGATTACAAGCAAAATTATTAATTAAATTGAACAAATTAGGATTGAGTAATAATTAATCAAATTAATTCCTTAAAAGTTAACCATTTAAAATAAGTAAAACTTACTACAACAACCAAAAAAAACATAAATTTAAGTCACCATTATGGTGATCAGTGTTTGTTTTAGGTTTGTTTTAAAATTACGGTTTTCTCCTTTCGTGATTCTGCTTGTTAAAATCAGGTGTCTTCAATGTTGCCAATATAAAATAAAGAGTTCTTAATTAATCTTTTATGTCTGTCTGTTAGTGAGATATTTTTGTTAATTTTTTAGGTGTAAACTTTACTCATTTTAAATGGTTAACGTTTAAGGAATAATTTGATTAATTATTACTCAATTCTAATTTGTTAAATGTAATTCATAATATTGCTTGTAATCTGTTGCCACAATTCTATTGATTAGATAAAACATATTCATTTACATTTTCTGAAAGAGTAGAGAACCTCCAGATCAAAACAGAGAAGAAAAAAAAACTAAAAAAAACTTGGGGTGGTGATGGCGCAATGGGTAAGACACATGCCTTTGGTGTGAGAGACCCGGGTTCGAATCCACTGTGAGACACCAATGTGTCCCAGAGCAAGACACTTAACCCCTAGTTGCTCTAGAGGTATGCGACCTCTGACATATATAGCAATTGTAAGCCGCTTACAATTAAAAGCGTCAGCTAAAAAGAATAAATGTAAAGGAGCAGAAACAACTGATAAAAGCATTGGTTGTGCACGTTGTAGTCTTTTCTCAGCTTTTTGTTCAAAATGTGTGTTTTTTAATGAAAATTACAGTCAAGTGTTGATAGAAAAGAATGCACAAAGCTAGACAACTAGATAAAGAATGCATGAAGCTACATTTATTTATTTATTTATTTGCATGCTCAGAATATATATATATATATATATATATATATATATATATATATATGTGTATACACAACAAAATATTCTAGGGGATATTTTCTTTTTCTTTTTTAACGCTGGGAGGAAAAGAGTTAATGTAGTGTGTTTTTTCTGTTCATTTTGGAGCATGTATGGAATAGAGCTGTGCGAACGATATTTAAAAGTTCTCCAAACTCCATAGAGGTACCATAAATGTCATATGGACCAGTTTTATGGTACTTTTATGTTGTTTTTTGTCATTTTTGGAGCTTGTACACTCTTTAAAATAAAGGTTCTTTGTTGACTTCGGAGGTTGCATGAAGAATCTTTTTAACATCCATGGAAGTTGGAACCTTAACATTAAGATTAGACAAGAGGCTATTTCGATGTTTTAAATGTTCTTTTAGGAGTTTTTAAGATTGCATAGAAAAGAGCTGCGTGAAGAATATCTAAAAGGTCTCTTTTTGGGCTCCACTTAAAAACAACAAATGCATACGGGTTTGAAATGACATGAGGTGGCATGAATAACGATAAGAACTGCTTCATAACGTTGTGTCACCTTTTTGGTTGTTTTGATAAATCAATTGTGACTCTTTAATTTATCAGATTATATTTGCTTGCTTCTTGTTGTACATGCTTGAGTTGAGTGACTGTTAAAGTATAACATTTTATTTATCTCATGACATTTTGTCAAAACTATGACATGGCACAACATCCCTACAGTGATTCTACTGGAACAGCATTATATGGGTAAATTGGCAGTGCCGTCTTTCTCGGAGATATCTGAATCGTACCAAGTATCAAAAAAAAAAAATAATAATAATATTTCGTTATTATAATCTGAAATGTGAATGTTCCCATTTCTCTAAAATAAAATGAAAGGGCTCTATTTCACTTCCTCCCGTGAGATATCATCTGACACAACGTCACAAGTAAAACTTCATTTTTGCTGACATAAACACTCATCTCATTTTGTTAGTAGTTGCCAAAGAAATAGAGCGTTCCATATTTGCTTCCACACAAATGTTTACATTTGGTACTATCAAAGATTTAGAGATACATGGATACTTTTCATCAGGACACTCATTTCAAGCGATCCAGATAATCATAACCTTCATGTATCAGTTTGTTTCTCTGAAGGCTCGTCGTTAAAAGACAAAGCGTTTTATTTCCGTTGCTGCTGTATTTATATGTGTAGGTTGTCCTTGAAAATGCATGCGATTACATGCAGTCCACGTCTTTCGTTTTCATCATCTCTGAAAAGTCGAAATGCTTTTTGTTTAAAACTACTATAAATGTACCATTTCATTTCACTGGTTGACCTACACAAAACCTTTTCAGGGACAATCCACAACTTTCATCCTTATTAAGCTATTTTTGAAAAAAAAGCAAATGTCGATGTATTTTTTTAGAGAACGATCCTCAATATGCCGTTACCTTCTAGAGCATATTTATCGTCACATTCAGTCCTGAATCCTACGAAGAACTGATGAAAATCACTGCTGCCCTCTTTACAACCTCAGCCAGACCTCTGTAAAGAACGAGATCATCTGACAAGAATGACGCTCATGTTGTCGGGCCATGTCTAATGTGTATGCTGGAAAAGAAAAAAGAAAAAAAAAAAAACTTGTGCTCAATGTTTGTGCTCGATGTGAAAGTTACAAGTGATAACAGAGAAACCCTTAGAGTTGTTCAGGATTGGTTTTAAAAATCTCTTTTGCAGTGGTTTATGGGCTAGGTTACAATATGTGAAGCTAACTTCCGTGCACACCTTTACGTCTGGCATTGATTTCTGTGTGTGGACTAGTGTAGCGTTAGAATCATCTGTGGTTCCTGGGTCGCATCGCTGGAAAGAAAACCTTGTCCCCATGTCACATATTTTCCATTATTGCAGCCACATCTATTATTAATATTACTATTATTAACACTGAAGATCATGCATTATTTGCCACTAGTTGGTTTTTCTTTGTTGTCCTACTGCCTCAGATAATATGAAATTGTTTTTCTTTTCTTTTGAAATTGTGATATTATTTTACTTAATTTCTATGTTTGCAATCCTGCCGAGTTTGTTTTATACACGTGAGCTGTAGCTTTTTTTTTTTTTGTTTGTTTTGTTTTGTTAATATTTTCTAATTCATGCGATGTATACAATATATCTTCATGTTTGTAAAAGGAAAATCATCGTCTGAGTCATGGTGAACACATGAACTCAATCATTGTATGTGTCACTGCTAGTTATTCTTCCATGTGTGAAGCATTTTGACTTTTTTGTCTTTTTTACATGGGGATTATGTTTGATGTAAAAATTAACTTTATGTACCAGATGTGTGAAACAAAAATCATGCAGATGAACATTAAACCTCACAAAATCGAAATAATGTCCTTGTTTTAAATATATATTATATGTATGTTGAACTGCAAGATATATTATGAACAATGTACATGTGCAAAATGGCACATTTTTGTCAGAAAAAGTTCGTTAATTAATTACATTTTCTGATATTCGTGATTTAATTATTAAATCATTATCTAACTCTTTATATATGAGCTAATTAAACAATAATAATTTGTTAATTACAGTGACAATGAATGAAGAACTCACTGTTTGTATAGTCTATTCATGTATTAACTACAGTTTATAAACTATTAATTAACTAAACTAATAGTTTATAATAAGTAATAAGTATTTACAAATTATTTGCAAAGTGTTACCTGTGTGTGTTTGCTTAATGTATTTGTACACTTTTTAAGTAACACTGAATATGAATGCAATTAATGTCTAGTAAAGCTTGGTTTAAAGCACTTAATTAATTACATTATCCAATTTTCCGTGACCTAATCTAAAGTAAGAACTATTTATTCCTAATAAGCAAATTAACATTTCCTTTACTACTAGCTAATTAAACAATGATAATTGTGTTAATTACAGTGACAAAGAATGAAGAACTCCCTATTATAGCGTATTAATACATTAGAGACAATATATTAACCATGAATTTACTATAAACTAATAGTTTGTTTATGATTTGTAAGTGCTTTATTGCTGTATACTTACAGTATAATAAAGTGTTACTGAGATGGCAACACTTTACTTGAAGAGGTGTGCATAAGACTGACATGACACCCTCATAATCATGATATTATACGTGATGACTATGAAGGAAGTTTTATGCATGTTTATGACAACTGTCATTAAGTGTCATTCGCTCAGTTATGACATTTTTAGTGCAAATATGAAATTGTTTGAGAGATCTTTGTTATGACACCTTGGCAAAACATAACCTGTCAGTGTCTTTGTCATGACAACTTGACATTAACACAACCTGTCATAAACATGACATAGCAGATTAATTATCAAACTTAACAAACCACTTAAACTGTCAGGTGGTTGGTTTTGACATTGGCTGTCAAAAGGCCATTATGATATTTTATTTGCAAATTCCAATGTAGTTGAGGTCAAGAAAAAATTGCCTCATGACAGCCAATGTCAAAACCAACCACATGAGTTGTCATAACAAAGACATCTCAAACAATGTCAAATTTGCATTAGAAGGAGAAGGAGAACATCGCAAAATCAACCTTTGGTCTAATAAACCTTTGGTACCTAGTCAACCGTTCTCTGAGATTTGTTTTCATGATAATCAAATGTAAAGAGTTTAATCTCTAAAACCGGTTTAGTGTACAACGCTAGTATATGGGGGCATATAATAAGTAAAAAGAAATCACTAGTTAATACCACTAACAAGGCTCAAAATAGCCCCACACTAACACAGTAACATAATGAGGGTCCCTGCATGCAAAACGAAGCATTGAGAACTTTGTAAGCATACAGACCGTTTAATAAGAATACTTCATAAGGAGTCCACTTCGTGTATACACAGCAGGAGCCATCTTTGGAAAACATGTCGATACGTCGAACCACGAACAACGTGCCAAGTGAGCTGAACTGTACGATGTTCAGTGAACTTCTGAACTGTATGAACAGCGTTCGTGGATCGACTTGTCGAGACTGTTTTCTCCTGCCTCTATACACGAAGTGAACTGTCTTTATAAAGTATCTTCTTATTAAATGGTCCGTACTCTTACAAAGTTCTCAATGCTTCGTTTTGCACGTATGGACCCTCATTATGTTACTGTGTTAGTGTGGGGCTATTTTGAGCCTTGTTAGTGGTGATAACTTGCAATTTATTTTTACTTATTATATGCCCCCATGTACCAGTATTATATGCTAAAGAGTTTTAGAGATAAAACTCTTTAAATTCGATTATTGTGAAAACAAATCTCAGAGAATGGTTGACAAGGTACCAATGTTTTGTAAGACCAAAGGTTCATTTTGCACCAGAGTTCCCCTTTAGATTATCATAATTGAGTGAATGACCGTTGTCATAAACATGCATAAAACCTCCTTCATATTCATGACGTCCTAGGGCTGATAAACCACGGTGGAGTCGAGGGAGTGCAGAGTTGGAGGGGAGCTGACAAATTGACTGGCCAAGGTGGAGACATGGGCCTGGAGGCTTGAGGTGAAGCCAGGGAATCCTCATCCTCATGCCAAGCTTGTGATCGAAAAGCCCGAGGTGAATCCGATGAGCCGTACGGAGTTAGCGGCCAAGAGAGAGCCGAGGAGAAGGACGACACCAGTGGAGCTGACGGAACCAGTGAAGGACATGAGACCAGGAACACAGGAGGAGGAAGATCTCCGGACGGAACCAGAGCATCCAGATAGCCGGATAGGACCAGTGTGGATGCGACGACATGAGGGTGGGGACTCGGGAAGGAACTGGATCTGCAGTCCACAGATCTATAAGGCAGTAGTGCTCTCCTGGCTCTGTGATGTAATGGACAGCACACTTAGACACAATGGCGACCCATGAGGCAGGCTTTTGCGCTCGCTCAGTGGCAGGAGTGGGTCCGAGCTCCCTCTCTGCCTCGCTGATGGTGAACAGGGCATTTCCCTGCTGAAACCTTCACCGCATATATTCCACCAGCAGCCGGTTCTCACAGGTATGTCCATCATCAACATTTTCGGTCCTGTATTCTGTCACGTGAGGCTGTAGTAAGTAGTGCACGATGACGAATGGTTCAAAAGGAAAGTCTTTAATATCGTACTCAGGAAAACTCAGAAGAATCATGGAAATGCAACCACACAACTTATAAACACAAGAGGTAAGAGTACAAACAGAACATAATTAACAACCAAATAGATTAATTAGAGAACTAAGATACAAAATCACATAAACTGAGAATGTATGTCACATATCAAGGGTTAAAGGGATAGTTCACTTTGAAATTAATTTTTGAAATGATTTAGCTTACCTCAAGTGTCTTTGTTTCCACAGTATTTTCAATTTTGACATTTTTCAGTCAAACCGTTGTTGTCTATCAGTCATACACTGGAGGCTAAGGGGGTCCACCAAAAAGCATACAGAGATAAGTCCAAATTAAACATTATTTAATGACTCCTAAATGTAAGTACACATTGATGGCCTAAGACACGAAACGAGCGGTTTTTGTGAGAAAACGAACAGTATTTATATCGTTTTTACCTCGTGTAATCACAGTGACGTCCCAGTGATCTGAATCAGTTGTGCAATGTCCAACTGAACCGAACTGAATCAGTTCAATGTTACGCCGGAAGTGATCGCTTGCGTGTGACGTCACTCAATATTTACACGGAGAAGTTTTACCTTTTACTAAACATATTTAGATATACCGAAATCGTCTTGCATTGTGGTTTCCTGTATATCTAAATATGTTTAGTGAAAGATAAAACTTCTGAAATCTCTGTATAAACAAAGAGTGACGTAGGCGCGCAAGCGATCACTTCCGGCACATGCGCAGACCGAAGCGCCCGTGGCGTCAGATCATTTTGTCATGGCTGTGATTACAAGAGGTAAAAACGATATAAATACTGTTCGTTTTCTCACACAAACCACTCGTTTCGTGTCTTAGGCCATCAATGTGTACTTACATTTACGAGTGGACCCCCTTAACCTCCAGTGTATGACTGATAGACAACAACGGTTTGACTGAAAAATGTCAAAATTGAAAATACTGTGGAAACAAAGACACCTACATCTTGGATGCCCTTGAGGTAAGCTAAAACATTTCGAAAATTGATTTCAAAGTGAACTATCCCTTTAAGTCAAATATAAATAGCATATTCAAGTAAACTTTACAACTACATGATGTAACCACTTTTTGTGTGTACACAGGTGTGGTATAAAGATTTATTTATTTATTTTCAGGTGCCCAGAATGTCCACCCAATAAAAAAATATTTTGCTCAGCAATAAAAAGAAAGTTAGACTGAACACTGATCAGTCATATAAAGAGATTGTGCCTTGAACATTGCTCTGTCATAAACTGTTGCCAATTTACCTGCAACAGCATCTCTAAAAAATATATTTTGGACAGGAGAATTCATTTAGATTTTATAGCTCGCAAGGCATTCATTCTCATTTGATTGTGAAGGCAGGATGATTTTCTCCACGACTATGATGTGTCATTAAATCCATCACAAAGCTGTTTTATCCCCTGTGTCCACCAGAGCAGCAGGTATTGCTAAATATTTTCTCTGTCTGGTTGGGCATTTGGTGGTAGTGCTAAATCCAACACAGTCAAAATTGTTTTGTATCCCAAATGGCCTGTCCTGACAGCTGACAGTTGTGATTCACGCATTCTGATCCAAAATATTTATTCACAATTTTCTGTTTTGGAAGGTTCGGGATTGGGTGAACTGACTGTAATAATCAACCCAAAACACTTGAAAAACACAAGTAATCCAAATACTGGAGGGGATGTGCTTTCATCACTTGTGTCAATTGTGGTTACGGCCATGTCTAGGTAAGTAGACCCCATGGTAACACTTAATTTCAATAGTCCATTTACACATTCTATTAACTATAAATAATTTTACAACTACATGTCAAATTCCAGTCACTAGACTATTAAAAGTAAATTAAAAGTGTCGACTTATTCTTCACAAACCCTAACCTTTTAATAGTCTACAAATATTTAGTTGTAGAGAGTTAGTTGACATGTAGTTATAGTTAGAATGTCTAAAATTAAAGTGTAACCTAACCCTATATACAGTACTTCCATAAAACCCCCATGAAATCAAATTTGGAATTTTGTTCCTTCAAAGGTACAATAATGCAAGATTGTTTCGCCACCAGGGGTCGCTAACCTCTTACAATAACAAAGGCGTATATTAATGACGTATATTCCACATTAAGCGGAATTATGGATCTTGTCATCAAGCTGATGGATCTTTTATGGATGAGTGAATACGTTGATGTTTTTAACATGACTGTTGTATGAAGCAGGGCGCGATTGCTAGACGTATACCAACGCCACACGCAACGCGAGTCCCGCGGAGATAAAGGAATAAGGACATTTCATTCTACCGAACTATACGCAAGTGCTGAATTACTCACACAGGTCAGTTTTTTAAAGGAATTAAACTTGAGGTAATACAGCGCTGCTTCACTTCTTCTAACAGTTTCACTGTCACATTAAACTGCATTTGTGTGTGTTGAATTTTGTTAGTTAGGTTGTTTTTTGGCTGTATGAGACTAAGCTAGATCAACATAAGAATAACATACAGATCATATTCTAACTTTTCATCATTTTGAACTACATAACATTGATTAGTTTTATATACATTGATTTGCTCAAGTAACATGCAACACTCGCGTCTCTGTCGAAGTCGAAGTTAGTCGCGGACGTGGAGTTCTCTGCATCTCGAAAGATGTTGATCTTCGTTTTAGTCCTCTTTTTGTCTCAAAGTCTGCTTGCCGTGGTCCAAAATGTTTGCACAAAACCTTGCTAGGGACGCTTACGGTGTTGAGCTCGCATAACGGGCATAACCGACCCAGTTGTCCACGTCTGTCGCCATGGTTACTATTGCAGTACCAGGTCAAACCTGGCGGAAACCAGGGGTAACGCGGATATGACGTCATTGACTGGCGACTCCTCACCCCAGCTCACACGCCCCGTTTCCTTGGTTAAAAATCGCAATTTTCTCACAATTTACAAGTAGTTGGAAACATTTGGGATTTTGTAAGTAATCAACTAAAGAAAATAATCAATAAGACAACATCTCTTGAAACCTCTTTGAAACATCTCACATACTAGGGCTATGACTGTGGCATTATTATGGTGACTGCTCAGTAAGGCACAGCAACAATCACGTCAACAAAATTGGTAATGACACCACATTAATTTGGCTAATCAACAACAATAAAACCGCATACAGAGAACAGGTGCAGTTTTGACAGTGTGGTAGGATAAGAACGACCTGACCGTGAACAACAACAAAATAACATCCCAGACTTCAGGAGACACGGAGGTGTCTTAGCCGAGAATGACACCAAAACTTCAATAGATAGATGGCCTACATTATGAAACATGTAGGTCTGTCAAAGCTGATATTACAACAGAAGCCTGAAACTGTGACAAATGCTCTAGGATTAAGATTTATCAACTGAATGTTAATGTAAATATTGGAATTATTCATAAAAAATCTATTTAAATGTTCAGAATTGACTTTCCAGCCCCATATTATTTGCTTTCTATCATGAAACATGCTTTTAAATACAATCAGTGAATGGCAATTCAGAATATCAAGCTTCACAAAAGGCAAATAAAATGTTTCATAAAAATATTTTTTTTTTTTTAAAAAATGATCTTATGATAACATTAAACTTTTACTTTTATTCGTGGGGGAACTATTCCTTGTTTAGAAATCCAGTTCCTACCTCAGAGTATAACACAGTCTCATCCCAAGTCGTCATATAACTGACGTCTTGGGACGTCTTTTGACCTTACGTCAACATCCGCCTTTTTAGGGTACCCTTAGGCCCCGTCCACACTACTGCGTTTTCGTTAAAAAAACGGAGAATTAAAGCGAATACAATCTCCGTCCACACCAGCGTTTTATCTGCGTATTAGAAATGATCTCCGTCCACATTAAAACGACTGAAAACGCGGATCACGTGACCATTAACCAACACTGGGCATGCGCGTGCCGATGTAAACGGTGATTGACGAATCAGGGCAGGATACGTCATGACTGATAACACCCAATCATAGAGCCGAGCGTCAGCCTCTGCATCAGCGTTTCTGAACTCCTCCGTTTTGTCTCGTCCACACTAAAACGCCCTCCGGAGATTCAAAACGCAAAACGCAGCTGCAGCGTTTCTAAACTTCTCCGTTTTAGGTCTTCGTTTTTTCCGTTTTAGTCTGGACGGGAGGTGCAAATGTAGAAAATGTCTCCGTTTTTAAACGAAAACGCAGTAGTGTGGACGGGCCTTAAACGTCGATTAGTTGACGATCCCGGGCCGTCATACAACTGACGCTTTACCTTTAACGTCAGTTAGGTGACGGGGTAGGTTTAGGTCTGGGGTAGGGTTTGGATCCAATAACGTCATCTAACCGACATTTAAGGGTACCCTAAAAAGGCGGATGTTGACGTATGGTCAAAAGACCATCAGTTATATGACGTCTTGGGATGAGACTGCGCTGCAGAGTAACAACCAAATTTGAAGACATATATATATATATATCACAATTGCAAATTTAGGGGCCGTTCACAAGACCTTTACACTTGGATTGGTAAAGTTTTTTAATCCAAACAGATCCTCTGACTGATGTTAAGAATATATATATATGGCTCTGGGTCCAGAAAATCTTTTCTCTATCAGTTCAGTGAACCTTTAGTTCACTTGTCATCTTGACACCTTTTAATAAGCATTAATTGCGGTAATTAGTATTACAGAGCACAACCCTCATTATATCATACTTCCAAAGTCATTACAATTTAGCAGAACATTAAGCAGCCAGTGACACAGACCAGCTACAGGAGCAGTGAAGGAGGATCTGAATGCAGATTTGGGTGAAAGTTTCAACCAATTTAGCACCTTTGAGATTCAGGCCCACCTCCAAGGACTGACTCAGACATTCACCCATGTCTGGAAAGAAGACACACAAGCTGAGGAAAATGATTAAATAATTTGTCACCTGTTTGGGTTAAAGTCTTAGGTGATTTCGTAGTTGTAGGTAGTTGTAGGAACCACCCACCAGGGTGGTTCTCAGATAACTCTAAAGTGACGGCCCACATTGACATAATTTAAGAGCAGCATTCAACAACATCAACAACTGGAGAATGGAGGATGTCGTGACCGGAGCTGCGTTTTTGTTGTGTGTCGTGGGATTTGTGATAATGGAGTTGGAATGTAATCCCGGAGTGGTGTCTGAGTGCGTAATGCAACACTTATCTGAGTCCACGATTGGGCAAGGGGCGCATGAGAAGGCATGGCAACCTCAAACTGGACCCCGCTGCTTGCTGGCGACAGGAGTTGAACATGAATTTGGTACCGCAAGCTGTGAGGCCAGCAGTGGAAGTGACATTTTATAAAAAATATTCTTACCTGCCCCTACTCCAGGGTAAGAGCCGTTCCTTCCGTCTCCAGGTCGCCCGTCTCAGGCAGTGTTGTCTTCTGATGTCATGGTTGAGCTGGTTCCACAGTGGACCGACGCCATTTGGGGACGAGCAGGTTGAGTGGCAGCCCTCGAGTGGTTTTGGCATGCCAGGGTAGTTCCTTGATTGCCTCAGACAACTTCTGGACTGCGGAGAACTGCTGGGCACAATCCTCAACAGTGTCGCTAAAAAGGGCACCTTGTGAGATGGGAGTAGAGTGAAAGTGCAATTTCAAGACATCTCACACCTCTGCAAGGTTAGCAAGGGGGGGCTTCTGACCCACAAGGGTGGACATTGTCTGGCCGAGGGCCTGCACTGACTTTCATCACGGTCAGTCACTGTGCAGTCCTGCAGAACTACCCTTATGCATTATGAGTGTTTTTGCTTTGTGGACTTGCAGGGTGGCCATCACATGCAGCGGCCAGAGATGTTGCTGTCCCAAAGGTGCTGGATGGATTTGCGGATGACCCCACCAGGTGGCAGCACTTTTTCACCAGACATTCTCTGCCTGGACTCCCCAGGCCACAACACCCTGACCTCCCCACCATCGACGGTAGTGAGAGAGAAAAAAATGTAAGCAGATTTTGGTACTTTCGGTCTTCCACACTGGAACTAATTTACCTCCATACTGCCAAAGTTCTTTGCGCACCTCTGGGAAAAAAGGGATGGGGTGGGGCAAGGCGATTTACCCTTCATACTGCGCCCCCAGAAACCAATCATCCACCAGAATGACGAGATCCCAGTTCGTTAACTCCATTCTAACTTAACGTCGTGACTGACTGAAAGGGAACTTTAAATTCATTGCAGATTGAGCCAAAGAGGTGATGTGAAAATACTCCTGCTGATAAGAATTACATTTTCCACCACCAGAAAAAGAAAAGGGGAATGAAAAATAATCATGTTAGTTTATGAATTGCCAGTCTTATAAGGTGAAATATTTGGCCTTTGTCAGTACAGGCATTAATACAATTATCCACAGTTTAAGAAAAGAGGTGAGAAGGTGAATATTTCAAGGACTTTGTTCCTTGTTGGGTCTGTATGACTTTTTGTAATCCCACCAGTTGCAGGTGAGACTGTGTGTGGAAGACAAGCATTCAATTCTAGCCTAGCTAAAGGTAAAGTTGTTACTCTCAATAGTTGACAGTGAATGTATTAATCTCATTAAACCAAACTAAATTGAAAGTCATGTAGCTTCATGTCATACTGTCAACAAGTGCCGGAAGCTTCAACTCCAATTAGTTAAAAAACATAATCCATTTAAATCAGTGATTCATCCTGTGCTTCATCTAACAAACCTCAAAAGAACATCCATTTACCGGATTTACTTGAGTCACGATCAAATGCTTGTGTTTCGGCTCGTCGAGAACCTTAAAAGGATAGTAATCTAAAAAGAATGTACAAGAATATTAACAAGAATATTCACACAGCTTTTTTTCAATGTAGTGACAGTTCATAGCGGCCATGTAAGTCAAGCAGCATAAAATGCAAACAAGAATCCTCCTTGATTTAATACCAATATTACAGTGTCCTGTAAAGCACATTTAAAACCGGTAGCCAGAGCTTCTTGTCATCATAATCTCCTTTTAGGGCTTTGCACTCAACCTGTCTTTGACCCGCAAGTTGAATACATCAGTTTCTTTAACAATCAATAAATAAACAATAGCAGCACAGAGCTGAGAGCAGCCGGGTGAGACAATGTCTGCTCATTCATCCTAATTTGGTTTTCAGTATCTCACTGTGGCTAGAGCCTGCAGAAATGGACGGTTATCTAAATGTCAAGCAAAAAGGGGGAAAAAAAGAATGGATGTGGGAGCGTGTCACACGAATCGACATGGCGAAACATCGCTGTCTAGGGCACTATCTGTGACAAGGGCAACCAGCTGGGGTAAGGGCAAGGAGAGAGAGGATGTTTCAATTTTCTCATTTTGTTTAGAAGCATTGTTTAAAATAGAAAATCCTGAGCAGATCCTCTGTCCTCTTCAAATATCAAAACTGGCCTGTATATACAGTATGATATGACACTCTTATTGGAGCGGGATGTTACAATCGTTTCATACTTGCAAAAACAGGACTTAGTCAGGGTAAACACTATGAATTGGAAGACATTGAGGGCTAGAACCTTCAAACACATCAACTCCCAATAATAACCAAACGAGGGATTTTTTTGGAGGTTTTATACATTATATTTTTTTGTACTGAGGAGGATGTTTTTAGATATGATTAGGGGTGTAAGGGTTCACAAAATTCATGGTTCGGTTCGATACGATACACTTTGTGTCACGGTTCAGTTCGATACGGTTCGGGACGTTTCCAATACAGGAAAAAGAAAGAAATGGCAGAGAAATTTCTTTGATTTCTTTTTTTTTTTTTAAGTATATTTTTATTAAAACTAACATCATAAAGTATGATATATATATATATATTTTTTTTTTTTTACTTTGAGCAATGGAGCTATACTTGACTTTTCTTAGGAGCATATAAAACAAAACAGCTCCTTGGACAAAATGAGATGTAATATTGTTGTCACGATTCCTGTCTTGCGTTTTCATTGTCTTGTGTGGACTTTAGTTATTTCCTGTTCCGTGCCACGTTTTGTAGTCCTTTGTAGTTTTTCTTGTTGATGAGTCACTCCAGGTGTTTCTATTCAGCCCTGCCCCCTTGTTATCTTGTTTGTCTGTGTATTTATACCTCTGTGCTTCAGTTGTTGGTTGTCGGTCGTTGTTGCCTGTTTCTTTGTTTTACCCTGGATAACCTTTTTGAGTTCTTGTTCTTAGTTTCTTTGTTTACCTTTGAGTTTCTTTGTTTACCCTGGATTATCTTTTCATTTAATTAAAGTGCTTGCGTTTGGATTCGCTCTCCGCTTTATTCCTAGCCCCGATGTTACAATTGTAGAAGTTATAAACAAAGATAATCTGATTTTAGTTCAGATTAACATTTGAGGGCAGCAGTTGTATTCATAATGTCAAAATAAAACCAACGTGATGTTACTTGAAAGCATTATAGCCTACTATTCCTGCCAAGCTTCAATGGTTACAGTTAGTAGTGTTATACAGTAAATCCATGGTGAATGTTGCTGATCTGTGGACACTGGATAGTTCATTCATGGCACAATGTTTCTTCTTGGTTTCCATGTCAGCGCGGTTTGATCTGTTAATAACAGAGAAATGTGAATGTTTCTCACTAGATCTCGCAGTGATGGTAGACTTCAGTGGTGGATTCAAATGTTTTCTTTACTGGATTTGGCTGTGTATTGCTAACAGTGCTGCTTGATTAAGATTGCGCTGCATTGGTCCAAACTGATAAACGGTCCGTCAACCACACAATAACGAGTAGCTCAGTTTCGTTCCCCTTACATTACATTTGCCATTTGGTGTTGGGCAATGTTGTGGTCATGCCAGCATCTCTTACATTATGAGCGTGCTTGCCACACCCAATGCGCCTACATTTGAAATAACAAAATTTTTGTTGGTAAAAAAAAATAAAAAATGGTCTAACGAACTGTTCGGTTCCAAATTGTGTACCGAAAACCGAACCGAAAGCCTTGTACCGAACGGTTCAACACGAATACGTGTATCGTTACGCCCCTAGATATGATGCATATTAATAATACAAAAGACCTCTTGTAAAGAGATTTCTCATGTCATGACACCTTTAAATAACGAAGTCAATGACTTATTTAATGGTGGTGGGGGTAGTGTTGACACCCTGTCATGTGGTCCATTGGTCCTTCCCTTCTTGTCTGTGCTATGTCTGATCCAGCCTATCGAGTGTGAAAATGCTACATCTGGTCTATTGGGAAGAACTCCTGTTGATAATCTACAGTGGAGGTAAAATGATAGGGATAGGGTGCCAACTTGCCAAGTCTTGCAACTGCCACAAGATATTTGTTCATCTTTATTGATTCAGACTTCAGTAATACTGTTTCTAATCTGGTGTTATCATGGAGCTTCCAAGTGGATGCCCAGCCTCAAATAAATATTTGAGGCATTCAAAGTCTTTTTTTTTTTCTTGTTTTTAAACCGGTTCCTAAAATCCTTGCAAAGAAGTTTGAACTGTGGCCTCGCACTTGAGTGGTAATCAAATAGCTTATAGTGCTGAAAGATCTTCAAATGTAACCAAGCAATTTATAAGTCAATGAAGATAGCTCATTTACATTCCCGAGATGGAGGAGTTCATTTAGAGGCGGTAGAGAGCAACTGGAGTTCAAGATACTAGCTTAGCTTTGCCTCTGGTTGATTTAACACACAGGCAAAGGTTGAAGCTCAGTGCTGTGTATAGCATCTATACAGTGA
Organism: Pimephales promelas; assembly: GCF_016745375.1. The sequence continues at coordinate 5,074,922 of NW_024121499.1, read as the reverse complement.
TTCAGATCCTATTTTCACCTCACTAGAATGCCAATCACGTTGAGGGGGGTTGTTATAGAAGCATGGAGAGTTACTTTTGCACCTTTATAGTGCATCTTTATCATGCTCATATTTCCCCTGTATTTCACTCATGAATCTCAAGCAAATGCAATTGCTCGTGTGAGACAGCAGTGCTTGTAAGAGGTCTTGGTTATCAGATGAAAACTTTGGATTAGGCTCCAAGTCTCACTATTAACTATGATTTGTACCTCAGTAAACTCATAATTACTGCTTGTTAATAGTTAATAAAGGTAGGCTGTTGTTAAGTTTAGGTATTGTGTAAGATTAAGGGATGTTGAATATGGTCATGCAGGATAAAGCAGTAATGTGTGCTTTTTAAGTCCAAAACAGCCAATATATTAGTACTATGCACAATAATAAGCAATTAGTTAATAGTTAGAATTGGACCTTAAACTAAAGTGTTGCCATCTATATGTTAAAGTGAACAAATTTGCTTTCCTTTCAGTCAAATGTTGACTTCTCAGTCAAAACTGTTGTGGTATGATTCATTGAAGAAGACTGATATATATTTATACTGATATAGAGAAAAATATTTGATTGCTCTATACTTGCTTTGTTTCATAAAAACAATTTTTAAAAAGTACACACATCGATCTCACGATCTCACCGATCTCACGACCAAATCGTATGAATTCGACGCATGATTAAAAAAGTGTCTAATTCGTACTAATTCATACCGTACAACCTCACTCGCATGAATTAGTAAGATTTTGCTAAATCGTACATATTTTACGAATTGGCCAATTCGTATGAATTCGTACGAATGACCTACCAACAGTGCTACTGCCACATTGGATATGACAGACTAGACAAATCAACCCGGTCTCATCCCAAATCGTCATATAACTGACGTTTTGGGACGTCTTTTGACCATACGTCAATATTCGCCTTTTTAGGGCCCCCTTAAACGTCGGTAGATGAGGTTATGGGATCCTAACTCTACCCCATACCTAAACTTAACCCTAAACCTAACCCGTCACCTAACTGACGTTAAAGGTAAAGCGTCAGTTGTATGACGGCCCGGGATCGCCATCTACCGACGTTTAAGGGGGCCCTAAAAAGGCGGATATTGACGTATGGTCAAAATACGTCCCAAAACGTCAGTTATATGACGATTTGGGATGAGACTGTGTTAGACAAATCGAGGGGAAGAGGATCTTTCCAAATAAACTTCCCTTGTCCACTTGATGTTGAACTTCAAAATGGCGATGGGAATTCCCCTGATGGGAAGTGCTTATAGGGAACTTTTTATTTTTTTCTGATGCCTTTTGAGAAGGTTTTGCGATTTTTCAGGATCCTGGTTGTTGATGTTAAGTCCTGGTTGGAAGTGTTTTTTTTCTCACTCATTCCCTCATCTGCTATAATGTCAGTCTGGTTGAGTGACAATCTCTGACCGTGAGATTCTGTCTTTTACAGAGTAGCTGGGAGGTTAACGGCAGACACTAAGCCCATTGGTGTCACCTCACACTACACTGCACCTCTAATTGGCCCATCAGAGCAGTGATGTCAACAGGCTGGTGAAAGAGGAGTGGCCCGGCTCTCATCGAGCTTTTGAATGACAGGGACCTTTAAGGGTTCTGATGACAGATCATAAGATAGCAGGGTGGAAGTCTCTGCTGTCTCTTTTCCCACTCAATAAGTGTTATTTATGCACTCAGAGGGATGATGAAATGGTTGTTGGTTGAAAGTCAACTTCACTTTGACAGATAGTTTATCTCCTGACACTTGAGGGTACTATCATTTAATGTGAAGTTTGACTTGGGAAATAAAATAGGACAGGGCCCAGGGTGGAGTCATGGGCATGGCTTGATTTAAGAGAAAAATTTTAGAAAAATTTAAGGTACAAAGAAACTCGGTTTTTCGTGTTTGACGGTTTTTGTTGTATGAAGAAAATTATTTATCCTTGCACTGAGCAATGGAAGCAGGGTTCCCTTGTTCCAACAGCGCAGTCTCATCCCGAGACGTCATATAACTGACATGTTTTGACCATAAGTCAACATCCGCCTTTTTAGGGTACCCTTAAACGTCGGTTAGATGACATTATCGGATCCTAACCCTACCCCAGACCTAAACCTACCCCGTCACCCAACTGACGTTAAAGGTAAAGCGTCAGTTGTATGACGGCCCGGGATTGTCATGTAACCGAGGTTTAAGGGTAATCTAAAAAGGCGGATGTTGACGTATGGTCAAAAGACGTCCCAAGACGTCAGTTATATGACTTCTTGGGATGAGACTGTGTTAGTTCCAAACATTAAGCTAGTCAGATTTCTAACTGGCCAAATATGCAAATATTATACAAACAAATACTATTCTAAAATTTGGGGTCAGTAAGAGTTTGTTAAAGAACTATCTTATGCTCACCAAGGCTGCATCAAAAACACAATTTTGTGGCAGTCTTCAAAATGTACTGTCCTCCCGTCTTTAAAACGAAACTTTCATACGTTTAGATGTAATTTTATATATAGTTATGTTTATTTAATGTAATTTTAAAAAGAAGCGACGGGTGTCAACCTGCTCAGCTCCATTTACAAATATACGTTACATCACTTCTTCATGCCATTGCATGAACATCATGGGAAAGTAGGATTTCCCTTGTGAAAAAGACGTATTTTTAATTGCGTTGAATGCACACTTGTAGTGTACTTCAAATCATAAAAGTATATAAAAAAAACCCTGCACATGATACTTATGAAATAAAAAGCCACTTAAATGCACTTAAAAAGAGTACACTTTTATAACAATATTTTACTTTAAAAGTACACTTTAAAAGTGCACTTTTTAAATGTTTTATGCTTAGTGATTTTGCCACACTATAGTCTCATGTTGTAACACGTATTGTATAACATTGAAGCATGGCTATTGCTGGTCCTGCAGCTAGACCAGCACCAAACCAGCACATTGGAAGCATGGACATTCATGTATTTTGAACAGGGACAATCTTGGGAAGAGAAGGGCTAAATGGGACACCTTTAAACTTAACACAGCGTGCCCCCTGTCATTGCTGAGGAATAGGTTAAGTCTAGCGTTTGTTCTTCAAAGACACTGGGATTGCTTGACAGCTCATCCAGAAAAGCCCATGTTGATTGGATTGGGTGAATTGTTCTGGAACAAATCCTCAATATAACTTTTATATAAGTGACTTCTCTCTTCTTTTTTTCCCCTCACTCTCTGTTGTTGTGTTTGCTCCTTCTTCATACCTGAGACTTATAATGGAGCTGCTCTGTGAATGTACAGTATAGAGCATTTTTATTTTGGTGAAGGACAGAGATCCAGAATTTAATGGGGTCTGGATCACAGCAAAGGCCTTAGACCTGCATGAAAGAATAAAATGGCAACAGAGCGCAATCATTTTCCATTTCCTGCTAAGCGTGATCGCAGCCAAACAGTCATTTGCAACAAAATGCGTCTATGGATCCGTAAACAAATTTTGTCTCATTATGTTTCCCGATAATTTAAGGGAAGCTATTTCCCATCAACACTTGACCTTTTAGAAGAGGATATTAAATGCATCAATGTTAATGTGTTTGTGTATGTGTGCATGCGAGAGGGAGGGAGGGAGACATGGGAGGCTTTTCTGTTTTTAATCCACAGGTATAATTCAGAGTTTTGATTGTGTTTTGGTGTACAAAACTGTGTGGGGGAGAGTGGAGAAAGAAGTGCATTTTCTTTCTTTCTTCACACAACTATACAACATCTGTTGACCAATGTGCTGTACATTTTAAGAGCCATATATAAAAACAGTCACAACCATAAAAACATAAAAGCACTAATATTACAAATAAAATAAAACATTTTTTTTTCATTAGTATTATTCAAAATGCATTTTCTGCAAGTAAAATTATTGTTATATCAAGACAAATTCACCCAGGTCAAAAATATTGTATGTATTAAAATGCTGGCAAATTGTTAATGTATTAAATTAAAATTATTTGTAGAATTTTTTAATTAAGATGTTTCCAAAATGGTGGCTACACTCACCGATTATTAGGAACACCTGTTCAATTTCTCATTAATGCAATTATCTAATCAACCAATCACATGGCAGTTACTTCAATGCATTTAGGGGTGTGGTCCTGGTCAAGACAACCTACTGAACTTCAAACTGAATGTCCGAATGGGGACGAAAGGTGATTTAAGGAATTTTGAGCGTGGCATGGTTGTTGGTGCCAGATGAGCTAGTCTGAGTATTTTACAATCTGCTCAGTACTGGGATTTTCACGCACAACCATTTCTAGGGTTTACAAAGAACGGTGTGAAAAGGGAAAAACATCCAGTATGCGGCAGTCCTGTGGGCGAAAATGCCTTGTTGATGCTAGAGGTCAGTAAGCAGTTCTGAAGGACAAAGGACAAGAAGAAAAATAAAAAATATATATTACAACCCATTTTTGGGTAATCTGAAAGCGTCCAAATACACTTTCTACAAAAGCAAGGGCCTGCTTATTGACACATATTATTCGTTTAATTTTGTATTTCTACATTTGCTTGTTTACACCCACATTTATAAGTGAGTGCAGACCTTGACATGTACCAATGGAGACAGTTTAAGTTGCTGTAAAAAAAACAGTCGTGCTCGCCTGCCTTGTAGGAGATGGGCAACAAGCCCATTTTTTTTTCTCATAACCTATCTGCCATATTTTAATATTGCGCCTGACTCATTGAGATGCATAGGGGAGAAGGGAGGAAATGGAGATGAAATTGACTGATTCGCTCCCTGGCACAAATAGAAATAAATTCCAAGTGACACAAGGAATTCTAATGAACAAAGCTTCCAGTGGACTATGGAACTATAAGGGAAAGAGAGGTTTCTTCTCACTTACGTAATTTCTGTATTCCATATCCAACGGGACATTTAAGAATCCCTGTAGTTACAAAAATATGATTTTTTAACACCTATACCTCCTTGAAAGATTAAAATGCATTACAGTAAACGTACAGTGAGCTGAGGTTTACCCCACTGACTAATTCTCATCAATTCAAGGGTTAATCAGAGAGCTGAAGTGGTCAAATGAAGTGTTGGTGTAGGCACTGCCGCAGTATTCAGAGCACGAAACCATGTCAATGTGCTAATGACCCTCACATTAGTTGATTAACATCTTGACCTGGACACAAGCAGAACGCTGGAGATGAGAAATCCACAGGCTGTTTTAATTGCATCACCCAGTGTTAAGTGCTGTGGCATTACTAATCGCATTAGCTACTCAATGATCATGCATAAAAAGTTAAAAATGATTGGATGTTTTGAAATAGAGTATTCCCGTAACTACTCTCAGACTTTCTTTAGCATTTGCATTAAACAGTTTTGAGGAATCAGTCATGAACTGCATTAAAGGGATAGTTCACCCAAAAATTAAAATTAACCCATGATATGATTTACTCACCCTAAAGTTAGGAAAGTATTCAGACCCCCTCAAATTGTTCACTCTTTGTTATATTGCAGCAATTAGAAAAATAATTTAAGTTATTTTTTTTCCCTCATTGTTGTACACACAGCACCCCATATGGACAGAAAAACACAGAACTGTTGACATGTTTGCACATTTATTAAAAAAGAAAAACTGAAATATCACATGGTCCTAAGTATCCAGACCCTTTGCTCCGTATTTAGTAGAAGCACCCTTTTGATCCAATAAAGCCATGAGTCTTTTTGGGACAGATGCAACAAGTTATTCACATCTGGATTTGGGTATCCTCTGCCATTCCTCTCCAGTTCTGTCAGGTTGGATGGTAAACGTTGGTGGACAGCCATTTTCAGGTCTCTCCAGAGATGCTCAATTGGGTTTGGGTTTATGTCAGGGCTGGGCCATTCAAGAACAGCCATGGAGTTGTTGTGAAGCCACTCCTTTGTTATTTTAGCGGTGTGCTTAGGGTCATTGTCTTGTTGGAAGGTGAACCTTCGGCCCAGTCTGAGGTCCAGAGCACTCTGGAAAAGGTTTTCGCCCAGGATATCCCTGTACTTGGCCACATTCATCTTTCCCTCGATTGCAACCAGTCGTCCTGTCCCTGCAGCCGAAAAACACCCCCACAGCATGATGCTGCCACCACCATGCTTCACTGTTGAGGCTGTATTGGACAGGTGATGAGCAGTGCCTGGTTTTCTCCACACATACCGCTTAGAATTAAGGCCAAAAAGTTCTATCTTGGTCTCATCAGACCAGAGGATCTTATCACCATCTTGGAGTCCTTCAGGTGTTTTTTTTTTTTTGCAAACTCCATGTGGGCTTTAGAGGGCACTCTGCCATAAAGCCCCGACTGGTGGATTGCTGCAGTGATGGTTCTTTGGGTTCTTCTTTACCTCTCTCACCAAGGCTCTTCTACCCCAATAGCTCAGTTTGGCCGGACGGCCAGCTCTAGGAAGGGTTCTGGTCGTCCCAAACTTCTTCCATTTAAGGATTATGGAGGCCACTGTGCTCTTAGGAACCTTAAGTGCAGCAGAATTAATTTTTTTTTGTAACCAATCTGTGCCTTGCCACAATTCTGTCTCTGAGCTCTTCAGGCAGTTCCTTTGACCTCATGATTCTCATTTGTTCTGACATGAGCTGTAAGGTCTTATATAGACAGGTGTGTGGCTTTCCTAATCAAGTCCAATCAGTATAATCAAACACAGCTGGACTCAAATGAAGGTGTAGAACCATCTCAAGGATGATCAGAAGAAATAGACAGCACCTGAGTTAAATGTATGCGTCACAGAAAAGGGTCTGAATATTTAGGACCATGTGATATTTTAGTTTTTCTTCTGTGTTTTTCTGTCAATATGGGATGGGTGTGTACAATAATGAGGGAAAAAAACGAACTTACAGTAAATGACAGCCCGTTCTCATCCTTTAACGTCATATAGAACGCTATATGCAAAAACGGCGCTATACTACGCACATGGCACCCTTTATCGTTAATATAACACGCGAACACAAGACGTCATAAATCCTTTAGTTTGAATATGACACGCACACCTTACCCCACACCCAAACTTAGCCCCCACAGCGCGTGTTATATTAACGATAACAGGTGCCATGTGCGTAGTATAGCGCCGTTTTTGCATATAGCGTTCTACTTGACGTTAAAGGATGAGAATGCGTTGTAAATGATTTTAGCAAATGGCTGCAAAATAACAAAGAGTGAAAAATTTAAGGGGGTCTGAATACTTTCCGTACCCACTGTATATGACATTCTTCTTTCAGACGAATGGAATTGGAGTTGTCCTGGCTCTTCCAAGCTTTATAATGGGAGTGAATGGCCATAAAAGTGCATCTATCCATCATAAAAGTGCTCAATACGGCTCATGGGGGTTAATAAAGGCCTTATGAAGTGAAGTGATGCGTTTGTGTAAGAAAAATATCTATATTAAAAAAAATAACTAGCTTATGGCCTTAAATTGATGTATTTGGCCGTCTGTCGGAAGTTAGTTATTTTAGACGATAAAGTTTTAAATATGGGTAAATCATGTGCTAATTTTCATTTTTGGGTGAACTATCCCTTCCAGGAGTATGTTATAATCAACTGAAGGACTTTAAAGTGCAATTTCCATGGGACGATGGTGCTCAAAGCCAACATGGAACTGTAGTTAGTCAAAAGCAAATACTTGATTTAAATAGTAGGACATGCATTAGGACACAATTGAATAATGATAATATTTCAAAAGCGATTCGGTTTATAGGTTATACTTTAGTCAGCTGGAATGTTCCAAATGAATGTGATTTTCTTTTTTTTTATTGACCATGTTCAATTCGCCAGAGCAAAACTGCATTCATGGTGTAAACTAGCATTCTGGAGATTGTGCAGGCCTCCAGAACAAGAACATCAAAGTTTAGTTTGGCAGCCAAAAATCAGTTTGTTGTTCTGTTCTGGCTTTTGAGGGAACCTCTGCACCCTGTTACTGTTGTTGGCTTCCTCTGTGCTGCTTTTTTCACTCTGACTTCTCTCTCACTATGGTTTCAGTAAAATATTGGCCTAGTTTAAAAATAAACAAAAAGCTTAATAAATATAATCCATTGCAAAATGTTCAAGTTCAACGTATGGGTCTTCAGCTTTAAAACCGAGACGATCAGATCAGCTTCTTAGGGTACAATCTAATACCATTACCCCTGTTGGCCTGATTTTAGAGCCAAGACTCCTTTTTGATTGTTCTGGGACTGACATTCTTAGGCTACAAGCCAAACGAAATAATAATGACAAAAAATGGTTTTGTTGATATTCATCATTCCTTTAGTTGGACTGTACTGCAGGTTTAAAAATAAAGTGCCTTTCGATTTTGAAAGGAAACCAATGGCATGCAATGGACTTCAGTTCCAGATCCTTTTTTTTATATTTTTTATTTTTTGTAGTGGAAAGACATTTCAATAAACTAATTGGTTAATTTTTGGTGTATTTGTTTAATATATTTTTTCATTAAACCCAAAATACAGTAAATAGGATAGTTTACAACATAGGCTGATAGGAAAAATTTGCCTCTACCTACAATTTGTGGAAAACACCAAAACTTTTTTTTTTTACACAAATTATAAATTGGGGCAGATAATCGATTAATAAAGACACTTTCATATGTGTAAAGTCTTAGGCATGTAACTATTTTCGCACACACACATGGTCTTAAGCCAGTTTGCAGCAGTGTGTCAGTATAGGAAACATAATTTTCCATTTCCAAACATTCCTTTTGTCATTATTTGTAATAATCCAGTAATATTTCTTAAAAAAGACAAGGAGTCTGAAAACTCACCTGATCTCATGATCTGATCTCACCATTATTAAGTCTGTCTGTCATTGCATGAAGAAACAGAAAGAAAAGAAAATGAGACAAACTAAATCCAGAAAAAGTGCCCCAACGTTACCAAGACACTTGAAGAAATTTACCTGCAAAGACACCTGTACAACTATGTACAAGTTTACCTGGACAAAAGCTGTTTTAAACACCAAGGGTGGTCTCACACCAAATATTGATTTGATTTAGTTAAAGAAAATCTATGCATGTTCATTTTTGAAGGCATCCTCACTTTACAGCATGTTTCCATGCATTAGTCCCAGGGTTTCTGTACTGTACGAGGTGGTGTTCAATAGCTTACATGCGTTTTCCTCAGACTGAAAATTTCAACAAACTGCAAAGGTGTTCCAATTTCTCTACCTTTTCTGTTTGAGTTCATTGACCACAGGGGCTCACACACTCCCTGTTCACAGCTTAAACGGTGTCATCTTGTTGCTGTGTGTATCAGACGTTCCCCATGTTGTTACCTTTGTGCTCGACTGTGAATGTGTAAACAAAGCTAGAACAGGAGAAGAGGTTCTGTGCCAATTTAAGAGACGACGCCAGCATGTCAAATAAGCAGGAATGATTGTTCTCCACCTTCTTCTCTGATGACATCACTGCGAGCTTGCTGTGAAAGGACTGTCATTTTCCTTACTGGGAAATTTGCTTGAGTGATTTGTAACTAAATGCCTGCCTTTGCTTGATAGTGAGACTCCCAATTCCTCAGCCTCTATAGAGTCCTCAATCTGTTGACATTGGGTCTGCACTTTCAAACCACTCAGACAAACCCCCATTTATATTACCCCTATTTTCTTTCTTTATTTTGGCAGGCAGTCCAGGATCTCATATATCTGGGAGCTGTTTACATGTAAGAGTTGTTTGCAGGAGAACATTGTCCAGGATCCTAGAGCAAAGAGAGGTTCTCTAGTTATGGATAAAATTAATATGTTTGTCCGAGGGATGAAGTTTCTGCCGACATTGGTTTCTAGTGTAAAAAAAAAAGAACAACCCTCATTCCAATCTGCTTATCTGATATTGAAATGCAATATCACCATACAAATTGTGATTTCAATAGAGATTTTGGGGTTATTGAAGTAACAAATCTTGGTTAAAGCTTTTATTTATTTTTTTATTTATTTTTTTTTAGATTACAACATTTGTATCAATCCTTTTGGGATGAAATATATTTGGCCTAGTTGTATTAATATTTCTCTCACTTCTTTTGCCATCTTGAATAGTTTTGTCCAAACAAATACCACCCAAACTTTATCCCAGAAGAATACATGCAATTCTGCCTTAAAATTTGGCCAAAATTATTAAGGCACCACATCAGGAACAGTCTTTACATAGGGCTTGTGTCTTTACTGCCTTACAAACTGCCTAAATATGGAGTTCTATAGGTTTTGGAACAGAGCCACAGTGATTTTACCTTTGCTCATGAATTTTTTATTGGCATAGATATTTCTCATGTTGTTCGAAGCAACAGGTTTCTCATTATGGCAGCTGTTTTCTCTTACCCTCACTCTCTCCATCTCAAAAACAAACCCAGAGCAGGTTCAATCGATGTTTAAGTATGATTCTCATTCTGTTAAACCACTGCACCAGCTTTCACTGCCCTCATGTGGCTCCTGCAATGCCGCCTAGATTGTCCTGAATGATCTAAAGTACTGCAGCTCTCACATTTCGAGAGATCTGAGCTCAGCCTTTATTAATTTTTAAGACAGCCCAGTTAAATAACCCCTATTAAACTCTAATAAAACTGCTATGAAAAAGAATCCTGTTATAAGGGTGATTCAAGATTATCAGTCCTAAAATAAAGAGGGACAATAGGTTGGTGCCTCCAGGTGATTGTGATGTTTTACTCCTTTTTCACCAAAAGGAGTGTATATGTTAAACCACTTTTCTACCAAATTGTATTTAATTACTACATATTACATTTATATTTGAAGATATTTGATAGATTACCCCACAATTTATGTTGTTCCAAACCTTCACTCTACACAATCAATTTTTTTCATACAATAGCTATGTTTCCATCCACCAAGTTTTAAGCAAATTTTGCGATATCGCATATAAAAAAAGCTGAATGAAAAGCCTGGATGTACATGCATTCAAAAAATTTGCTACCAATTTTTAATCCGATAAGAAAACATGCACATAAACTACAATGGAAACACATTTACCAAATAAATCCATTTGATGCGCAATAAAACTTAACGTGAATTTGCCTGAAACAAACCTAAATACAAAACATAAAATAAAAAAAACATAAATAAATGTTTGTTTAGTTCTGAAATCTTTTATTTTCTGAAATAATTGAGCTAAAGTCTGTCATCAAAATGGTTGGGTATAATAACGTTATCGAACACAAAGTATCTGCCTCTGAATGCAATATAACATGTCAGCATCTATTGTGTTTTAACTGTGGACTCTTGAGTAATTTATAATAATGTATGATAAAAGAGCCAGAAATTTTGGCAGCATTTTTATAACATATATTTCCCGGGAAGTGACGATTTTGTCCTCTTGAACACATGGAATAGGGACGGTGCTTTATTTGAAAATTTTAGTTAAATTTGCAATATTGGATGGAAACATACCTACTAATAATGACAAGCAAAATGGGACCCCACTGACTGGACATAAAATAAGGGTGATACCAAGTTCTGTAGGTATCAAACTAGCTGCAATTTAGCAAACTGTTGCTTAGCTCCAGTTTGTGTTGCAAAATGTATAAACCATATTAGCCATGTCTTCCCAAGCCATCTGTATGTTCATACCAAGGGAAAAGCATGTTTCTCCTTCTGAAATAGCCATATAGATCTAGGTTCAGGGGTCCCACGTGTTTATTTCACATGTATAGTGTGAGCAGTCAAGTTGCAGCTCGACGATCGAACCATAGTGTGAGCACAAAAAATTGGCATTACATGTGTTTACATGGCCTTACATTACATGCGTTTTACAAAAAACAGTGTATAACTGGCTTAACCCTGTGTAAGATTGGTTCGTACCCATGACTTCTTGCTCACAATGCAGTAAAAACTACTGTTTAGCTTCAGCCACAACCCTGTGCAGGTGTGTTGGCTGAACATGACCGAACAGTGATTGCCGAATTACATTATGTGATGCGTCACTGGTGTTTGTCCTCAAAGCAGTTTTCTTGACAGTGAAGCAAACAGGAGGTGCAGTCTCAAAGCAAAGGAGAATGAAACCAAATTAAAACCAATCAGAGGCATGACAGAGCACTTCTGCGGACTGATGATAAGCCCACCACATCCCTGCCAGAACCCTGGACGCGCAGAGTGATTCGAGAGCCATGGACCTCCTCGCTGGCTGTTGTCGGCCACCTGTGTCCATCACCGTTCGAGACAAGAGCCAGGGTGATGCTCCTGTGGAGAGAGCCCGGTCTCCCCTGATGAATGGGCCGACAGAAAGAAAGGGCAGATAAATACTCTGCAATGCTGGAAAGAAAAATAACAGAGCAGATGCTATGCGCAACACAGAATGGGAAAAGCACAGGAATTGCATTGAGATTGCATAGCGTTAAGAGTGAGACTTTGGTGAGGATTTCAACATAACCTCAAAAAGCTTTCCTGATGTGTGAAACCTCTGGGAAAGTAACTCTAACGACTTTCAAAGACCAAAATGTTTTTGTTTTTTTTTCACTGAAAAGACTACCTTAGATCACTATGAATCATATCCCATGTTAGTCCAGGCTAATTTAGGCTAGATGTCAAAAGCATCTTTGATATGAGTCAATACGTGAAGAGACTTGGTCAAATTGGCCATTTTGGGAATAAAAAAATGCATATCAAAATATTATTTTTTTTGGTTATCAGTTCTTATTTGAATGCAAGCTGCTGCGGTGTATATTATTGTTATTTATACAACGTTTCTTTCTGGTTCTCGAATATGATTGGCTGAGAGCCTTTTCCAGTTGTTCAATATTCACCCAGTATAACAGTTTCATGTTTGTATCACTCCGCTTGCAGCGATTGTCATGGCAGGCAAGTAAATCCACCACATTAAAGCTACAATGTAGCATTGAAATTGTACATGACTTCCCAACTGAACATTACTTTCCAGCCCCTCCCATTCAAAGGCATTTTAACTCCTACGGTGGGTGTATTATTTCAAGATTAACATAGCTTCCAGTTCGAATTCGCCCATGAGTGCCCATTGGCGGAGGAAAAGTATCTTAAAAGTTAGCCAAGCAACTATAAAACATTGAATTTACACAAATAGAGAAAGAAGAAAGCAGGCAACTTCAGTGTCCCATTTAAAATCCTCATGAGCTCTTTCCATCTTGGAAAAGCCACTCCAATATTGAATTTGGTCTTGTTGATTTGCCTGTTGCGTTGCCGTTTTGATTCTTTCTTTCGCTTCCTTGCCGATACAAATCCTCAAGAATAGGTAATCCATCTTCGACAGGCTGCCAGTCGCGAGTAATCTCCCCCTCGAATTCATCACAGTGCCAATGAGTGTAAAAACGTGAAAGGCGAAGCTTGAATTTACAGGTTAGTCCCAGGCTAATGTACTTTCAAGATGGAGCCGCAACATGGGTTGTACATTTGAATTACTGAGATTAAAATGGGTAATGAGACCCATTAAACATTATATTAGAAAGGCATTTTAACATTCAATATGCCTTTATTTGAATTTATTAAATTATATTTTTATTTACACATGGTTAAATTGTTTATTTGTGGTAACCATGGCAATCTACAAAATATTATAGGCCTATTTGAACTATGGTCACTGTAATGTTCATTTTCATAAGGGACTGCTAGTGACAGGCTGTTGCACCAATAAAATGTAACCTTTTTATTCTGACAGTGTATGATTTATATTAAAATTTGTTACAGAATAGATTAGAATATCAGTATGAAACTTTAACATTCAATTTAAAACAATTTAATTGCACAAACTATGTAGGCTATAATTTGTTTATTGTGAATTAGCTCAACCATATATTTTTCTGTCTTCTGTTAAGCATTGAATCACTGATCTTATGACAATTTATAGATCAGTGGTTTGAATGCATTGTTGGCAGTGTGTGAATGCTCTCTGCGATTGATTGCTTCTGACTTGCAGCATTTGCGTGTGTTCAGTTCAGATAAGCAGGGAAGTGGTTCTACTAGACAATTATTCACTAACATAGGTTATTCATCCAATTCAATGCATATTGTAAGCATTAGATTTCTTGAATAAACAAAATTACTGGTTGGGAAAAAAAACCTGTAGTATCGATATTTTCATTTGAGTATCGATACTTTCGATTCTCTACATCAATATCGATATATCGATACTTCGTATCGATCCGCCCATAACTACTTTGCTTACGAGAATACTTGATTACTTTGTGTTAATTCGCGCGTCAAGAGTGAAACAAAAGTTTGAAGCAGAATTTATGAGCGTCGGAATCGAAACCCATTGGCGGCCATATTTTTTATGTTGATCGAGCATTCATTGAGTGAGTGACCTCACTGTTGCTCTGGAGAGCAGAACAGTGGCGTGGGGATCATTGTCGCCGCATTTGTGTCCACCGGACCCTTCGGAGGCGAAACTTTTGGCGAGTTTAACCATTTGCTCGCTTCTGCAGGTCATCAAACTAGCTCTAGCGGTACTTCTGCCTGTCCCATGCCCAGTTTGATGACCTGTTGTCCCGCATCGGAGTGAGCTGCGTTCCAGTCCAAAATTGTCATACCCTTCACTCGCTAACTTCCCTCTATCTTGTTCACTCGGATGTACGTCATTGCCTACGTTGCACGAGTGCCCACTACTACGGCTTTTTCAGAATAGAGAGAACTGAAAGAAAGCGAAGCCTGCAAAACCGATGCTGACCTGGCCTTCTTGCTGCTGCACTTGTAAGTATCTTTATAATAAACTGTGTTTAATGTTTGTATTTCTTGTAATTGTGACCTCGTGAGTCGGGATGTTTGCTATTGTCTGTTTGTTTTTGTTTTTTTATTATGCTCGCTGTCTGTTACCGGCTTACTAGTACGTCAGATACTGTAACTTAGATGTTAGCATTTTCATTAGCAAACAAACTTGCTTGTTTTCTGTAAGTTAGTGTTTTGTCCGTTCCTCTCTCAGGGTTTATTTGTGTTTCTCAGATCGCCTATAAATCGATATGAAATTCTACAAATTATGCATTAGTTTAGCTTAATTGTCGTCAGCCTCAGAATTAGTAACGTTATATACTGTGTTGACTTGATATATAATGCATAAACCGACACGAAAGCTGCTAGCTAATAATGCAACTTTTTATATTTATTTAATCACATTTACACAAACAGAACTATAAATAAACGAGAAATTGCATTGCAACTTCACACATGCAACTCTGTGCTAGTTTGACCTTGTGTATAAATGATGTTGATAAAAGATTGATACATTTTCTTTTTCCTTTTTAGCTACAAGCGTTGGCAAGTGTCATCAACTCCGAGTAAGGGGCACTCCAGACCACCAGTACCACCGGTCTCAAGCTTCAATAATAAAATAAACAAACTTGTAATAAACAAATTAAACGTGTTTGACTTTCTTTGGTCAATCGTTACGATAGACAACTCGGATCACCAGAAAAATGATAGAAGAATGTAACGTAACATGTATTTTGATAATGCATAATCTAAGTAGCTGTAGGCTAAACTAAAAATAAATAAATAGCGGAAATATTTCTTATAGTATTGATTTTTAACCATAATGTTACTGATTACGTTTGGTAACACAATAAAAATATACACTATCTCAACATTTGAATAATATTGTTCTGAGAATCATACCTCAGTGGACAGGGCTCGGGCGTTTGGTTTGAAATGTGCTGGGGACAGAGACGCATTCGGAAGGGCATTTTCAAAAGTGCTGGGTAGGCTACAATAACGCATTCATTCTTTTTTTTCTCTTTCGAGTAGGTCATGTTTTGAAAGACTATGTCCTGTAGCTTCCTGATGCACATAAATAAAAATAAGCACAATGTCCGAGTATAGTGAGTATATAGAAAATATACGCCCTTGATAGCATATGTAGGCTACAGTGATGGTCCGTCCAGAATTCCGCACTCGTCTCGAATAGTTTTTTTTCCCCCCTCATCAAAACCAATAATTTTTATCAGTGGTTGAATTGATGTAATGTTTATCAGTGGTTTTATATGTTTTGATGAGGGGGGGGGGGTTGGGCTCTCGAATATAGCGGGATTAGAACCCATGAGAAAAAGGGACACGTTTGTGTGCATTTTGATTTGTGATTTCACCGGAAAGAATCTCCGCCACGGATTGAAGCGCGGGGAGTTGACAACGAGTTTGCGACAGTTTTCTCATATATATATACTCCGAAACTGTAGGGGGAGCTCGAGAGAGAAACCTGCGAGAAAACAGCAAAGAAGTTCCCAGTCTTACTGAGCGCTGCTTTAATATCAGAGTGTTTGCTCTGCTGTGGTGGTGATTAGATGATCTGTGGTTGCATCACAATCATTCTGAGACATATAGATGCCTGAAGTGTACAGTTGAAGTAGACTTGCTTCCTCGGTTTAAATCGAGGCAATGAGTGTCTGTCCATATAAACTTCCCTCGTTCACTTCACGAAGTGGAACGCACTTCAAAATGGCGGCAGGGATTCCCCGAGGGGGAAAGTTCGCAAGTGCGTGTCTAAAAGTGGACTGGAACACAGCCATGGACGTATGGATTTCAGTGAATGTTTAACGCCATTAGATGGCGGCAAAGATGCTGTTTATGAGTGAGTCAGAACAAGGAAGTTGTTTTAGCGATGTCATGGAAAGGAGAAAGACGAACATATCGCTTTCTTCAGTGGACATTCAAGCTGATTTTTTTGGATATCATATTATGGACATTGACCTGAAGAATGAATGCTACATCAGATGCAGGTAATACGCTTGTTAAATCATCTCTCTCTCTCATAATACTCTCTACACAATACAACAAGCTTCAATGAAGCGACTCATGTTCTTTCATTACTAGTTCTAAAGTTACGTTTTAGAATTAGGAGGCTTGAGCTCACGTGTCAAACAAAGGAAGTAGTTCTGCACAAAATAGTTTTTTTTTTTTTTTAAATAAACTCCACTCCGTTGTTGTTTCTTATTTATTTACTCCCTTGTGCAGTCGAACGGTTGTAAACGCAATAAATCAAAGCCCTGCTGATATATCGCAATGCTACTCGTGTGATATGCTGAAATATAGTAATTATAATATACATTTTTTTTTTTTTAAAGAAAGGAGTGCGTTTAATGGCATACTGGTTGGTCTTGAAATTGAGAGATTTTTTACTGGTAAGTAACTAACCTTATAGTGAAAATTTTACTAGCGAAAACTCTACTTTTTAACACTTTTGAACTTTTACTTCAGAACACTTTTTAAAGCACACTTTATAATAATAGGCTACTGTCATATTAAAATTTGTTACTTTTAAAAGTACAATTAAAATCCATTGCTTTAAATAGTCAAGCTTGTAGGCTACACTTATTTTGATGCCTTGACTAACACACTAAAGCACATGTAAATTACTTGAATAGAATTGTAACTGTAGTGTGTTATTTAAGTTACTATAATTTAAATTAACAAAACTGCAGTGTACTAAAATCATCATTACAAATATAGAATTACATAGTTTACCATATGTCAGTGCATTTTACAGTACCTACCATATTTTTCAAAGACAATATAATTATGAAATTACACATCTTTGGTACTGTAACTGCATATTTTTATGGAATACGTCACTTTTCACAATAGTTCACTTTTTAAGTCATCATTTACTCACCCTCAAGTTGTTTCAAACCTATATGAATTTATTTCTTCGGATGAATACAAAATAAGATATTTTAAAGAACGTCTGCAAATTCTAAAGAAGTATTTTTTTCCATTAACTGCTTGGTTACAGACATCCTTCAAAATCTTTTCTTTTGTGTTCAGCAGAATGCAATTCATACAGGTCCTTTAAGTTCAACTTATTGCATTCAATATACATTTAAACTATAAAATATTTTCAATTATTTGTGAATAACAAGCAATTAAGTGTCAGGAAGTATTACATTCATTTTGCACTTAGCTATTTTTTAAAAGTATTTCTTTCATAAGAAATAGGCTATTTTTTGAAGTATGCTAAATGTACTTTCACAAGTAGACAACCTTCAGAAATGAATGATTTTGTGGTTTCTGGAAACGAGTGGGAATCATATTTATAAAGCATTAGTATTTATGCTACGTTTAACTTGCTTTCCGAGATTTTTTTTTCCAGCAGAAAATGTCAATCTATTTCCATACACTCGTTGTCTCTCTAACTAAACCGCTATCACTGACAATAATGGCATCCATTATTCAGATTGTTTCCATTTGAGCGATAAAATGGGTAAAAGGGGTGAAAGGGCCGAAGTGAACAGATAGAAGTAAAAGAGAATAGCTTCCCTGTAAATGTAATTGTTCAAACATCATCAGTGTATATTCAGGGTCAATAATGTTGTTATTCTGGACTAAGCTGACATATGGCTAAACTAACAGAACCTCTGATGTGAGAAAAATATTACACCCCTGTTTTCTGAAACTTTTTTTTAATAAAATATTTAGACCAATTAATATGTTCAAAAGTTGCAATAGCAAGCATTCAAAATTGAAACACTCAAAGCACAGAGACTCAACTCACAATTTAGTTTAATGGATTTAGCTGTTAGCATGTTGCTAAGCTAACACCTCAATTAACATTTTACTTTAAAATAGTATTTTTTTTTATTCGATTGAACTACTTTGCCATCTTGAATGTTTTTTATTTTTTATTTTTTGCTGAACTTAAAAAAATGCATGATATGGGATTATCCTTCTTTGTGAAAAATGCATGCTAAAATCTGGCCAAAAAACTGTATCTGGCATGATAATTATTCTGCCTACCTTATACAACAGCCTTCCACCAGCTCACTGGGTTTTTGAACAAAGTTGCAAGTATTAATTATAAATCCTATTTTGTGATTTTATTTTATTTTTTGACTGCTTTCATTTAACATTGTTTAACTTCTGTATTATGTGTATTTTCTGAGAATCCTGACCTCGTAGCTCTTTTCAGTCTGCTCAAGGGAAAGCATTCAAGGTTCATGCTCAGAATTTTTCCATGCTTTTCCTAGAGGAAAAGTGACAGATAAAATGGTTAACTGAAATTTAATTTAGCTTCTTTTAAATAGTGTTGAGTGAATGAAACAGATGTTTTCAAAGCCATCGGCAGGGTTGGCAGCAGTACACTGAAATATTATTTCTACACAGTGAACTTTTGAACGCCTTTGACGGGACCAAAAGTCAGTGTGCTTGGAGTCTTCAGATAACACACTGCTTCCATAGCATTGACAGTGAATAGATTTTGTTCTATTCTTCAACCACTTGAAAGCTGCTGAACGACACAATCAACAGTTGAACAATCTGTTTTGTTATTTTTTTGGCATGTGAAATTTTGGTAACACTTTAGAATACGGTTTCTTCGTTAATGAATAACTACACAAGAACCAATGAGTAACACAATATTAACAATCTAGCAACTATTATTAACTAACAAGAAATTCTGATTAACCAACTAGTAAGTAATAGCGCACAGAAGAAAGTGGTAGTTCACTATTAAGTAATCAATAACTACTATTTTTTAATACTTCCCAGAGAACTACTGAAAAAGTTTATTAACAATCTAGTAACTACTATTAACTAAAAGAAACTCTTATTAACGAATTAGTAAGTAATAGCTCACAGATGAAAATGTTACTAGATACTTCTGTGGGAATTACTAATTATTTGGATTCTATTATAAAGTGAAGATCATTGGAACTAACTAGTAATGACTCAAGTGTTACTAAAGACATTTTCTAAAAGTATACTAGTTCACCAAAAATCTCAAACGGTTGCACAAATCATGACTAGAGTCACTTGAGTCATTACTAGTTAGTTCCAATGATCTTCACTTTATAATACGGATCCAAATAATTAGTAATTCCCACAGAAATATCTAGTAACACTTTCATCTGTGAGCTATTACTTACTACTACTTACTAATAAACTTTTTTAGTAGTTCTCTGGGAAGTATTAAAAAAAAATACAAGTTATTGATTGGTTAATAGTGAACTACCACTTTCGTGTGTGCGCTATTACTTACTTGTTCGTTAATCAGAGTTTCTTGTTAGTTAATAATAGTTACTAGATTGTTAATATTGTGTTACTCATTGGTTCTTGTGTAGTTATTCATTAACGAAGAAACCGTATTCTAAAGTGTTACTGACATTTTTTATAGTCAATCTTATTATTATTTGAATGCCACCTTAGACATTAGATGACTGAAGATCCCTGATATCAAACAATAAAACAGATGGTCTTTATATTATACCATGGTCTGGGTGAATACTCGATTCTGATTGGCTGCAGGGTGTCCGTTAAAAAGTGATAGAGGACACCTAGTAAAGTAGTTCTGGTGAAACTGCCTGTTTACCATTCGAAATGAATAAATAGATGCGCTGCCTACAACGGCTGTGAGTAACCATAGCAACAGGCAGTCACATGCTCTATCATCTAACGTTAGATATTATAGCCTTATACAACAATGAGCGACTTCGTGCTATTTCTTTTAACATTTATGGAGAATATGGCAACTTTGACGACTGGTATGCTGCTGAAGAAAGAAAAAATGTAAATAAAACGGAGAAAATTACACCGCTGCTGCTCTGCTCCATTGAACGCTATTGGTAACGACGTAACTTGCGACCATAGCTAGTTGGATAACGATGCTTTCGGGAAACGCACCCCTGAATGAGACCCTGCGGGGAGTTTTTACGCAGCTGTCCAGACAACCAAGGCAGGAGAAGGCTGAACGTTACAGCGTTTCAAGCCTAAAGGCCAATTTATACTTCTGCGTCGAGGGTACGCCGTAGTGTACGGCGTTGGCTACGCACGTAGGCGACGCCGTTGTGAGCATTTATACTTCTGCGTTCAGGTCTTGGTTGCTCTGCAGTACTGCTCCGAAACGCTAGTTGGCGGCGGAGAGTTTTAATGTTCCACTGTGTTTAGATTCCTCGCGGCTAGGTTACTACGAGTGAAAGAGAGCTGATCATGTTGGAATTGGAGCTTATTAAGGTGGAAAAACAGTTCACTTTAGTGAAATTACTAAAACTGAAAGGCAGAAATGAGAGAAGACTTCGGAGGAGATGAAACGTGTGGAAATCATAGACAGTGGTGGAAATGCGTGAGAAGGTACGTGCGGAAATGCGTAGGAGGAAATGCGATGCTACCAAGCCGACCAATCACCGATCTTGCGGTCCGCGTCGTCGCGACGTGTAGTTACATTTTTGAGGAGGTGCGCGTCAGGCGACGGCGAAGGGTACGCGGTATGGGACGCGTCTGTGCGTATGCTACGCCGTACCTACTGCGCGCACCCTACGCAGAAGTATAAATTGGCCTTAAGGAGCCTGAGGCAAATGACCCTCTCTTTGATCTGATTAATTTATTGCCCTCTATAACGTTAAGCGCAAATCGCTGGACCTCAGAGCTAATTGTATTTTTATTGTTGTTTGATTAATTGTTTTATGTGTAATAAAAAAAAAAACTATGCCTACCTACCTTTGTGTTTCATGAAAAAAAAAAAAAGCATTTGTGAACCTGAAGGGATACGAGCTAAGCGGACTATAAATATCTCCGGTTGCTAAATAAACAGTCAGGCAAGGCAAGTTATTATTTGTAAAAACTAGATTTAGCCTAATTAAAATATAAACTAATGTTTTAAAAATGTTTTATTTGGCAAGTGACCATGGTATAAGCGGGTTAATGCCCTCCGAGGTGTCCATTGTCAGGTTTTAATGGACTTCGGCGGAGGCAACCGTCCTCCGCTGCGCGTCGGCCGGTTTACGCCTCGCCGTCGTCCATTAAAACCTGACAATGGACACCTCGTCGGGCATTAACCCTTACTGGGACTACAGCGTTTTATAAACTCAAAGCACATGTTAAAATATTTAACACATATGTAGATTCTCCATATCATGCCATGAGTGTTGAACCAATACTAAAGTGTAAAAACAAATCATTCCGTTGTTTTGAACGAAGCTTAAGCCAGTCTCCTGTGGAGCTCAGAGTCACAGCTTTGCTTACACCCGACACACTCTCACTAAAATCAAGCACACTTTTCTCTCTACAGGAAGTCTACCGCATCACTTATAAGAAAGCTTTCAAAAGCCATTAGAAGAAAATCTGTGCTGCTGACACAACAGTGACACCGCACAAGTAAATTCAAGAGCTAAAATAATTAATGAGTTGGAGAAGGTACATAAAATAGTGTTTAAAATTAACTCTCACCAAGAGTTGGTGTTACTAGGCCTGTTAATTTCACAGGAGTTTCGACTTGATGCATGGTTGAACTTGCAAACAATTTCATGTTTCAGCTTTCATGTCTTGTTTTCTGTTTTCGGGGCTGTGTTCATGACACCGTTTGTCATTCATGGCATTTTGGGCAAGCGCAAACTTTTGAAAATGTATTTCAAAGTGCAAGTTTTTAAAAAAAAAAAAAAAACTTTCTCTGTGTAAACAACAAAAACGTTAATATGAAAACGATGACGTCATGCACATGTGTATTATCTACCCTTTCTCACGACCAATTCGTATACGAATTCGTACGAGTGATTAAAAAGTGGCTAATTCCAACACATTCTCACCCCAAGGCGTCACCTTTGACCATGCTTCAATATTTGACGTTTTAGGCGCCCTTTAGCGTCACTTACATGACGCGATCCTACGGCGTCATCTAACTGACGCTAAAGGAAAGATCTCAGTTAGAGGACGCGGTTAGGTTTAGGTATGGGGTGGGGGTAGGGTACACGCGATCCTAGGGCGTCATCCAACTGACGCTAAAGGGCGCCTAAAGCGTCAGATATTGAAGCATGGTCAAATGCTTCCCAAGGCGTCAGTTAGGTGACGCCTTGGGAGTGAGAATGGGCTGCTAATTCGTACGACCTCACTCGTACGAATTCATACGATTTGTCTAAACCTACTTGATGGTTGGGTTTAGGGACGGGGTCAGGGGTAGGTCATTCGTACGAATTCATACGAATTGGCCAATTCGTAAAATATTACGATTTAGCAAAATCGTACTAATTTGTACGAGTGAGGTCGTATGAATTGTTACGAATTAGCCACCTCGTAAAATTCGTACGAATTCCTGTGAGATCGGGTTGGTACTATACGTGTCTATAGTGTGTCATCGTCATCTAATGGTCTTGGCGCAGATTATATTAGTCATTGTCTTTTTCGTGAATCCGTGCGAATGGGGAATGCTTTGGCAATGGTGTCGTCTGTACAGTACGTGGAAAACTCTAAGGAAAAATTTTCAGATTTTAGCATATGGTTTTTTTTTTTTTTTTAGAACATTTCATAGAACAGATACATTTTATTCACTCGTCATTGACAGGTTTACCAACAAGTTTATTTCAAACCTAATTAATTAGTGTATGACGAACAATTATGGACGTGTCATCAAAAGCAGTAGACTGACGGATCCATCCACACTTATAATAAACTGTATTCTACATAAGAAACCCTTGCTTATGATGGGAAGTGACATGTAGGTATGGTATAGCACATACAGAATAGCTTCCAGCAGGTTTTGCATATAAAATATCTTCATATAATATATTTTTCTCATTTGCTTAATATTATTTTCCCTTATGAATTCTTAAATTTGGTGTTGGTGTTATATTAAAAGACTTCAAATCAAACTGTTTAAACATCAGTGCATCGCTACTATTCATCTTTATCCTTAAATGCTTTTCTGCTGTCAAATTTCAATTTCACACTTTAAAGTAGTCAATAATTAATTTTCTAATGCGTGGCTAATTATGTAATTTCCTTATGAGTTATTGAGTAACCACTAAATATTGTCTCTAATGAAGGGAAGATAATGCTCTGCGTTCAGATCTTCTGAATGAGTAGAAAAACTGATGGGACGCAGTTACTTTATGGAACGTTTATAATTATATATGCACAGTCAATGTTTGCCAGTGGTTCTCAGCTTTGAGAATTAGTCTTTGAGATTGGGAAACACATTCCCATCCCATCTAGTTACATATGGATGTGTCACTTTTAAAGCACAGGGTCCCCCAAAAGCATTATGTTTTGACGTGACGGGTACTCCATTGCTTTTAGTTGTTTGCCTTCAGTGTCAGATCAAGTCCTTGTTACCACGCCTGTCTCCCATCTTGGAAACAGCAAGTTCGAATCTCGCTCAGAGCAGTGCGATGTGCCCCGGATGATTTAACCCCTACTTTAAAACGCCCTGTGCTTTAATCAATGGTTGTTGACTAAGCGTCCATTTGTGACAAGTTGGGACTCGGGAGTGAGCATGTGTTTGCAATGGGACATGGACAATACTATTTAGAATTCCAAATCACAGAGTTCAGTGCTTCATAGAAATTAATCTGAGATAATCCATAAACTCATAACATTGTGTCCCTTATGATTAAGTGAATTTGCAGCTGGTGAGATTATGACACAATCAGTCAGTCGACCCAGAGTGCAGACACACACTGTTGTCCATCTGTCTTTTATAAAGTGTGTGATGTCTGTCCAAAGAACTTCCCTGATTAATTAGAAACTAGAGTGTAAACATGATGTATTTTGTAGATGAAACAAAATGTAGATGACTCAGCATTTGTAGTATATATATATGCTACAAATGCTGAGTCATTGAAGGGTGATGAAGGGTGTTATATTTACTCTATCCTGGTTTAATATGCAGAGACAACTATAAGTCATTCACAGGCTGATTTCCCCAAAGACGGTAAACACTGTGGCGATGAAGTGCCATCAAACCTCTGTTTGTTTTTAGCAAGGAGTCTGTGTAATTCCTGGAGAAAGCTAGCGATTAGCATTCACATTCATCTCTATACAGTAGCAGTTGCTTGACTCCTGTAGATTTGTAATATATGTGATGCGATCTAGGAAAACCCATCGGATGTCGTGCTGGTATGTTTTCAGTAAGGTATAAAAACAGATCGAATGTCAGCTTTTTGTCAAAATCGTGTTTTCAATAAATTGTTATCCTATAATCTTGTTTATCATGTTTGAATATATCTTGGGAAAATTCACTAGTTTAGTGCAGAAAATAGTTATTTATAATGGCCAGTTGAAAACAGTGTGTTTCTCTTTAAGAATCACCCATTTAGCTCTCCTTCTCTTAACACTACAATGACAGTTTCGTACAGGGCCGGCTCTAGGTTATTTGGTGCCCAAGGCGAGAGTGCCCTCATTTTTGAATAAAACTATTACTTTTTTTTTTTTTTAACATATTAGTTACCCCAAACTTTTCAATAATAGTGCATCATGACTTCCACAGAAAGAAGAAAATAAAAAGAAATAAAGAAATAAAAAGAGCATTTAATGTGAGCACCAAATCAGCATGTTATAATGATTTCTGAAGGATTGTGAATACTTCATAATAGTCTGTTTCCTGGGTACTCAAAGTGCTTTACATATGGAAGGGGGAATCTTCTCAACCAACCTTATGCAGCATCCACCTGTATGATGTTACGGTAGCCATAGTGCACCAGAACGCCCACCACACACCAGCTTACTGGTGTAGAGGAGACAAGAGTAATGAAGCCAATCAGTAGGCTATATATATGGGGACAACGCATTCTCACCCCCAAGGCGTCACCTTTTGACCATGCTTCAATATTCGATGCTTTAGGTGACCTTTAGCGTCAATTACATGATGCGAACCTACGCCGTCATCTAACTGACGCCAAAGGAAAAGCGTCAGTTCAACACTATCTCACGACCAATTCGTACGAATTCGACGCATGATTAAAAAGTGTCTAATTCGTACGACCTCACTCGTACTAATTCGTACGATTTGTCTAAACCCACGTGATGGTTAAGTTTAGGGGCGGGGTAAGGGGTAGGTCATTCGTACGAATTCATACGAATTGGCCAATTCGTAAAATATGTACGATTTAGCAAAATCGTATTAATTCGTACGAGTGAGGTCGTATAAATTGTTACGAATTAGCCACTTTTTAATCATTCGTCGAATTCGTACGACTTGGTCGTGAGATCGGGTTGGTCAGTTAGATGACGCGGGTCTGGGGTAGGGGTAGGGTTACACGCAATCCTAGGGCGTCAAAGCGTCAGATATTGAAGCATGGTCAAAATGCTTCCCAAGGCGTCAGTTAGGTGACGCCTTGGGATGAGAATCGGCTGATTGGGATTATTAGGAGGCCATGATGGATGGACGCCATTAGGACACATTTGGTCAGGAGAATGGGGTTAAACCCCTACCCTACCCCTTAAACCCCTACTCCTGGGATTTTTAATGACCACAGAGAGTCAGTACCTCATTTTAATGTCTCATCCGACGGACGGTGCTCTTTGACAAAATATAGTGTCCACATAACTATACTCGGGCGTTAGGACCTATACAGACCCCGGGGTAAGCACCACCTCTTGGCCTCACTAACACCTCCTCCAGCAACAACCTGATATTCCCAGGAGGTGTCCCATTCAGGTACGGACCTGCTTAACCCTGCTTGGCTTCAGTGGGCAACCAGTCTTGGGTGATATGGCTGCTGTAATTTCAGCTTTGCTATCACGGGAATACATTGTATTTTGAAATGTATTAAAATAGAAAAGTTATTTTAAATTGTAATACTATTCCACAATATAAGCCTACTGTGAAAATAATTCACCCGGGCATAAGGGACTTCTTTCTTTATTATGATGCAAAATATATAGAAAAGTTATTTTAAACTGTAATACTATTTCACAATATGAGTGAAATGAATTCACCTGGGCATAAGGGACTTCTTTTTTTATTATGATGCAAAATATAATTATGACGCTCTAAAAATATTTAATGAAATGAAACACTGCTGTCTTTATTTTGGAAACATCTGGAGAAATCTGTCTTTTAGCTCATACCATGTTTTATGATTGTATATTTTATATTTATTTATTTCATTAAATATTATTAGTTTGATTCACATGCTCAAATATGCTGAAAATAGGGTCCCCAGCCTACAGTATGCAGGTAAATAAGAAAAGAAAGGCGGAGAGATGGGATATATATTGTGAAAGTGGAAGGTGATTGTTAAGGGCCTGTGACAGGACTGATGTTCCTATAGGCCACCACAACACATCCAAAATCAGATAAATGCATCTGGAAAACAGTCTTTTAGACCCTGGACACACAATAGCTCACAATGACGGTGCACTGGCCGTCTGATTTTTTAAAAAATGCCAATTTTTCATGCTGTTCAAGGCTTTTATCCCTCTTTTTCTTGAAAACATGCCTTTGAGACGAGAGGCATAATTCAGAACATTTTCATTCTCTCCATTCCCTTCTTTTGTTGAATTCGCTCTCATTTTGACAGGAGAGAAAATGATGGCACAGTCAGAAAGAGGGGCGGAAAAGGGACCAACGGGCCACTAAATGAATACTCTCTACCTCAGGTTAATGCACTTCATTAGAGGTCCATTTTTGCATGTTGTGCTTAATTTAACAGCCTGGCAGGCCTTGAGGGGAATTTATCTGACATTTTGTTAATGCCAAACCCGGCACAGGAAGCTTACACTGTGATTATGAGAACACTTGCAGTGTGTTTATGAGAGAGACAAGAAACAGAGTGTGAAAGAGGGGGGCTCGAAAGAGAAAGAAGCAAGATCAGCCTGCTAATGATGAGTTAAAGCCCAGGGATTTGACAGACAGG
Organism: Pimephales promelas; assembly: GCF_016745375.1. The sequence goes on along the minus strand of NW_024121499.1, from coordinate 5,047,407 downwards.
GTGGGGGAAGCTCAGACGGAGAGAGACTGCCGAACTCAAGACAAGAGAAATGGAACAGCTGTTAAAGAGGCAGTAACACTAGATTTTAAGCATGCGCGATTAGTTTGGACTAGTGTTGTCAAAAAACTCGGTACTTCGGTACCAAGTCGGTACTAAAAAAAAAAAAAATGTTACGGTACCAGCTTTTCTAGGTACCGAATACCAGGTTCATCCAGTTCTAGACGCGCTGTCTGAAAGGTGCACAGTCGCGTCCTCTTCATAACGCTGATATGGCTCTCTCTCCGAATCCACTTGTTGACACGAAAGGATGAAAGAGCCACATATGGAAATATTTTGGATTAGGCTAATGTCACGTTGCCATAAGAGGCCGATTACATGCAAATTCGCAATTTCAAATATAGGCGCGAGGCAAGTGCGCTCATAATAAAAACTCGTTGCATAGCAACGACAGACGCCGTGTGAGAGCAAGCGCTTTGGAAAGAATAAGCACGCGCAAAAATATAATAAAAAAAAACACGCGCGATATGTGAACGGCCTCTAAAGTGCTTTCGGGGTAGTTTTACGAGTACATGAGCACAGTAGTATCCAACCAACACCAGAGTACTAGTATTAGTATTGATGCATCCCTATTTATGTCATTTAATGTCAGTGCCAGTTCTAGGCGTATTCTTGCCTTTATAACTCAGCAGGTTTAAAAAGCCTTTTTAAAATTAAATATGAATGCAGTTTTAGATTAAATAAAAGTACAGTCAAGTCAAATAAAACATGTTTTATCTCCTGTATAGTTTGGTAACGCTACAATAAGATAGCTACCATTCATCAACATTACTTAGTTCACATCTACACATTGAGTGAACAATATATTTTTACAACATTAATTAATGTTTGTAAATGTTATTTAATACAAACACTTGATTGTTCATGTTTGTTCACTTCATTCATTGTGCATTAAATAAATGTTAACGGATTAAAACTTTACAAACAACTTTAAAAATGTGTTAGTGTATACTTTTGTTTATTTTTAGGTCATTTTATCGTATCTTTTTCTAAAGTGTTTATAATACAAATGTACAGTTTCCATACTTGTAACCGTGATAAACACTTAAATATATGTAAATTTAAACTAAGCTTTGGTACCGAAATTGGTACCGAGAACCGTGAATTTTTACTGGTATTGGTACCGAATACTAAAATTTTGGTACCGTGACAACACTAGTTTGGACATAGCAGTGATTATGGGACATATTCAGTAAAACAATGACAGAAAATTGCATGGATGTTACAAAAATCACTTTATTACATATTCGGGTCTTTATAGCTAACCCGGATCGATCACTAACCGTATCTAAAAGTATAAAAACTCTCCTGCTATATTAATAACAATTACAAAGTAATAAAATAAAACATATTCTGTTACATTTTGGAACTTGGAAGGTTTCAATTTGAGCAGATGCTTTTTACCATCATCACTGTCCTTCTCAGAACTCATTTCCCAGAACCTTGCTCATATTCGCAATTTCAATCATATTCTCAAGACTAGTTCAACGTCTTCAAAATCAATATTTAATCACTGATCTTCACCAGATCCACCACCAAGTGACAGTGACACTAATATTTGATTGCGTTCAGTGCTTGCTCTGCAGTAAATCGCTGTATGAATGAATGAATGATTGGGGAGGTAGTAGGGCTGTCGCGGTAATGGAATTTCTCTTGCGGTGATGACACAACTAAAACTGATGCACAACTTGCGAGATGTTTGCTCTTGCTCAGAAACATAATATGCATGACACTACAAAAGCTAATAGCCTATGTTGGAAAAAAAAATTACTCGCAAAACGAAAATTATTTGTTTAATGTCAAAAAAAAAAGACCTTTTTTTGATTACTTTGGCTTTTTTTCGACATATTTCTGAATGTATTTATTTATGCAGTATATTAATTAGGTTCAACATTACAATATCTGTTTGTGTCAAAATGAAATTGAACACTGGATCATAATCTACTATGTGTTTAAATACTGTGTATGCTTATTGCAATTTTGACATTGTTTGTTGCTTTGGTAACCAACCAATAGCATTGTGTTACAGCAAATAAGTTTTGAATAGGATAAAACATACCAGCTTGACTTTAAAAAAAGTAAAGCAATCATAAGATTTCTTATTTTCCATTGGATGAACACCCTTTAGTCCTGAAAATATGACAAAATAGCAAGGTCTTTCACTCTTAATTGCTTAATTTGAACATTTTATCATTTTAAGGGGTCTTTTTTGTACACCTACACTTCCATTGTATTAAGAAAAAACTTAAATATTCTGCCTAATATAAGAATAAAGAAGTTTTGAGGTCCACAAAAGAAATAGAATCTGATTCCTTTAATGACTTCTGTTATTGGTTTGACAGTGTTATAGGGATTCACACGCTGCTGTCTGTATGATGACTTAATTTTTCAAAATCCAAGCTAAAGTCGGTTGGATTTTCTATTATTTATCATGTTATTATTGGAAGAGATGTGCACACTGGGGCTTTTTATATTCAGACACAGCATCCAGCTTTACAGAATGTTCGATTGAAATGTTCTGGATGCTGCATTAATCTGTGATTCATGTTTGATATTGACTAAAACTCCATCGATTACATTCCGCTCTAGACTGTGATCTCTAGCGTTGCAAATGAGAGTCTGAAACATTCTCCATTACCATGGAAAGGAACTTTCTCAGTCATCTAAAATGAACTTTGGCAAATTAATTGGTTGTTTAGAGAATCTAAAAAATCATTTGCAAGAACCATGTTTGAAATAAGTTGTCTCAGGAGTCTTAATACATGATAATGTATTTACAGTAATGAACAAGGGCAGATGGATCTAAAAACGCTCCACTCGTTTTCACTCCCAAGGCGTCAAAAATCAAAGTGGTGAAGTGCTGTATTTTAATCATTTAAACATGTGACTTTTCATGAAACTTTTATAATTGCTGCCATTATATGACGTCATAATATGCAAATTAGATGAAAAAATGTAATCCCTGCATAAACTTTTGGTCATCCTTAATATTTATCTAATTTACAGAAATTATCTATCTTTTTTCACTTTTAAGATATAGCCTTTTGAAATTAAGATGTAAAAGGGTTAATAGCAGTTTTATCTGCCATTGTGTCTTAATATGCGTATCATAAAGTTAATAAGAATAATATGTTAAGTGTTGTATACTGTCTGTACTACTGGTGTGTGCGTGTGCTTGTGTGTGTGTCAAAAACTGCCATAATTTAGTTTTTGATGACATGTTTTCCACATTGACTTCGTACATGCAATGGGGACTGTTTGGTTACCAATATACTTCAAAATATCTTCTTTTGTGTTGAGCAGAAGAAATAAATTCCTACAGGTTTGGAACAACTTGAGTTAATGATGAATTTTCACTTTCAGGTGAACTATACATTTGACTACTGTCCGAAGTTTACAAGAAAGGGTCAATCGAGATCTTTTACACTTAAGTCGGATCTGTATGTTCGTTTGGGAGCTAGTAATGTTACTTTATACAGTTTTAAATATGAATATATTTCTTACACAAACTCATCGTTTTGCTTCAGAGGGCCTTTATTAACCCCTCTGTGCTTTTTGGAGTTCTTTTATAATGGATGGATTTACTTTTTTGAGCTTCAATCTGATGGTTGCAATCCACTGCCATTATAATGCTCAGAAGAGTCAGGGTGTCTGATTGCATTCGTCATATACACCTATGGCTTGAGAGTGAGTAAATCAGGGCTAATTTTCATTTTAAAGACCTACAGTATAACAACACAGGACAGTATAAACAGAATGCAAATGCACATTGTAGAAGTCAGAAGTTTTAGAAATGATTAGTTTATAATGACAAAAAAAGTTTGCTGTTGAGCAATTTCAGACTTAAACTGACAATATGGCACAGAAAATTAAACTCATCATGACTATAGATAGCTTGAGCTGGTGATATGGATGTAATTTAATGCATTTTAATGAATCACATTATTTTCCAGATAAAATGCACTGAAATCCAAATATACAATAATCAGACTTAACTTAAAAGAGTAGTTCACTGAAAAATGACAAGCTTGTCATAATTAAGATAATTAACGTAATTAACAATTAAGTCACACCAAACCTGTATGAATTTAAAGGCCCAATATACTTCAAACAAATCAAAAAGCAAACTGGTGATGTCATTTTGAAGAAAATTAAGTCATAACGTTCAGAGAAAAGTTTGCTTTGGCCGACAATGATTGATTGACAATAAATAGATTTACAATGGTAGTTTGAGGGTATTTTCTAGCTGGAGCACACTTTTCTGGAAACTTCAGTTTGCAAAGCCGTTTCGTTCTCTCGAAAACAATCTCTGAACCAAAAGTTCCGCACAAGCCTTCAAAAGTGAAGCCAAAACGTCTCGATCGCCCCCCCTGTGACCGGTCCTAGTATAGGTCATAATCCCCACCTCCCCATGTTATTCAACGAGACGCGAGACCAACTAAACAATTCAATTACACTTCACATATCCTTTTCTCAAAGATAGTTTCTGTCATTTATTGCAGTTTCTATAACGTTGCAACATGACGTCATGACTTTTGCGTAAACATACACACCACTTTCCAGTCAAGTGGCGTGTTATCTCTACGCATTTTGAGCTATCCGCGTGTATCCACGTGTATGCGTGTATGTCTACGCCATTAACGTCCGAGTGATTCCGCGTGTCTGTACACGCCGTCAAATGTCCGCGCGAAACGAAGCAAAATGTAGATCTACATCTGGGGATCGATCTTTTTTTTTTTTTCCTAGGATGGTAAGGGAAAAGTCATAAATGCCATTAACCCCAGTGACGGGTAGGTTTAGGGACGGGGTTAGGGTAGGTCATACATTTATAATGTAACGTTAAGTCAACGGCGTTCATAAACACGCTGAAAAGCGATTATGCGTGTTGATAGCACGCCAAAAATGGAAATACGAATTGCCGTGTCATACACGCGCTACTTCATGAGATCAGTCTGCACGTTGATGTAATTTCAAGTGTTAGTTTTTAAAATAAGTTTGTTGTTAGTTAATTATGTGAGGCTATAAACGGTGCTCTGACATCATGATTGACAGCTGTGATTGACAGGTTCTCTGTGCGAGGTAGTCACTGAAGCCCCAGTGGACTTTTTTTAATAATGTTGATTATGTGGTTAGTAGTTGTATTTACCTTATTTTAACGAGGTTTTGCAATCAGCAGACATCATTGGAGAAGAACAAAGCATGTGTTTGCGTTTGATTCAGCGAGAATGAGGGCGCGGCCTTGATTTCGCGGCTTTACTTACTGCTCACGACTGCACATGTCTGGTCCCGAAAACGCAAGTGCGCTGACTCAAGTCCCAAGATGTCAGCGCCATATCAGGACATTGGCGGCTTCAGTTCTCTCTGATGGAAAAGAGCGAAGGGGCGTCATCCATCTTTTTTTACAGTCTGTGCTCCGAACGTACTTTGTTTTTGCCTGATTTTGTTCAAAATTGTCACACCAGTTCATTCTTCGTTTCGCTTGAAGTATGTTGAGGCATTTATATTTCAAGTCTTCCTAAAGCCATACATTTGTGACTAAAATTTACATTACCAACTACAAATATTCTCTTTTTCCCCTGTAAAATCCAGTAATCAGTGGGTTTCATGGGTTTGGGTAATGTTGCAACAGATCTAGAAAGCAACAGTGGAAAAAAAAAATCATATCAATCATGCTAATCCTGGGCTACTCTGACAGCTACTGTTTATATAATATTGGCATTCCCCCATAATTGTATCAGTAATTCACTGGGACAAAATACAAGGAACTACGTGTGGGTTACATTGTGCCATTTTTATGCAGGAGGCAGTGTGGAGAACAGCAGGCACTTCCTGTGAACTCCAACTCGTCTGTGATCACCAGGGAGAAAGCATGCCAAGAAAGGCAGGACTGAATAGATGTTCCATGCAGGAGTTCCCATCCGGAACGGTCCGCGGAATCTGTGCTATGCCTCGGCTACCATCATGTTTCTCGACACAAGAGCCATTTGCCACTTAATTGCACATTTGCAGGCTTCATGCTCACATTGGCTCTGGGTCCTTTGTGTCTTGCGCTTAGCACAGGTTGCAAAAGTCACTCAGAAGCCTGTAATTGTCACCTTTTTATCCTCCAAGTCGCTTTAATGCAGCATCCCGTTCAGCTTTTTTTTTCAAATGTAGGGTATTATTTGAGACATACTGCCATATGAACACGTTCTGAGCTTTATTGTTGTCTGAGAGTGCAGTATCACACCAACTGCTATCTTGTGTCTGTCTCACATGTGGCTGACAGCTCTAACTTCTCAAATCCTTTTAAGGTTCATGCATGCAGATTAATCTTACAGCCTTACAGCCTCATTAAAGACTCACTGATAACACGTGCATCTTATGCACAAGAGTTACTTTAATAGTAACTTCAGTGGTTTGCAGGGTTCAAAAACATCTTGATGAAGTTAATGACGACTATATACAGTATATAGCTGGCAAAGTCAAGGACACTTTATTATTGTCCTTTCAAAAGTAACTGAATGCCCTGCTACATACAGTGAGGAAAATAAGTATTTGAACACCCTGCTATTTTGCAAGTTCTCCATCTTAGAAATTATGGAGGGGTCTGAAATTGTCAACGTAGGTTCATGTCCACTGTAAAAGAAAAAAATCCAGAAATCGCAATATATGTTTTTTTTTAAACTATTTATTTGTATGAAACAGCTGCAAAGAAGTATTTGAAGACCTGCCTATCAGCTAGAATTCTGACCTGTAAAAGACCTGTTAGTCTGCCTTTAAAATGCCCACCTCTACTCCATTTATTATCCTCAATTAGACCACCTTTGTGAGGTCGTTAGCTGCATAAAGACACCTGTCCACCCCATACAATCAGTAAGAATCAAACTACTAACATGTCCAAGACCAAAGCTGTCCAAACACCTCCACAAGGCTGGAAAAGGCTGCGGGAAAATTGCCAAGCAGCTTGGTGAAAAAAAGGTCCACTGTTTGAGCAATCATTATGAAATGGAAGAAGCTTAAAGGGTTAGTTCACCCAAAAATGAAAATTAAGTCATTAATTACTCACCCCATGCTTTTCCAACCCCGTAAGACCTTCGATCATCTTCGGAACACAAATAAAGATATTTTTGATTGAATCTGAGAGCTAGGTCAGTCCTACATAGACTGCCTAAGGGACTGGCTCTTGACGGCTCATAAAGTCATTAAATAAAAGGTTTAAATATTCCATGTGCCTACAGCGGCTCAATTATAAGTTTATCAAGCGACGAGACTACTTTTTGTGCGAAAAAAACATAAATAACGACTTTATTCCACTATTCCATTACTTCCTTATGGGCGCATGCGCGAGAACTGAGACGAGGACGTTCTCATTCGTCTACTTCTTGTTACCGGCTGCTCACCGCTTAGGAGTTTTACCGCCCCCTACCGTATAAGATGATGTGCTGATATAGCTGGAAGCGCAAAACTTTCTGTTTACAAGCAGAGGAAGATGCGCGCTGTACATACGCTTTTCGAATTGCCTATTTTACGCACTATAAGGTGCACTTAAAAGCCTTTAATCTTCTCAAAAAAACGAAAGTGGTCCTTATAATCCGGAGCGCCTTATATATGGATCATCATTTTATACGGTAGGTGGCGGTAAAACTCCTAAGCGGTGAGCAGCCGGTAACAAGAAGTAGACGGAAGAGAACGTCCTCGTCTCAGTTCTCGCGCATGCGCCCATAAGGAAGTAATGGAATAGTCGAATAAAGTCGTTATTTATGTTTTTTTCGCACAAAAAGTAGTCTCGTCGCTTGATAAACTTATAATTGAGCCGCTGTAGGCACATGGAATATTTAAACCTTTTATTTAATGACTTTATGAGCCGTCAAGAGCCAGTCCCTTAGGCAGTCTATGTAGGACTGACCTAGCTCTCAGATTCAATCAAAAATATCTTTATTTGTGTTCCGAAGATGAACGAAGGTCTTACGGGGTTGGTACAGCATGGGGGTGAGTAATTAATGACTTAATTTTCATTTTTGGGTGAACTAACCCTTTAACATGACTGTCAATCTCCCTCGGACTGGGGCTCCATGCAAGATCTCGCCTCGTGGGGTCTTGATCCTAAGAAAGGTGAAAAATCAACCCCGAACTACACGGGAGGAGCTGGTCAATGACCTGAAAAGAGCTGGGACCACCGTTTTCAAGGTCACTGTTGGTAATACACTAAGACGTCATGGTTTGAACTCATGCATGGAACGGAAGCTTAAACCAGCACATGTCAAGGCCCGTCTTAAGTTTGCCAATGACCATTTGGATGATCCAGAGGAGTCATGGGAGAAAGTCATATGGTCAGATGGAGCAAATTAGAACTTTTTGGTCATAATTCCATTAACCGTGTTTGGAGGAAGAATGAGTACCATCCCAAGAACACCATCGCTACTGTGAAGCATCATGCTTTGGTGGTGTTTTTCTGCACATGGGACAGGGCGACTGCACTGTATTATTGAGAGGATGACCGGAGCCATGTATTGTGAGATTTTGAGGAACAACCTCCTTCCCTCAGTTAGAGATTTGAAGATGGGTCAAGGCTGGGTCTTCCAACATGACAATGACCCGGAGTGGACAAGGAGTGGTTTACCAAGGAGAATATGGTAAGCATTAATACAAAACAATAAAAAACTAGTTTAAACAGTAGAGCATTGTGCTAGCAATGCCATGGTCATGGGTCAGATTCAGGGGAAGCAAAAACTGATCAAATGTAAAATGTGCACTTTGAATGCAATGGATGGCATGTCTAATATACGCCTGCCTAATGCATTAATAAAAATACATAATATACTAAGTTAAAGGAGTAGTTCACTTTTAAAAAAAACATTTTGCTGATAATTTACTCCACCCCCATGTCATCCAAGATGTCCACGTCTTTCTTTCTTCAGTATAGGATTTTCTCCATGGAATTCATTCGGAACCAAACGGTTCAAGGTCCAAATGAGAGTTTCAGTGCAGATTCAAAGGACTTTAAGGCCATGTCCACACTAATACGTTTTCGTTTGAAAACGTATATTTTTCTCTCCGTTTTGGCCTTCCGTCCACACTGAGACGCCATTTTAAGTCAACAAAAACGTATCGTTTGAAAAACGCTCTCCAAAGTGGATAAATTTGAAAACGCCGTTTTCGCGTTGTAGTGTGGACAGTGAAACCGGAGGTATTTCAAAACGATGACGTAAGTTTAGTCATGTGATCCATGTAGTACCAATAGATATTCATGTTTATCGGTATTGTGCCTGTTATGTGTAATTCATTTTTACACTATTGCTAAAATATGTTACTTTCTATGTTACTTAATATGTGCTATTCTTCATAGCACAGTACTGCAAAGATGACAGATAATGTAGCTTACTCACATTTGCAGGAGAGCAGTTGGGTTTTAGACCAAACATATGGTGACTGAATGCGACCTGGCATCCGTGATGGTGAGATATTTTGCCAAATAAAATTATCCTGTTATTGTGCGATAACATTATTATTTAATTTCCAATCTGTATCATCTCAGTGAGCTTTTGTGAAGTTTCACGCATGCGCAGTAAAGTGAATTCAGAAGTTTCTCATCCGCACTGAAACGTCATAAAACGCCTGAAAACGGTAGTGTGGACGGAGAGCGTTTTTAAACGAAAACCCCGTTTTCAAATCTATCCGGATTAATGTGGACGTAGCCTAAACGACACCAGAAGATGCATAAGGATCTTTTCTAGCGAAACGATCGGTCATTTTAAAAATAAAAAAGTTTAAGTTTTATAAGCACAAATGCTCGCCTTGCTCTGTTCTGTGATGAGCGTTCGTAACTCTCCTTTTCAAACTCGTTCATCAAAATGAACTAATCTTTTTTCGAGTCATGACTCGAAGGGTCCTAGATAAGACCCTTATTCGTCGTCTGGTCTCGATTAAAGCTGCACTGAAACTCTCATTTGGACCTTGAACCGTTTGAAATCCAATGAAGCCCCCATGAAGTCCATTATATGGAGAAAATCCTGGAATGTTTTCATCAAAAACCTCGATTTCTTTTTGACTGAGGAAAGAAAGACATGGACATTTTGGATGACATGGGGGTGAGTAAATTATCAGAAAGTTTTTTTTTTAAAGTGAACTACTACTTTAAATACTTGCAGCACAATTTTAGTGCATTTAGCTTGTTTAGTTAGCAGTGTTGTAGTCGAGACCACCTCACTCGAGTCCGAGTCGACACCGAGACCAGAGAGAGTCGAGTCCGAGTCAAGACCGAGTCCATAGAGAGTCGAGTCCGAGTCGAGTCCGAGACCAGAGACGGTCGAGTCCGAGTCGAGACCGAGACCAGTGAGGGTTGATTACCTAATTTACTTTTATTTACTTAGAGAAATCCTTTTTTTTTATTTTTTTTTTATGAATTTACTTAAAAATATGATCAGTTTAGGGTAAAAAGGCCACATAGTAGTTGGTGTTAAAAGTATTTTTATTACAATTTGTCATGCGCAGTTGCGCACTAGAAAATCATCCAATCAATGGACGTGTCAATAAATTTAAAGAAATATTTTATTCGCATACATTAATAATCATGAAAAATATTTTTAATTGAACTCGAGTGGATAATTCCGAGTCCTAAAAAAACAAATGTTCGAGTACGAGTCAATTCCGAGTCCAAATGGACACGAGTCCATGACAAGACCAAGACCATTAAAATATGGTCTCGAGACCGAGTCCGAGACGAGTCCGAGTCTCGAGTACTACAACACTGTTAGTTAGTTTGTTGATGATTAATATAAAGCATGCAAAAAAAAAACTGTTTAATGAATTCAACCCCTTAAAATTGTTAATGAAATATGTTTTTGTGAACTTTTTAAAAAAGTGAAAGCTTGTCTACTTTTAATTGGTTAAAATCACCAGATGTTTGAGTCATAATAGTTCATATGGCATACATTGTCAAAAATAATCATTAAAATACCTCAAATTATGATTTTGGATTTGGATATGATTTTTTTCTCTAAGCACATACAAAAAATCTGAACTGGAGGTGATGCAATCTGTTTTACAGAATTTGGAAGTTAAGTTGCACATAACCCTATAGCGACCTGCCATGGATTCAATAGGCTCCACCATCACTCCCTCAAAACATCACACTCACCAGATTCAGAGTAGGCCTACTAACCACATGCACCTGCTCCTCATTAGCAGGAGACAACAGAATACTTACCTGAGCTACTTATCTCTAGTTTGTTCTTCCACGTTCACCTAGCAGTCTCACTCACTCACACATACTCTCTCTCACTTTCGGTGTGAGTTTTGGGCCTGAGATGTGGTGAGTGATTTTTTTCCCATCAGTTTCTCTACACTGCTTTTTCTCTTGTTTGCATTGTTTGTTCTGGTATTTTTGTTTTCTTATTGTTGTACTATATCTAGGGCCGTGTGCTTTCCATTTTAGGAAGCACGTCAGTCTAGCGTGTGCAGGGTTTGTGCAGTAAAGGTGGCGTCTGCGGTGAGCATGAAGGAGTTGCTTGGCTGGTAGCGAGGTGGTTGGTGTTTTATCCTCATCCAGGATGAATAATGTGTTAGTGGGTTTTTTTGGATAGCGTAGAAAAAGCTAATGAGTTGGTAGAGCGGGGAATTGTAATTAGTGGAGAATTTGTTTCAGTTCTTCCTCTTTCCTTGCCTGCCAAAAGAGTAACTATCTAATGTGCCACTGTTTATGAGTGACGAGATTAGTGATCACCGTTATTGAAGCATTTAGTTTCTTTTAAAGGGTCATTCCACCTCTGGAAATATGCATGTGTATTTAAAATGGGTAATTTATGTAGAAGAAATGTGAAATTATTTTTGAATTTGTAACTTTCTAGACTGAGAAAAGACTGAAAATGTATTTTTGGCTAATGTGGATGAAAGACAACAACTCCCAGAATGCACTTGCTTCGCTGCCCCTAGGAGACCACGCCTACAGAGTGCTCTAGGCTAATGTACTAGTGAGTCTCCGTGATGAGTCTGCCCTAAAATGTGTTTCGAGATCACCCAAAATTTGACTTTTGAGTTCAACAGTCGCCATTCATTATGTGTACTGTGGCGAGCGGGACGAGTGAGGGCCGTGGGAGCATGGTGCGAGGCTGGTGGCGTGATTACCGATGAGCGAGACCTGTGAGACCTAAGTTACCGCTCTCTAATCTCTCACGGAGGAGCGGGAATTTTCTTGGCAATCTTAAAACGCACATCGATCGATCAATTTTAGCGGTTGTGTAAACACTACATTCAGATTCACCAATCAGAATGAATTCAGTTAGATTGAAACAAAAGCTGTAAGTTACATGTAAACAATGAATGGCGACTGCAGAAAGCAAAAGCTGAATCCCGGACATCGACGGGTCATGGGAAGAGGCTGGTAACCCCTAAAGTTACTACTCAGCTTTCTCCACAGATCAAGAGCTTGCTAGCTTAGCTTCCAAAAAAGATGGGTGACACTATGTATGTGTAATCCCAAACCTCCATAATGTATCCGTGTGCATAATCAGTACCTTCGTCCTTATTTTCAAAAAGTTTCTGCCGGTGAAATCAGACGTACTGGCACTAATCTGTGATTGGTCTGTTAGTGCATTAGGTCCAACCAGAAATCCCCCCCTCTTACACTTCCTACAATTACGTAAAATGACGATTTTTAGGTCATTGTAGGAGGAAGTGAAAAATGTAAATAGCTGATTTCTCTCGTCTCAGGGGAAAATGAAAGAGTGTTGCATGAACATTCAATAGCATAACTGGGTTTCTATCAATGGAAAGCTTAATGCAAATGGGTGGATTCGTCTTCATTATCATTCCAGATCACGCTGATCTAACGCTCAATTTTTGGATTGAGGATTTTAGTATACTTTTTTTATTTTTTATTTTTTTGTCACCACTGGAAAGGCTAAGTGTTTCGGATGGGGAAAAACGGGACATTTAATTTGAAATTGGCTGAACACAAATATTGCAGGGGAGAAAGGAAAAGAGAATAGAAATGTTGAGAAGAGTGATGAAGGTAATGGTGAAGTGGAGACCGGTGTGAATGTGCTGGGTGGAGGCTGGGTTGTGACAGAGGTTTGAAAATCCTCCCGGGGTGTTTGGGGCTGAGTTAAGCCCTTCTCGGCGTGAGCAAACTCTTTTTGAGTCAACTCTTAATGATGCACCACAGCCACGGTTTCTAGTGAGTTGACGAGTTTGGTATCTTTCGCCGGTAACAAAAAATAAATTATAACCAATGAACAGAATCAAACATCTTGTGAGGTACAGTTAACATCAGAGCAAGAGCTCCTTTTTAAGATACCTCAAAAAAATTAAAAATGAAAAACAAGTTTCTAGATGCAAAAATAAGTCAAATCGATGACTTAAAAGATGTGCAAGACACGGGAGTGACAGTGATTCCTCAGAATGTAGCAAATGTTTGCAAAGTGAAGCTGTGGATCATAGTCATGAACTTGAGGACATAAATTTGTTTCTCAGATCAATGGAAAATGAGAGGAGTGAGGGTAAAATATTACTTTCCCTGATCTGAAACCGTTTGCTGAAAAAAGTTTGATGGATGAAGATTACTTTACCAACAAGGAAGTTTATAGACTAACCAACAATGCCCTAAATAATGATGCTGTTTGATATAAAGATAGAAGATAGTTCTTCTTTTTGGCCTTGTAGATTGTATTTTTTTTTTTTTTATGTGCACCTCGTTTCTTTGAATGCGAATGGTCCAAAGAATTTTAAGAAAGAGCAATATTTTTGATGAAATTTAACAGAAAAATATAGATATAGCTCTTTTATAAGAGACACATAGTAGCTCAGATAGCCAAGTGTCAATTTCATTTGTGCCAACAGTACAAATTTTGCCCCTGTTTTTATACCAGGGGCTAAGCCTATGCCAAGGGGCGTGGTGACCTGGTGCCTGTTTGTCACGCGGCACCACAACTTCCAATAGGAAAATTCAACTGCAGTAGCTACCGTTCAACCTGAAGAGGGCAGCACTCAGATGTTTTTACACCAAATAGTGTATAATTGAAATACTTTATAGCGACATGTCAAAAAAATGTACTTGAATCAATGAACATCACTAATCTTACAGATCATCAACTAAAAGTTGTTTAAGGGTTTAGTTACCCTTTAAGTCGCTTTTATTAATAGTGGTGTGAATCCTGAGACAACAATGGCAGTGACATATTTTAAGATATGTCAGTGCAAGTTGCTTTCAGTCGAAATATCTCAAAAGGAACTAGGTTTAAGCCTTGTCTGTGAAATATGGGTTAGTGTAGGACTGAGGCTAAATGCACCGGCCAGCATTAAGTGGTTGGACAGCACTGCTAATGCGTAAATTGTCTGTAGTATTTTGAAAATAGCTCGGCTTGGTGTTGCGCTGAATGCAATGTGCAGCGTGTATCTGTATAGAAAGTATATTTTCTTTTCTGTAAACATCAAAAGGGCTTGACATGCTCATCAAACCCCAAAACAAAGTGTTTGCAGACATCATTCTGTTGTGCTTGTTGTTCTGTCATCAGTAGCACTGATGATCGATGCTCAACGAGGTTAGATCAAGTTTGTCTGGTATGTATTGTATGAGTTTTTTTTTTTTTTTATGATACTTTGTAGGACATAAATTAGGTTTTCCATGCTAGAGAAGCAGCCATTATTCATTGTTTATTTGACCTTCCCACGCTGAACTTTGTTTGGGTATATAATTCATGTTGGAACAGGGCAGTCTTGTAAATCCTATAATCAGTGTTCTGTTGTATATCACTTCTTTAATCATTCGCATTTGACCCATGAATTTAATGAGCTAGACTGTGAAGATTAGACAGGATGTCCTGTGGATATTCATACATTAACTGCAATTGTCTTAATGACCTTATCTCTGCTCATAAGGTTAATGTAATATGTTTTAGTATTACCAATAAAAGTGGGGTTTTTTTTCTGGTTATATATGGACAGTATTTTTGGTATAGAAGCTTCTTTAGCTGCCAATGAAACATCAATTCATCTTGGGAATTACAGATACAAGTCCTGCCCTGCTTAAAAATCCAATAAAAACCACAAAAAGGTGGTTTACCAGCATGGTTTTCCAGGGTTTACTGTGATTAGGACAGTTGTGTTTGTATGCAAGAGGTGTTTTGGGGACAAGCCATGTTTTGCTTGCATATTTCTATTTTTAACACATTAATGATGTAAAGGAAAAATAACCACATACTCATAAGCAGTTTGTTCAATAACAGGGGTTCTGAGAATATCTCTTGTTAAAGGAGAACTCCGGCGAACAATGAACCTTTGGTCTAATAAAACATTGGTACATAGTCAACCATTCTCTGAAATTTGTTTTCATGATAATCGAATGTAAAGAGTTTTATCTCTAAAAACTGTTTAGCGTATAATGCTAGTAATGGGGGCACTGAGTAAGTAAAAAGAAATCGCTAGTTTATACCACTAACAAGGCTCAAAATAGCCCCACACTAACACAGTAACATAATGAGGCTCCATACATGCAAAACGAAGCATTGAGAACTTTGTAAGTGTACAGACCGTTTAATAAGAAGATACTTTATGAAGACAGTTCACTTCGCGTATACAGACAGGAGCCATCTTAAAAAATAGTCTCGATAAGTCAAACCACGAACGTCGTGCTGAGTGATCTGAACTCTATGAAGTTCAACGAACTTCTGAACTGTATTTATGGCGTTCGGGGATCGACTTATCGAGACTATTTTTTAAGATGGCTCCTGTCTGTATACGCGAAGTGAACTGTCTTCATAAAGTATCTTCTTATTAAACGGTCTGTACACTTACAAAGTTCTCAATGCTTCGTTTTGCATGTATGGAGCCTCATTATGTTACTGTGTTAGTGTGGGGCTATTTTGAGCCTTGTTAGTGGTATAAACTAGCGATTTCTTTTTACTTACTCAGTGCCCCCATTACTAGCATTATACGCTAAACAGTTTTTAGAGATAAAACTCTTTACATTCGATTATCATGAAAACAAAACTCAGATCAAGGTTGACTAGGTACCTACGTTTTATTAGACCAAAGGTTCATTGTTCGCCGGAGTTCTCCTTTAAGAAAGAACTATTGAAAATGAAAGCTCAAATTTGAAGTTGCTGTTTTTAAAAACTTTATTGGTCATTTGGGAACTTCCAGGTCAAAATCCTGCTGTCAATCAACAATACCAAAAAGTGTACATCGTAAAAGCAATGTAATTGTAGTTAGGAGCATATAATATTGCTGTCAATAAAATCAGAAGTTGCGAATTCAACTTGGAACACAAAATTGGATAAAAGATTTGTGAATAATGCACCGTTTCCATACAGTTATTCGAAAAAAAGAACAAAATTCTCCTCCTGATAAACTGACGATAATTATCACTAAGAAAAATACATTTGGAGTTAATACATTTGGATAAGCCACAATGTATAATAATGTTAGTATATATAATGCACTATTCCTCAAAGCGTGCATGTGAAACGCAATAAACACAATCATGTTAACTTGCTTTTCGGAATGCAGTCATGTAAGACAGCCCTAGGAGGTAAATATACCCAACCACTTTGATGACAGACTTTCCTTCGGCATTTCAGATGCTGTCCAACGAGATCTGTCAGCTAGTTGGTCCAGTTATGCCTTCCCATCGCAAATTCACCATTTTTTTTTTTTTATGCGCATTGAAGAATTTATTCGGTAAATGTGTTTCT
The DNA here is from genome assembly GCF_016745375.1 of Pimephales promelas. The sequence continues at coordinate 5,030,680 of NW_024121499.1, read as the reverse complement.
ATTGTAGTTAATGCACATGTTTTCTTATCCGTTAAATAAATGATCCGACTCTTTAATTAATGCGCATATTGACTTTTTATCCAGTGTTTTTTTTTTATGAGATATCCCAAAATGCGCATAAAAATAGGTAGATGGAAACGGAGCTAGTGATAGCATTAGAGCCCGACCGATAAAGGATTTTGAAGGCCGATACCGATCCAAATATGTGTTGGTTTCTAAAATCCTATAGTCCGATATATCGGCCGATATTTAAAAAAAAATATATATATTTCAGAAACGCGCAACAAAACATTAACAGATTTCCCTAACATTAGTTATTTGTAGTTAGTTAGGAGTTTTAACTAAAATAATATGATGATGCATTTTAAAAAGAAACTTGTTTCTTTTATTGTCACAACAGAACAGAGGAACATTAAAATATATTAAAGTTCTGATATTAGTCCCTAGATTGCCTTATAAGCTACCTGCAACCTGGATCAGTAGGTTGCAGGATATGTGGCACGTTATACACGAGTGTTGCCAACAGGGAAGGTGTAGAGTGCCCTCTGGTGGACAAACTATACAACTCCAACACTCATGACCTGGTTGAAGCGTGTTTTGTCCGTTTTTATTTTATTTTTGAAATATTCATTTATCGGGCATTATAACTGCCGATACCGATAGTTTGGAAAATGCCTAATATCGGCCTGCCAATATATCGGTCTGGCTCTAGATAGCATGCACTTTCAACAATTGCTGAAAGATACGTAATTGTATAAACCGCCAAGTGCCCAACTAAATACCATGAAACACTAATCACCACAATGGTGACTTAAAACAGAGTTAAACAACTTTTAACGCATACGTACGTTTTGTTGTGGTCTTGCTTGAATCATAGGTCACTATGTTATGCTGCAAGAAAACGTTTTTCTGACTTGCTCCTCCAAAATAATGTGGCTAAAACATATTTAGATCTGATGACTGTGCAGGCCATGGGAGATATTCAAATTGACTTTCATGTCACACGTCTTGCTGTGTGTATTCGTGCATTTTCATGCCAATACATGGCAACCCCTTCAGGGTACAGTGTTTGAATCACATGGTCCTCCAGAATGGATCGGTAGTCCTTGGCAGTGTCGTGTCCAACAAGCACAGTAGAGAATGCCATGATATTGCAGCCGAAAAAGTACTGATCCATCCCCGGGCTTCATTCTGGGCACGCAACAGTCCGAGTGTTAAGCTTCTTTGGGGCTTATCCACACTGTAGCTCTCACAGATGTGGAAAAGACAGTGAAAGTGGACTCATCAGAGAACAATACATGTCTCACATTGTCTACAAGATTTGTAATGTTGGCACCAATGAAATTGACATTTCGCTATAGTAGCTTGACCATATATTGGGAAGTTTTTGGTTTTGTTTTTTGTTGTTTTTTTTGGATAAAATCCAGGTTGCTCTCATGTCATCTCTCTGACTCCATTGATGCACACACCCACCTCCCCTCACTCACTCATTTAATTTACTCTGCCTCCAGAATATTGAATAATGTTGCTGTTAAAGGGCTTGGATTTTGACTTCGGAAAACCACTAGCCACAATGGCTGGTGAGCAAATAAGTTAAAGTATTAGTTCACTTTTGAAAAAAGTGAACTAATGGTGATAATTTACTCACCCCCATGTCATCCAAGATGTCCATGTCTTTCTTTCCTCAGTCAAAAAGAAATTAAGGTTTTTGATGAAAACATTCCAGGATTTTTCTCCATATAATGGACTTACATGGGAACCAGACGGTCCGAGGTCCAAACGACATTTAATAACAGTTTCATATGCAGCTTCAAATGTCTTTAAACGACACCAGACGATGAATAAGGGTCTTATCATGTGAAACGATCAGTTATTTCAAAGCTTATTCCAAAAATGTAACTTTTCTAAGGACAAATGCTAGCTTTGCTCTATTCTGTGAGGCGCGTTTGTAACGACACGTAATACGTAATTACGTTCAAAAGGTCACGGGCGACGTAGCCAGAAGTACAGAGTCAGAGTGTTTACAAGTTGAACGCATAGGTTGAACGTGCAAACTAACTCAAACGCCGTTTACAAAAAAGAATTAAAAGGTAAAACAACGATGTCGGCCGATTTTGATTCTGTACTTCCGGCTACGTCGCCCGTGACCTTTTGAACGTAATTGCGTATTACGTGACGTTGCAAACGCGCCTCACAGAATATGGCAAGGCTAGCATTTGTCCTTAGAAAAGTTACATTTTTGGAATAAGTTTTGAAATAACCAATCGTTTCGCATGATAAGACCCTTATTCATCGTCTGGTGTCGTTTAAAGACATTTGAAGCTGCATCTGAAACTGTTATTAACTGTCGTTTGGACCTTGTACCGTCTGGTTCCCATGTAAGTCCATTATATGGAGAAAAATCCTGGAATGTTTTCATCAAAAACCTTAATTTCTTTTCGACTGAAGAAAGAAAGACATGGACATTTTGGATGACATGGGGGTGAGTAAATTATCAGCAAAAGTTTTATCAAAAGTGAATTAATCCTTTAATATCAAGCCCTGCATGCACAGTGTAGCAGATCTAGTCCGCAAGACCAAATACATTAACATGCTTAACCTATTTTGATGATTGAAATGTATTTCTCATCAGTCCTTCTGGTGCTTAGAAACAACTAATAATCTGTAAAGAGGTCTCATTATTTCACTGTGAATGTGTGGACGACGTTTTGAACACCGTTTGATGTGAAAATGCAGGTGATCGGTCCGTTCCAGTTCTTTTGTCTGATGTTAGTCAGTTACAGAAGTACCGGCCTAGAAATGTTTAATTCCACTTTTAATAAATTGTGTTTTTGGACTGTTGAGTTTTGAAATCTGCACTTTTATCTCAAAAGATCAAGGAAATTTGAATTCCTCAGGATACAACCCTTTTTAAAGAGACCACGGACAGTCCTTTATTAATTTGCTAGCTTGAATTAAATGTCTAATATTCTTCATTCCACTTCAAATGTCTTTGTTTTTGAAAAAAAGAAGAAAAAAAAAACATGAATCATCTTAGAATATGTTTACAGACAGATCAGAAGAGTAACATCAAAAATTAAATTCCTCATAAATATTATTTCCGTACCATCCCGAAATAGCCACCTCAAATTTGAAAGTGTATTAGCGAGGGAATACATCGCAGTGAATCAACCCTCTATCGCTTGTCATCCTCCCAGCAGGAATACTTGTGGTCTTTCTACATTATGTTGTACTATATTATTTAATACTGAATATTGTAGATTCCCATGACGGGAAACTATACCTGAGGGCAAAGCTGCCTGTGACTATAGAGGAGCTGCTTACACATGAAATTATGTTGTGGGTCTTCAGGAATAGAATTCATTTCCCAAAGCACAGATTCTATCTCACTTATCAGACTTCCAATCAAATATCCCTCTGTATGAACAGAAGGCACTGGGAGCTCCCGACAGACTACTCCTGCAATACCAATCCTGATGCAAACATTCACAGTAACACTGTTATCTTCAGTCCATCTCATAACAAACATTGGTCATTTTACGCCCCAATAATGTCTCACAGAAACAAGGCAATATGCCTGGCAAATATCTTTTCACACACTGCATAGTATTAATAAAAGAAAGCTTAAAGGGGATCTTTTAAAGGGATACTCCACTTTTTTTGGAAATAAGCTCATTTTACAACTCAGAGTTAAACAGTTGGGTTTTACCATTTTCGAATCCATTCAGCCGATTTTCTGATCAGTAACCAGACAGTTTCTGGTCTCATATTGACTTCCATAGTAGGAAAAAAAATATACTATGGAAGTCAATGAGACCAGAAACTGTCTGGTTACTCATATTCTTCTAAAAATCAGAAAATCGACTGAATGGATTCGAAAACGGTAAAACTCGACCGTTTAACTCTGGGGGAGTTGTATAATTAGCCTATTTCCAAATGGTATGAAATATGAAAACATTCTGTAACTTTCAGAAACCAATTCCAAAAAAGATCATACTGGAACATGTTCCCTTTAAACGGTAAATTGTTCTTGAAGATTTTGAAGAACGATTGGATCTTTGGCACCATTGACTTTGTTGGGGAAATTTTAATCTCACATATATTACATATGATTATTGGGTCTTCTTGAGTTTCTACCTTACCTTCTATATGTAATAACAGAGGAATGTCTTATGGTTTTGCTGTCCGTGAAGGAGGTAATTTGTCTTCCCTTTATCAAGAGTGGAGTTAGGCACCAGAGAACCGGCCGGGTCAGAGGTCATCTCAGACTGGGGAGGATAGAGGGGGTTAGCGGTAAATCTAACCTAGCATTTGAATCCTATTGCTTGTGGAATTTGACAAAGAGGCTTGGCCTGCAGTGAATAACCTTGGGAGAGCTGTAGACAGACTCCGGCGTGTGTTCTGCCCGTCACTCTCTTCACAGCGTACCAATCTGTGTTAGCGACTGAGCCTTATTGTTCTTGCAAGAATAATAAACCTCTTTTCCTTTTATTAATTTGACTCTGTAGTGTCTCTTACGCAGTGATGTCTGTTTATTGAATTTTTGCCTTAACAACTTCCAGTTTTTGCTATGGAAGACAATGGTGCCAAACAACTGTTTGGTTCCAATCGTTCTTTAAAATATCTTCATTTGTGTTCAGCAGAAGAAAGAAACTCATACGGGTTTGCAACAACTTGAGGGTGAGTAAATGATGACAGAATTTTTATTTTTGGGTGGGGTATCCCTTTAACAGAAGAGGAAAGGAACGCTGCCAGAGGTGTGGAACTAAGGCCATGTTCTCACGGTCAGTTTTTAAAGGGTAATAAACCCCTGGTCAGAGCCTGACTCCACCCACTGGCAATATTTGAAAAACTGGGCAGACCCCAGCGGAGATAGAAAGGACGAAATAGATGCTAAAACACTCTATCCTGGTCGTTTTCAATACTCGCAATTCCAACTCCTGACTCCCTACAGTGGTTTTGACGAAACAAGCTGGTTTTTATACTGCCAAGGGTATAGCTCGCGTGTTGAGCTAAAACCTGGGTATGTCACGAAGTGCGGAACATCCAATAGGAAATCTCAACTGCAGTAGCCACCGTTCAACCTGAAGAGGGCAGCACTAAGATGTTTTTACACCATATATTGTAGAAATAAAACACTTTATACACAAATGTCAAAAAAGTTACTCAAATCAATGTCTGGTATTAATAAAGATCCATTCTTACAGATCATTAACTAAAAAAAGTTTAGTGTTTAGTTACTCTTTAACAACCACATATACTTATAGGTGTGAGTCTCAACGTCCCAATAACACTGCAAATGAAAGTAGCGTCTCGAATTCAGTCTGTATGGATGTGCATTGGAGCCAGTATTTTCTTATCAACTATAAACTGAATAGATCACTTTTGACACGACGCATTTTCACACAAGTTCATTCGTAACATTCATTAACCGACAACAGCTTTTATATCTGGTGGAGAGCGGGGCATTCGATTTGAGTGTAGAAAAAACTGATAAGAACATTGACTGGATCTAAAACCTAAAGATGACACTCAACTCATATCATAGCTGTCAGTTATAAAACCCAAACATGAAAACCTACGCACACGGTGGACACGTTAGAGAGTGGCTCTCTCGCATTGCATGACATGAAGAGTCCTGAAACTTTTGTGTGTATGTTTGGTCATGGAATGCGGTTATCACTCCAATAAATAACCAAACTGTGTGTCAACACAACCGTATTAAGGACTAAAGGGGACTGACAACCATATTCTGCTCATGTATGAAGGTGGCCTACGTGTAGAATATATTTAAAGCTACACTGTGTGATTTTTACCCCCATCTAGCGGTGAAAAGGTATATGACCATCCAGGGAATATTAGTTTCTGTTCCTCTCAATTCCGATTTCGTTTTAACTCCTACAGTGGCCAATGTAGTCCAAGATTAACATGGCTTCCAGTTTGACGTCGTCCATGTGTGTTAACTCAAACGTAAACGCGAAAGGCGAAGCTTTAATTAACGGCTATGTGCCTCTTTGGCTAATGTACATTCGATATGGAGGGGCAATACACACATAGGCCTACACACACACACACAGTATCGCACAGACAGCGCGCCAGTATCGAGTTTTGCCGCTTGAACAAACAAAAACACACATGTTTGACAAAATGTCCGTTTGTCGAGTATCCCCACAAGAACAGTCTTAAATTAGTTAAATAAAAGCTTTAGATTTTGGTTGATTGTTAAAACCCAAATTAATATTTTTGATATTTTTAAGGAGAGCTGAGAGTTTTCTGTCCCTCCATTGAAAGTCAATGTGACCAAAACTTAGATCCAAAAAGGTCATAAAGGTGTTGTACAATGAATCCACATGAAGCAAGCAGTTTGAAAGGTAAAAGTAAAGAGCAGTGAGAAAATGAGATGCATGAGATCCTGTCAGCATAACACTTAAAGTGACAGCATCCATTAATTCTCTCTGTAGGTAAAGTTAACCAAAGAACAAAGGGAACAGAAAATATAACTGCTCTTGACTAAATAATGCTTGAAGCTGTTATGTAAGGCTTGTTTTAAGTTCACTTAAGTTGTTATATTTTTGAAGCCTAATAAATGTTTAGAATTTGTAAGACTTTCCCTGTAAGACTTTCGTTCATCTTCGGACACAAATCAAGATTAAAATAGTCCAAGTGACAACAGTGGCTCTACGTGAAATCTCACGGCCCACAGGGAAGGAAATGAATAGTTGAATAAAGTCGTTATTTATTTTATTTTATTTGATTTTTTAAGTATTCTCGTCGCTTGATAAATTTAAGATTAAGCCACTGTAGTCAATTGGACTATTTTAACAATGTCGTCAATAACTTTTCTGGGTCAGCAAGTTTCAATCAATTTTCATTTTGGGGTGAACTATCCCTTTAAATATACTGTCTTTGTTTCTACATTACAGTGGAAATTGAAGCTCACATAATTTACATTTTTATTTTCACACAAAACATTAATGGCAAAGATTTTGACTTAATGAAAATATTCTCTAAAGTCTTGGCGATCTGCCTCTATAAACAATCTAGACATTTTTCTTATACATATTAGCCTACTATTCTTTTTGTCATAATTTATCATTATAATCAAATTATTTCCTGGTTTTTGTATCACCATAGTCCCTAAATGTATACATCCAGGAAATGGGATTCAAATTGAAAACATTTTCCCCCATTGTGTGTCCATCTAGCTTTATAACATCAACTGAAGAATATATTTATATGTCGGTCAGTGGTATATTGTAATGAGTGTTGTTTATTTTGGGCAGTTAAAGGATTTTTAGTTTTTGTCATGGTTTTTTTTTTTGGATGAAAGTTTAAGCATGATAAAATCATTTTAAGCTCAAGTTCACTGGTGGATTAACATAGCTGACAACAACTAACAAAGAGAAATATGAAACACACAGCATAACAAAACACGAGAGAGCATGCACACTCATGAAGATAGAGCAATACCAAAGTAAACAAGGGAGGGACAACAAAAAAATAAGCATGCAAGACACAGACTAAACCACCGACTGTAACAGCATCCTGTGATATTAATTAAAGCATATCAGTTTACTGGTGTTCATTTACTGTTCAGCCTCAGCTCAAGCGAATCAGTCCCAGACATTATTGACTTCATTTGATATACCGTATTTTTCTAGATTCGTCTTCTTCAAAAAGTATTTTTAGTGCATTTTCTTATATCTTTTGCCCTTTTTTTGCCAGCAGCATGTTTTATTTAAAATCGTTTATTAATTGCCATGATGTCCAAAACTATTTGTTTACAAAAAATGTTGTCAATTTATTTCCATTAGATTACATTAATAAAAGCATGTTATGCATTTTAGTAAGTAAAATTGTGAATAAACTGTATAATAGCATTGTGATGGGCTTGCAAGTTGGCTGTCGTAGGGATCTTGTGGGTTTAATGGGGATATTAAATTTAACATTTAATGTAATATTTAACAATAATATTGATCTGCCTGTATTGACTCTGTTATACATGAACTGAGCTGGACGATGACATCACGGTTACATATATATATATATATATGAATTATAAGTATATAAATTAGTTAGCTTAAATTAAGCTGAACTGTGATGTTTTTTTTCTTCTGGAAACAAACTTGTTTGCATTATTTTCCTGTTATCTGTGCAAAGCTGCTGTATTGTAAAAAAAAAGTGCTATACAAGTAAATGACTTGATTTTACTTGACTCTTGTTGCAACATTAAAGGGATAGTTCACTTTGAAATTAATTTTTGATATGTTTTAGCTTACCTCAAGGGCATCCAAGATGAAGGTGTCTTTGTTTCCACAGTATTTTCAATTTTGACATTTTTCAGTCAAACCGTTGTTGTCTATCAGTCATACACTGGAGGCTAAGGGGGTCCACCAAAAAGCATGCACAGAGAAGTCCAAATTAAACATGATTTAATGACTCGTAAATGTAAGTACACATTGATGGCCTAAGACACGAAACGAGCGTTTTTTGTGAGGAAACAAACAGTATTTATATCGTTTTTACCTTGTGTAATCACAGTGACGTCCAAGTGATCTGAATCAGTTGTGCAATGTCCAACTGAACCAAACTGAATCAGTTCAATGTGTGTCACGTCACTCAATATTTACACGGAGATTTCGGAAGTTTTACTTTTTACTAAACATATTTAGATATACCGAAATCGTCTTCCATTGCGGTTTCCCGTATATCTAAATATGTTTAGTGAAAGGTAATACTTCCGAAATCTCTGTATTAACAAAGAGTGACGTAGGCGCGCAAGCGATCAATTCCGGCGCATGCGCAGACCGAAGCGCCCGTGCCGTCAGATCATTTTGTCATGGCTATGATTACAAGAGGTAAAACGATATAAATACTGTTCGTTTCCTCACAAAAACGGCTCGTTTCGTGTCTTAGGCCATCAATGTGTACTTACATTTACGAGTCATTAAATCATGTTTAATTTTGACTTCTCTGTGCATGCTTTTTGGTGGACCCCCTTAGCCTCCAGTGTATGACTGATAGACAACAACGGTTTGACTGAAAAATGTCAAAATTGAAAATACTGTGGAAACAAAGACACCTACATCTTGGATGCCCTTGAGGTAAGCTAAAACATATCAGAAATTAATTTCAAAGTGAACTATTCCTTTAAAGGGTTTGCTTTAACTAAACCCCTGAGAGAAATTTTAAAGAGCAGCTCTGCAAAGGTATGAAGTTACATATTACAGCCAAGGAACAAAAGATACTTCCAAATCTTCTTTTCTTATTTACATGTCAAAATTAGTTCTTAGGAGAAACATCACAGCATTGCTCACAGTAAGGGGTTAGGACACAAGAGGCTGGAATAAATGGTGATAGTCACTTGTGAAGCTTAATACTTTGAAATAGTGCCATCAGGACCAGCAACAGCAGAAAATAATTATTATTATTTCTCTCTCTCTCTCTCTCTCTCTCTCTCTCTCTCTCTCTCATCACCACAGGGAATGAAATTTTGAGAAAGTTGACAAGTTCTACTTTGACAGGAAGGGTCACAAAGAACAGAGGTACTTTTGACAAGCGTGCCAAAGTTGGGGCAATGAACCAAGAGAGTCAATTAAAAACTAAGTGGACCCCATTTGATAATTACTTTGAGTGCTACTTTCCAGATGCTCAAGGTGACTAAATAATTCTTTGTGAAGGAGTTAATAATACTCAAAGCAGCAAGGCAAAGGAAACTCATTTGAGGGTGACGGAACAAAGCAAAGTAATTGCTCAAAGGCCGGCCATGTATTAGGATGGCAAACGAGCTGTGTATTTCCACTGGGCTTTGTTTTGACTGCTGACCATGGGCCGAGCTACTTTAGAAGCTAGAAATGGTTGTGTTCAGACACACTATATGGAAAGCCTCTTTCTGTGTTCCGAGACAATACCTCTGGCCAATAAATGTATTCTCTCTGTCTGCATTCCTTATTTTATATTTATTCCGTTTCCAATTTAATGTGCTTTACTGACATGGCAAATATGTGTTTGTATTGCCAACGCAGTGAAAAACAAAACGAAAACATGTACAACTAGATTTTCTGATGAAATTGTGGGTGGCGTTTGCTTGTGCAAAACTTGCTGCCACGATGTTGGAGGTTGAATGACACTTTCTCAGTGTTTGCAAAGATGTTCCAAGTAGTTTTAATCACATTTCTAGGGCAGTTGCTAGGGTGTCATGAATGGTATCTAGGGGAATTTTTAGGCCTTGCAGCCTTGAATCAAACGATAGCGATATGTGTTGCTTATTTTATAAGTAAACCTATTTGGAATATTTTAGTTCTAATTGCTTGGAAAAGTAATTACTACTGTTCTCAAAAAGCCACAAGATTTAAGGTATAATACATTTCTACAGCAATATACTAGGAATATATACTATAGAAATATATATATATATATATATATATATATATATATATATATAACCACTATTATATATAAATAATAGTATATAATTATATATATACTGTATATATATATATATATATATATATATATATATATATATATACAGTATATATATATATATATATATATGACGAGTTCAGATGCAAAAGCCTCTAAATGCCATTTGAAATGTTCTTCTTTAATGATGATTTTTATTAAACTTGGATATTTAAGTTCAGTAATTTCACTTAAATAACAATTAATAGGTAATTATCATTGCCATTTAAGTGAAATCACTGAACTTAAATACACCAGCTTGATAAAAATTATCATTCTAGAAGAAAATTTCAAATGGCACTTAGAGGCTTTTGCATCTGAACTCTTCATATATATATATATATATATATATATATATATATATATATATATATAATAGTGGTTTTCAGGAATGAAAAAACAATTAAAATTGAACAATTGTATTTTTAAAAACAGGTTCCAGAAAATCTAAAATTTTTCAATAAATTAATAAATGTAATACATTATAATGAACATAATGAGTATGTGTTTTTTATGCTGTTATCTCTGTAATATGTTTTAATAAAGTGGGATTTTTTTGGTAATTATTTAGGGAAACTGTGTTGGTCCCTTGACTAAAATAACAATAGTTAAAACATTGCAAGTAAAACTGCAGATTAACAGTCATCTATGTCCATATTACTCTGTACCGCAAGAAAAAAAAAAAAAAGAAACAGGGACTTTTAAATAAAGTAAAAAAAAAAAAAATTCTGGGTATAAAATAAATATCCAGAAAAATCATGGAAATGAAATGATTACAATTTAAAACATTGTTGTGAATATACCGTTTATTTATTTATTTATTTATTTATACTTTGAAGATTCATGGAATTCATTAATCAAAATGCTGTAGGTATTGTCACAAAAAATGATTAAAAGAACAAAAAAAAATGTAGATCTAGTAAAAAATAACAATCATCAAATGTAACTATATATATATATATATATATATATATATATAGTGCCCTCCACAATTATTGGCACCCCTGTTTAAGATGTGGTCAAGGACTTTTAAAAATTCTCCCTTTTTTTTAAACAACATAGAATCCAAATGCAAAAAAAGAGAAAAATCCAACCTTTTATTTAAGTACATTACTTTGGTGGTAAAAAAAAAATGTAAAATTTAAAAAAATAAAAACTTCAAATCATGTGTCCCACAATTATTGGCACCCCTGATGTTAATAGTTTGTACAACCCCCTTTTGCCAACAAGACAGCACTTAATCTCCTCCTATAACATCTCACAAGATTGGAGAACACAGAGAGAGGGATCTTTGACCATTCTTCTTTGCAAAATCTTTCTAGATCATCCAGAATCCTGGGCCCTCTCTTGTGCACTCTCTTCTTTAGCTCACCCCACAGGTTTTCGATTGGATTGAGGTCTGGGGACTGAGATGGCCGTGGAAGGACCTTGAGTTTGTGACTGAACCATTTTTGTGTAGATTTTGCTACACGTTTTGGATCATTATCCTGCTGAAAGACCCAATGACGACCCATCTTCAGCTTTCTGGCAGAGGCCATCAGGTTTTTATTTAAAATGTCCTGGTATTTCAAAGCGTTCATAATGCCATGCACCCTAACAAGGTTCCCAGGGCCTTTGGAAGTGAAACAGGCCCACAGCATCACAGATCCTCCACCATACTTCACGGTGGGCATGAGGTACTTTTCGGCATACACATCTTTTGTTTTACACCAGATCCACTTAGAGTGTTTGTTGCCAAAAAGCTCAATCTTAGTCTCATCCGACCAAAGCACACGATCCCAGATGAAGTCCCAGTGCCGCTTGGCAAACTCCAGACGTTTACGTTTGTCAGTGTTAGTGAGAAAAGGCTTTTTCCTAGCATGCCTCCCAAACATCTTGTTGGCATGTAGAGAGCATCTGATGGTTGTTTTGGAGATTTTGTGACCCCAAGATGCCACTATTTGATGCAATTCTGTGACAGTGAGCTTAGGACTTTTTTTTACTTTTCTTAGCATCCTCCTCACAGTGCGTTGTGGTAAGATAAACTTGGGACCTCTTTCAGCCTTGTTTGTCACTGTTCCAGTTGTTTTAAACTTCTTAATGATTCCTCTAACTTTAGATACGGGCAAGATAAGGTGAGTGGCTATTTTCTTGTAGCCATTGCCTGACTTATAAAGGTCATCACACATCTGCCTTACTTGAATGGTGTGTTCTCTTGTCTTTGCCATGTTGACAAATGGGTAAGAGAATTAGGCCTATGTGTCATGTCATATTTATACCCCAGGGAAATAGGAAGTCATGAATTACTAATTAAAAGTTCCTAGATATCCTGACCAACATTAGCAACTACAGAAAATATATATTTTTTTAAAATCAATTACATTTTTCAGCGGAATTGTTAGGGGTGCCAATAATTGTGGGACACATGATTTGAAGTTTTTATTTTTCTAAATTTTTACATTTTTTTTTTACCACCAAAGTAATGTACTTAAATAAAAGGTTGGATTTTTCTCTTTTTTTTTGCATTTGGATTCTATGTTGTTTAAAAAAAAGGGAGAATTTTTAAAAGTCCTCGACCACATCTTAAACAGGGGTGCCAATAATTGTGGAGGGCACTGTATACAGTATATATATATATATAATAAAGTGTGACCATTTAAATTAATCAAGAATAATGACGCAACAACAAATGTTGCTATAACTTTAAATACATACAACACAGAGATATTAAATTTATCAAGACAATGTCCAGTGTGGTCGTTGTATTGCGTGTTAACGTCTGTTGTGAATCACCTCAGAGCACAGTTCTCTTCTACCATCATCAGGAGCATTTCAACGTGTTCATTTGACGCATAGTGCCGATGGTCCTTGAATCGATAACCTTCCTCACTTGTTATTTTCATCCGACTGGATCCATGTGTCTCGATTGCCCCGACTGCTAATACAGCAGTTCATGTTGATCACACAGACGTCCACTCCTCCTCCTCAGGAATGAAGTAATTAACAGACTCATTGTACAGTCACGCTCTGATGCTCTCTTTCCCCATCTGTGTAATACACAGAAAGGCCTTTATTACTGATGCAAACTGACACAATTTCACACTCTCTTATCAGCAGGTTTGCAGAGCCCAGTCTCAGGTGTGTCCCTGCGCAGCCATGGGAGCCAGAACAGATTAAGGGTCATCATAACAGACAACAGAATGTTTACCAATCAGCCTGATATCACATCGGTCAGAAACACTGTCTGGCACAAAGGCAGGGGGTAACCGTGGGGCAAGATTGGAAGGTAATACATGTTGCTTGTGTTTCAATATGTCTGGTTATCTGATAAACAAAATCCACGCCACATGCATGCGAACCAGGGGAGGCTGCATATTGAATATTGATTGGTCCTTTTGGGAAATAGACTGTGATGAATAAGAAGGTTCCTACTAATTTTCAGGTTTTGTCAAAAACAGACCTCAGCTGTCAACAAACATCTCATTATAGTTGTGAACATCTGGTGTCTGAATAGTGTGTTCATGGAGGTGTAAATGCAACATAGATATTTAAAGGTTTTTTAAAGGAAAAGTTGGTATTTGCCTGTGAATGAACTTCCTGGTTTGTTGCTAAGGTGGTGGTTAGCATGTTTTCGAGATCATTTTTAGCGTGTTACTAAGTGGTTGTTACCAAGGTTTTGTTATTTGGTGGTTAACCAAAGGGGTGATGGTGATGGTACAGTGGTTAAGACACATGCCTTTGGTGTGAGAGACCCGGGTTCGAATCCACTGTGAGACACCAATGTGTCCCTGAGCAAGACACTTAACCCCTAGTTGCTCCAGAGGCGTGCGACCTCTGACATATATAGACCATTTCACAAGATGCAAACAACACTGGTCCAGAAGCACTTCCTGTTTCAGTTTGTAACTGTTTTCTTTATTTCACATGTAAAGAAAACATCTTAAAGATGTTTAACTTTTTGATTCAGTTTTAAATGTTCTGTCGGTTGTATTTTATCCCAGCTTTCATGTAGTGTTAAAAAACTGAAACAGGAAGTGCTTCTGGGCCAGTGTTGTTTACATCTTGTGAAATGGTCAATAGCAATTTTAAGTCGCTTTGGATAAAAGCGTCGGCTAAATGAATAAATGTAAATGTAACAAACCTTGGTGGTTGCCAAGGTGTTATGATTGGATGTCAGTGCACTGCTATTTTATCATTTGCGTGTTTTTTTCTGGTTTAAAATCGTTTAAATGTGTAAATTGGTCATTCATGCACACTGTGGAAAATCAGTGCGAAAATCCGTCTGACTGCTCTCATCGGATTTGTGATTTTTCTCACGCCACATAAAACGTAATGTCCGATATTGTTATAGGAAACATACTGAAAGTCGCTGCAGAAACAAGGTTGTGTTGTTGCAAAGTTGCAGAAAACGGCAATATAACAGAGACATGTTTTCAGACCAGCGGAGGTGACCGCGTGGAATAAAAGCGTTCATACCATTGTAAATAAGACAACATTTGTATTGCGATTGCGAACCCCTCCATGTTGCAGTTGTTGTTGTTGTTTTTGGCTTATACCTACCAACGCAACGTCATTGCCATAGAAACCAATGCAGATATTCCAGAAAATTAGAGTGGGTTACTAACAGTTGTTAGTGGGTTACTATCGTGCTGTTAAAGTGTAAATGGTTGTTAGCGATGGTTGCTTACTAGGGCTGGGTAATAAATATCGATTTCTCGATATTAATTGATTCTCATTTTTACGAACCGATATCGATTCTTAAATCTCAAGAATCGATTAGTCATCCTGTTTCATTTGAATGAATGGGACATTGTACCGCGGCTGCGCGCATCCAAAAAAAATCGCAAAAATCTTTGTTACTATTGATATGAAACAAAGTCTCAATTTTCAAATTACGTCCATTTTCTTTAGAAATTCAAAAACATAAATAACGTTTTGGCGCTGTGGCGTGAGATCGCTCTGTCGCAGCTCAAGAGAAGCAGCAGCGCTGATCTCTCTGCCGGGTTAATAATACCAGTCACAGCGCGAAATAAACATGAATGAGCATCTGAAAGTGTGTTAAAGATAGAGCACAACTTATCGAAATCCGTATCATGTCACATTGATTCGCTCAATCAGCGTTTCAACCGTGGAAAGACGTCAGTTAAACAGCTTGTAATCAATGTCATGTCGTCATATTTACCTCAGAAAACCCACATAAACTTGTTAGTCAGCTAGAAAAAAAATAACTCTAGAGAGGAGCATTTTGCTATAATCTTAATGTTATTAATAATTAAAATCTAAAATATTTAATCCATATTTTTAATGACAGCCACCATTTAAATGTTTATATTTCATATAATCTTCTTATTATAAAAATAAATAAAAGTGTAATTTAAGTGTTTGTATAGCTACAAAACAGTTCATTATTACCTTCATATTAGGCTAATGAAGCCTAGTAGGCTACAACTAGACTCCCGTAGTTTACAGCATTAGTTAAGAGATTTGATTTCCTTGAGAAAATTTGCCATTTATTGTAACTGATGTCCAAAATAATCATTATTGAATCTAATCGAATCGAATTGAAAGCTTGTGAATCGAAATCGAATCGAATTGTAAAATTTGTGTCAATACCCAGCAATATTGCTTGCCATAAAATTTGTCATGTTTTCTTCGCTCATGCTAACAGAAACGGAACATAGTTCACTGTACTTTTTAAATAAGCATGCATGATATAGAAAACAAATTATTGCACAATGGTAGTGGTTCATGCAAATAATACAGTGATGTTTTTTTTTATTGTTGTTTGATAAATGTCAGTGACATTTCAGTGTGCGTGCATTTAATAATGTCACGGAAAATTGGGGAATAAGGGGAGTGGAACCAAATGAAAAAAAGTGCAAAGAGATTCAGCTCCAAAGTCAGTTAAAATTATTTTAAAAAACAAAACGTGAAAAGAAATGTGTGCCGAATGAGCAAAGCCTTCGGGTTAGTGGTTTTGAAAACCTCTCTTTAATTTGTAATTCTTACTATTTCTCTTGCCTTACCCACAGTAAGCAACACTTTTGTCTGCTTTATTTCTAGAGGGGGGGAACTACATTTCCTCTTGAGTTCCACATATCCACACATGAAATTAGATGATGGCAACGAGTTGTTTCAAACCAGTTTATAATGATAGAATGATGGATATGTTTCTTTTTCTAGAGGGTGAATTTAAAACTATGCAAATTAAACTATGCAAATCATATCCTTCTGCATATTTTACCCTTATCTCGTTTAGCAAACACAGCTAATAATTTCGCAGCATAAATAACAATTGGTCCTGCGAGGAAGGTTAAACAGAGGGGCTTAACCCTCTGCCATTAACAGCTCACAATCAGAGATATGAAATATTATGAGCTATTACATTGATATCACATCACATTTATGCATTTGGCATTTTATCCAAAGCAACGCACAATGGATTCAAGATATATACAGTGACAATGTATATATAGTTCCTGCATTCATTGGGAATCAAACCCATGGCCTTGCGGTTGCAAGCACTGTGCTCTAATGCAGGGATAGGCAATGTTGGTCTTGGAAAAGATTCGCTCCACGGTTGGATGGAAACCCAGCTAATTTTCCCTTTAATGTGTCCTATTGTGCTTTTCCATTTTTTCAACTTTAGTTTGTGTAATGTTGCAGTTTGAGCATAAAAAAAAAAGATCTGCATGGTTACAAAGCTCAAAGTCAACTCCAAAGGGACACATTTTATTTAGCATAATTCACTTTCCAAGAACTACAACACAATTTTTTTCCGAAATCTTATGTCATAAGTCATAATGTTCCTCATTTAAATAATCTCTTATTTTAAACTTATTTTAAACTCTGTTCCTGAATATTAAAACCCAAATGTGTATCTGTGCGCTGCACATTTTATGGTGAATAGCTTTTTTTCTGTTGCTTTAAAAAAATTCAACGCATTCTCACCCCAAGGCGTCACCTTTGACCATGCTTCAATATTTGACGTTTTAGGCGCCCTTTAGCGTCACTTACATGACGCGATCCTACGGCGTCATCTAACTGACGCTAAAGGAAAGCGTCAGTTAGAGGACGTGGTTAGGTTTAGGTGTGGGGTGGGGGTAGGGTACACGCGATCCTAGGGCGTCATCTAACTGACGCTAAAGGGCGCCTAAAGCGTCAGATATTGAAGCATGTCCAAATGCTTCCCAAGGCGTCAGTTAGGTGACGCCTTGGGAGTGAGAATGGGCTGAAAAATTAGTTGACTTTAAAAAAAAAAAAAAAACTTTTGATAATTTACTCATCAATATGAACAAATCCTTTTTCAAGTCATTTTGTTCATTTCGTCTGTTGAATGAACGAAATGACTCAAAAAAAGATTTGTTCATTTTGATGAACGAGTTCGAACAGGAGAGTCACGAACGCGCATCACAGAACAGAGCAAGGCGTTTTATAAGCATTTGAGCTTATAAAACTTAAACTTTTTTTATTTATTTTAAGAAATGACTGATCGTTTCACTTGATAAGACCCTTATTCATCGCCTGGTGTCGTTTAAAGCTCTTTGATGCTGCAATGAAACTGTAATTTAGACCTTAAACCGTTTGGTTCCCAATGAAGTCGATTATATGGAGGAAAAATCCAGGAATGTTTTCATCAAAAACCTTAATTTCTTTTCGACTGAAGAAAGAAAGACATGGATATCTTGGATGAAATGAGGGTGGATAATTATCAGCAATAGTTTTTTTTTTAAGTGAAAAACTCCTTTAAGCTCTTTAGGAAAATTTAGCATGATTTTTTGATCTATTACTATTTGTATTACCTTTGTATTTCAGTCAAATATCATGATTAAATCTATAATGTTTACAAAAATAACAAAACAACTTACCAAATGTCCTTTGAAATCCGTGTTTGGAAAGCCTGCGCATGAAATCCTCTGCATGATACTTTGCACGTTCGTTAAAGGGATAGTTCACTTTGAAATGAATTTTTGATATGTTTTAGCTTACCTCAAGGGCATTCAAGATGTAGGTGTCTTTGTTTCCACAGTATTTTCAATTTTGATATTTTTAGATCAAACCGTTCTTGTCTGTCAGTCCTATAATGCAGGTCTATGGTCACCACCTCAAAGAGCATGCACAAAGAACTCCAAATTAAACATGATTTAATGACTCGTATGTAAGTACACATTGATGGCCTAAGACACGAAACGAGCGGTTTGTGTGAGAAAACGAACAGTATTTATATAGTTTTTACCTCTTGTTACCAACACTTAAAGGACAACTCCTGCGCAAAATGAACCTTTGGTCTAATTGCACATTGTTACCTATTCAACCGTTATCTGAGATTTTATTTCATGATTGCCGAATCTAAATAGTTTTATCTATTAAAACAGTTTAGCCTATAATGCTAGTCTATAGGGCATAGAGTAATGACAAATAAAAATCGCTTTTTATTACCACTAACAAGGCTCAAAATAGCCCCACAGTAACACGGTAGCACAATAAGGATCCCTACATGCAAAACGAAGCATTGAGAACTTTGTCAGTGTCCATACAGTTTAATAAGAAGATATTTTATACACACAGTCAACTTCACGAATACAGGAAGAAGCCATCTTTAAAATATAGTCTCTACCAGTCGATCTACGAACGCTGATCCAAGTGCGCTGAACTGTGCAGAATCGTATATGGTCCATTGTTTCCGGAAGAAACACAAACACGAACCATTTTCTTCTCTTTAATATGTACATGTTGCCTACTGTTCGCGCTCACATTATCACTTTATTCACATCTCACCAGCGCACTTGGATCGGCGTTCGTAGATCGACTGGTAGAGACTATTTTTCAAAGATGGCTTCTTCCTGTATGCGCAAAGTTGACTGTGTGTATAAAATATCTTCTTATTAAACGGTATGGACACTGACAAAGTTCTCAATGCTTCGGTTTGAATGTATGGATCCTTATTATGCTGTCGTGTTACTGTGGGGCTATTTTGAGCCTTGTTAGTGGTAATAAAAAGCGATTTTTATTTGTCATTACTCTATGCCCTATAGACTAGCGTTATACTAGCATTATAGGCTAAACTGTTTTTAGAGATAAAACTATTTACATTGGGCAATCATGAAAAAAAATCTCAGATAACAGTTGACTAGGTAACAATGTGTAATTAGACCAAAGGTTCATTTTGCGCCGGAGTTCTCCTTTAACTACTGTGGAAAAAAACAAAGACACCAACGTCTTGGATGACCTTGAGGTAAGCTAAAACATACCAAAAACGGAAGTTCCGAAGCGTGAAATTTAAATCATGTGAACAACTCACTACACATTAAAACCATTACATCGCCAGACAGGTGAGAAACATAATCTAGCTTGATCTAGCATAATCTAGGTTTTATGAATGTAACAAGCAAAGCATTTATCAATGTTGGTGGAAAAAAGAACAATTGAGGGACAGTGTCCCAATATATTGTGCCTTACCAGTGTCCGATTTCATACTGGTTCACAAGCTCGGGAGCTGACTGAGATGCATCCTAAAGGTGATTATTCAACTTTTTGAGCAAAGTTGCTCGGCAATGTTGCTGTCAATGGGCAACCAGGACTCCATAACTGACATTGCCCATCCCTGCTCTGATATACACCCCTGTAGCTTTAACATTAGAGGACATCTTCTGAATTGGGCCAGCTCACATCCACCTAGCAACTCCATAGCAACCACACAGATTTTTTTTTTTTTTTTCAGAAAAGTAAATCTTCCTATCAGTGTAATATATGCGATGGACTGGAATTGAAATGTGGAAGGTCTCAACAGACCCGATGAGCTGTAGAGCCCAAGAGTAACTGATGATTTATTGCACAGGTGTCGGCACATTTGCCCAGGAAACAGAAGATAGATGGCTATAAATTCTGCATAATGCTTTAGCCACATACAAAATTTCACTTGCAAAATTAATCAATCTCACATTCTCAGTTTACAGAGTTATTTTTTTGCTTTTTAAAGACACCTTCATTTTAGAATTTCACCTGTCTGACGGTTTGCAATATTTGTTTTCTGAGTACAGCAAAATTAAATTCATCATCCGATCAAACATTTTGATCCAGGTAATTTAATTTCAGTCGCTGACATTTAAATCCTCTTGGAGCCAATTCAGCAATTTTTTGGTTTGGTTTTAAAGGATTATTTAGAAGGGAGGAAAGGAAAAAAGATAAATCCCTCTCTTCAACTTCTTCATTAGGTGAGGAAGTGAGATTATCTAGAAAACTATCCTGGGGTGCGTTTCCCGAAAGCATCGTTAGCCAACTATGGTCGCAAGTTCCGTCGTTATCAGCATAGTTCAACGAGTCGGTGTTTCCCGAAACCATCGTTCCAACGAACATTCGCAAACAGCAACGCAAAGTTGTGTGGTTTGAACGACAGCTCTCGACCTGTGGTTAGAGGGATTGTTTCTATATTGCATCAACTTTGGAGGTAATAAATCCTTATATTGAGCAAAATAAGCAAGCTGACATTCAGTACAACCGGTGTCTTTTATTTAGAATACATACAAATGGAATTTACATCTTTTAGTTTGTCAAAAGATTTGAAGTAACGTGTTTGAAGAGTGCGCATGAGCGAACGCACTCTACTATGTAAGAACGAGCCAAATATTGAGTCTGGTAATAAAGCAAAACAACTGAGAACAATTAGAAATAGTCCTCAAATGATATGTCTGTAATTTATATTAAAAAATCTAGCGTTAATTGGATCTCAAACAGTTTCATTAAAAGTAGTTATTACTCCACCACGTGCGAAACCAACGTGGTTGAACGATACTTTGCGACAGTGGGTCGTAACTAACTAGATGATTTTTCCAACGATGCATCGTACTATGGTAGTGAATCAGCAAACTACGTCGTTGTAAAGCATCGTTAGCCAACTATGGCCGCAAGTTCTGTCGTTACCAATAGAGTTCAATGGAAATTGCGACCAACTTGCGATCATAGTTGGCCAACGATGCTTTCAGGAAACGCACCCCTGGTTAGTTTGCTGTAGGTGATCACAGCTGGCCGTACATTTAAAGGGGCATTCGGCAATTCTAGCTATTTCTTCGCTGATTTTCACGTTTGTTGTCGCATGTTTTTTCAATGAGCTCCCCCTACAGTTGTGAGGTATATGTCGGGGAAAGCCACCATTCTCAATAGACAACGCATTCTCACCCCAAGGCGTCACCTTTGACCATGCTTCAATATTTGACGTTTTAGGCGCCCTTTAGCGTCACTTACATGACGCGATCCTACGGCGTCATCTAACTGACGCTAAAGGAAAGCGTCAGTTAGAGGACGTGGTTAGGTTTAGGTGTGGGGTGGGGGTAGGGTACACGCGATCCTAGGGCGTCATCTTACTGACACTAAAGGGCGCCTAAAGCGTCAGAGATTGAAGCATGTCCAAATGTTTCCCAAGGCGTCAGTTAAGTGACGCTTTGGGGGTGAGAATGGGCTGCAATAGAACAGGTTATTTAAACATCCAAATGATTTCTGATTTCTAAAGGTTTTATTAAGTTGAAATAGTTCCCGAATGCCCCTTTAAAAACAAATAAGATCAACTAAATTAAATTGATAAATAAAATAAAATAAAATTCCATTGGATAATATGTAATATGAAAAAAATAATAACAGTATTTTTATAAAAGTGTATCAAAGTTTATAGCAGACTTTTAGATATGTACTTGGCAATCTACTGTATAAACTTTATTAATCATTAAATAAATTAACTATGTAAATTGTCATTTACATAAAGGTAAGAAAAAGATCACAGTGATTATGGAAATGAAGAGCTAAATGTAATACTTTCTCAGTGGTTAATTGACAGGTAATTTACATGATCAACACATGAAATTAATTTTGAGATATTTAAGCATGTTTTTTTTTTTCTTCAAAATGTGATTTTGAATAGGATTCCAAACCACATATGAATGTTGCTCAAAACTAATTCGTAAAAAAAAATTGCTTTTGATGTTCACACTTGCTAAATGTGATTCCAATCGAATGTGCACAAATATTGGATTTGGACTGACAGTCTGAAAAACGCTTAAGGGACAGAAAAAACTATTTTTCATGCAGTACATACCGAAATAGTTTATTTCACTCTTTCATTATGTTATTTTCACACATATGTTGAATTTTCATATTGTAAAAAAAAAACAAAAAAACAAAAAAACAATGGTTTTAGTCTTCATATATTTCTGGTTTTAATTAAACAACAACCACTGGGACATTAACATGCCTTTGGTTATTTATGCACTAAACACTAACCCAGTGACTGAAAAAATGCAGAATGGGTCCAGTTCAGAAATTATAAACTCTGAAAACAAACAGATATTTTGCTCTGTGATCTGACTGCCAACGGTCAACGTTGATTTTTGTGCCCTCTGTATTTATTCTGCCCTAACATAGTCAGTGTTAGTACGCTGAAAACTACAGGGGTCTCTTTAGATTCTCAACTTCCTCAAAATCCCACAGCAAGATTGTCAGGTTGTCAGGTACTTTTCCACACAAAAAAAGAGTGCAATTCCATCACCTAGTGCTGTTTCCACTGATTGCATGTACTTTACCTGCACCCCAGTTTGTTTATTATAGTTTTCAAATTCTGTTTTGCCGTTTCATGCCTGTAATTGTATCAAAGTTGTATCAAAACCAACAGTGCTGTGCCTATACTGCCTTATTTTACAGTGTTCCAAAAGGTAGTTGGGATGATTGCGCTATTTTATGAGATACATCCTTTTGCAAAACTGAAGTAGCACTGCATATAAATGTTGCAGAGAATATACAACAATGCATTGCAAAAAAATCATCAGACCCAAGACGACTGACAAAGTGAATGAAACTTTGAGTGCACCCTTTTCACAGACTGCCCTGCTGAGAAAAATACAATAAAAAATAATAGCATGTATTCCTTGTTGGTTTAGGCTGGAATAAACTCCCCTTGCTGGTCACCAGCAACCAGCATCCCATGCTGATCCCGGCATGCAAAGCATCAACATTGCTGATTTGTTCAGCAGAGTTATAGTTGTCTCTTGTTGTTCTTGGTGTGTTTTAATTGCGAGCTGAAAAGGGTACGTTTTGTTCTGGAGCTGTCAAAACATCATTTTGCATCATCAACAAGTATATCTGGGTGCAGGTGACATGGAGGCTGTGCCTGAGATCACACTCTCTTGAGTAGATAATTTGAACTAGTAATCACTTTGTGATCACTAAAGTGTGTTCTATATAGTATAAATGTGTGTAGTATGAATGTATCTGGATGTAATACATTTGCTGTGTTGGCCTTGTCACGTGATCTACCAACATCCGTTGCGTCACTTCACTTCCATTCACAAATCCTTTCTAGTGGCCTAGACAGTAAAGTGTCCATCGTATGCACACTTCAGAATCTTGCGGGATCATCCAGGTACTTTTTGCTTAAGGCCATTGCACACCGAGTCCGAAATTTTCGCACGTTAAAAAAAAAATTCGACCTCACGTTATGTCAGTCACGCTTGCACACCGCCTCCGAAACTTTCGTCCGTCATAAAATTAATCGGATCGGGTTCGATTTTCTGCGTTTTTCGCATCCAGAGCCAGCATTTTGAGAGGTCTTTTGACAATTCAGGGCCGGGGGGAGCTCGTCCTCAAATCATTGCACATATGCGCCGTGCTTTCAGTTTCGGTTTTCAATTCGATCAAGTGTTTATGTTCTCTTCTCTATATTGGATTATGAAATTAATAAACCTCCCCTTTCAATCAGATTGAAATTTAGGATCGAATAAGGTGTGATTGAGCAGCCTATTCGATAACTAATGTATTATTTGGGCACAATATACACAATAACAGCCTAGCTGTTCTGTCTGCCAAGCGCTTCCAACGGGCCACGCGCGGGTGTGTGTTTGTCCGTGTGTGTGTCCATACCTGGTCCATTTCAGACACACTGCCAGTCTCCGTTCAGAATCGATTGGTTCACGGAAATTGGTGGTCTTGTTTTTAATATGTGGCTCCAGAATCGCTAGCAAAGCATCAAACTGTCCCGCTGACATTCTGAGGTAAATTTTGAATCGCTCAGGATAAATTCGCAACTCCTTGATAAGGAACTCTCCTTCCTCTCGGCGCAATTTCAGGATTGGATGGACGTAATATTTTATCTTTCTTCCCTTTTCAATAAGAGAGGGCAAAAATCATCCTCACTGCTTGACGAATCCATTTGGTATTTTAGGGTTTTTTCCCGCAAAGGTTTAAGAAATACGCAACGGACTCGCTGTGCAAGGTTTCTATGTGTGACGAATTTTTAAGCTGACGAACACGAAAATACGCATACGAATATTTCGTGCTCAGTGTGCAATGGCCTTTACTCTTTTACAGTATGAATTCGGACATTTATTTTATGACACTTTATTTTCGCCTACCATATATTGTAGTAGGGACAAATGCGATTTTGGATGCTGCCGGAGAGAGAATACACATTTTTTATTTATATATACTGATGAAATAGTGTAGACTTGGAATTAAAGCCTCTTGTGTTTCCCCGTTATTATTCAATTTACGGGACCGGACACCAGTTATCTTGCCAAGAAAGTTTTATTATATATTATATATATGTCAGGAGAGAAACTTCATGATGTTGTGTTCATGCCTGGTCTATGCGTTTCTCCATGTTCCTCTACCCTCTCACCCGGTCATGCCTACATGTTTCTCTGAGGTGGTACAATGTGACATTGAGTTTTTATACATCACACAGTCTTACAGCTTCCTTGTAAGGTAACAAACATGTTGCTCTGAGCTTCTCAACTTAGAACGTAAATGTCATACGTGCGCTACTTTCCTTGTTGTGTACATCTGTGGTACACTTGCATCAGTGGAAACATTTATGCTGAGTGAACATGTTACATGGCACACATACCTCTCTGAGCAATATATAGCTTTCCCCTGACATATGTTCCTCTCATGCTTTTAACTCATGCTTTTTGAAACTCCAAAAGGATAATACAGTGATCATGAAAACTAATAAAGAATAATAATACAGATACATAATATTTAATAATGAAATAATATTAAAAGATGAAATTTTAGTCTTCAATAGTAACAATGGAAAGCTGGTTGGAAATTGGCAAACACAATGTTTAACAATATGCTAATGGAAGATTCAATTGAAATAATTTGTAAAGCCTCTTGTGTGACTTATGCCCCCAAATCAGTCACTAATGAGGTTCTATTTAACTAATGCCAAATACGTTCCTAGGCAACTTACTAGGATTTGGAACAGAGCCAATGTGTATTTGCCAAACATGTTTAATAAACCTAAACGTATGTAGATGCACTTGATCAGGGCTTTATGTGTTGATATCTCAGCACAGGTGGTGATTGTGTGTGTGTCGTTTTGAATGGGAAAGTAAATAGCGTAAATCAACCCAATTCGCTGGGGATTACAAATGTTACCATGACAAAGGCTCTGTTGACCTCATTAAATGCCATATACAGTGTTTAAAATTCCACTCGACAGCGTATTACCTGATGCACTTACAAATGAATCCGACGTGAGGCTTTCCACCAGACTTGGATTGACTTCAGCATCCGTAGAGCTCTCAGTGCTCAGCATAGATCCTTCCCTTGCTACGACAAAAGCCTGCCTCTCACAGGGCCTATATTATTAAGATATTCACCACTGTGTCAGTGTGTGTTGCTCGGATTGAGTGTGCAGTACTCTGACATGACAAGGGAGATTTTACGGTCCGTTTGCCAAGTGCAGCACTTTAGAAAATCCAGAAATGCTATTCACTTCCCCGAAAAGCACAAGGAGATCTTATCGCCACAATCCTAAAGTTCCCCGTACCATTGTGCAGGTTTTCAGAATTTGTTTTGTGCTTAACTTGCTGAAAGTACTCTGTGGACATTTCCACTGTTCACATAATGAGTTAGAGGTTTGCTCTTACTTTTGCAAGCACACTTATCAAAGAATAAAGACAGCAAAAAAAATAATTCCAGAAAGTTCTATGAAAGGGCATGTGATGGAATGCAAAATGAACAAATCGTGTCATTTCGTTCGTTGAATGAACCAAATGACTCGAAAAAAGATTTGTTCATTTTGATGGCATTTGTGCCTATTATAGTTGTTCTATTTATTTTTGAAATGACTAATCGTTTCGCTTGATAAGACCCTTATTCATCGTCTGGTGTCATTTAAAGCCCTTTGAACAGTTTGCAGTTTGCACTGAAACTCTCATTTGGACCTTAAACCGTTTGGTTCCCATTGAAGTCCATTATATGGACAAAAATCCTGGAATGTTTTCATCAAATTTTTTTTTTTTTTGAGAACTATACTCCTTTAAGAGCAGTGAGTAGTGAACATACACAACTGCAAACCATGGGGACTCATACACATGTGTTTCCCAAGTGGCTAGGTCTAAAAATAAATGTGTGTTGTGAATTTCATCACTCACCATATATTCAGAATGAACTGGATTCTGCTGGATCTGTAGAGGGTTATGTTAGAAGATGGTGAGCCCAAAAAGACTTTTTAAGAATGCTAAGTGTCAAAGAAAAGCTCGCTGCTGTCCTAAAAGAAGCTCATTTCTTATGTTGCCTACTGGTACACTTGCCTGTCAATTTCTTCAAAGCAGCCACTTAAAAAAAAAAAAAAAAAAATGTAAAAATGTGTTGTCTTGCCCAGCATTTGCACTCTGACTTTAGGGAGAGAGAAAAAAAACAAAAAAATTGTTCAGCGCTATGTGATCAGCCTAAGGAAAAACATTCACATCCCCTGGATCAGATGTGTTATTTTGACATGGCAACATCTGTCACTACATAAAAAATGTGAGGAATCCGTCATCAAATGTGAACTACAGGTTATTTTTATGGTCTGCCATAAAGTGTCTATTTTAAAATATGATTGTTGGTACATTTTACCAGTATTCAACGTGCTATCTTATATTTTGAACAATATGTTAATACAGACAAATCACAGGCTATAAATAATGTTTTAATTTTCATATTTGTTGACCTTTTCAAATGTACTCCTGCTGATGCAAACATTAAAAGATACTTTTTTTTAGTTATCATATTGCATCGTTTTCATAAAGGTAGATGTTGTTTTGACAAATCTGCATCAACAACTCTCTAATTTGCAAATGTAATGAAGTAATCAAGGAGATGAAAAGTCAAAACACAAGCTGATTCATTTTAATTATTTATTTTGCTGTGTTTATTTAAACCACTGTCAATTCTGACATTACAAAAGAATAAACTTTCATTTATTATCCATGCTGTGGAAAATTGTCTCTGGCTTCACATTACATGTACATCACCACACAAATGCCAACATGATCTCACGGCAATTCGAATTTGTACGATTTTTGGGTTGCAAAGCGGTGGAAAATTTCATGTTAATTTCCATGGGAACTTAAGCTGGGGAATTTTGAACATATTCCATATTAGAAACTTTCCATGGGAATTTAGGGGAACTAACTGGCAATTCATTGTAATGTAATCGATCATTGTATCATATCCAAGCATATATAAACAGAAGCCATAAGAAATGAATGTTGCTAGGAATGTTGCTTTGTATGCCATGGTTGCATACAAACCAACAAACTTGTCTGTACGATGTTCTGGTGCTGAGATATGGCAACCCGGTCTCATCCCAAGACGTCATATAACTGACGTTTTGGGACGTCTTTTGACCAAACGTCAATATTCGCCTTTTTAGGGCCCCCTTAAACGTCAGTAGATGAGGTTATGGGATCCTAACTCTACCCCAGACCTAAACTTAACCCTAAACTTAACCCGTCACCTAACTGACGTTAAAGGTAAAGCGTCAGTTGTATGACGGCCCGGGATCGCCATCTACCGACGTTTAAGGGGGCCCTAAAAAGGCGGATATTGACGTATGGTCAAAAAACGTCCCAAGACGTCAGTTATATGACTTTTTGGGATGAGACTGTGTTACTTATTCATGTGTTCAGGTGGATGCTAGGTGGTTGCTAGGGTGTTTACTATGGTATTGCTAGGCGGTTGCTAAGGTGTTCTGGGTGGTTGCTGTGGTGTTACTAGGGTGATTTTCTCTGCCTCCTGCAATATGTTTTCAAGATTATTCCAGTTGTTTAGCTAGCCTTACTATTTATTAGGGATGCATTTTCGTTTTTCGTCCGAAAGACTTTTATCAAGTGTAAAATGTTGTGATGATGCAAACAGAAACCACAACCTGCACGTGCTTGTCTGAAGCAACATGTCTGCGTTGTGGACGTATTTCAATTCAGTCTCCTCAGACAGCACGCGCACCTCTCCAAAACGATCGAGGCGTTTTGTACTATTCTTTGAAATGACAGGGGGTGACTCAAGTAAGTGTTCTATGTGCATGTGATTGAGGAATGGCATGGATATTCAAGTGTATTTGAATGGGATCTGTTTTTTTAGCCAAGATTATGCTAAAATATATCCTCAACTATATTTAAGTTCCATATGAAGAGCCAACCCTCAACTTTGCAAATAGCCTGACTTCATCATACTCATATTCAAGAGAGAATATGAGTCTGAAACCGCTCCATAGGGCTTTGATTATGAGGCGTGTCTTAACCGAACCAGGGAAAAAAAAAAAAAAAAACCTCTACACTCAACTCCTTTGCATAGCGCAGTTTTCAAATACAGAACGTAGCCTAACTTTATTTATTTTAGAAGTTAAATAACCAGTGTTGCTTCTTTTACTTACTTCTCCTTGAGTGCCACCAAAGGAGAAACCACAACGACCACAGGCTTTTCATTACGTCCCATTTCTTAACGACCGTCAGAGCCAGCTGATAAGTTACGCTTTTCCCGAATCATGTTGGAAGGACGGCAAAAATATCTTTCCGATCGACAAATGCCTTGATTGCAGTTCTCTGTTCGTCTATTAAAATGAATGTGCTGTCGATTTATTTTACAAAAGACGCGACAGCGGAATCTATACATCTCAATTCTCCAGCTGCAGTCATATTTGACAAGCGCACTTTGATAACGTGATGATTACGTCCCTGTAGATCATCTGTCCATCATCGTATAAAGCCCGCCCTGGCAATTTGATTGGCCCGATCATTTTTTGCCCGATCATAATTACTCCTCAATGGATCAAGTCCAGACCGAACTTCCCGACCAAAAAATGTTGTGGGCGGAGTTCGGGCTGGCATCCAGGCTAGTTTATTCCCATAAATCCCTGTTAATTCCCTTACATTCCCATTAATTTCCATGGAAAGTTTCCATTTTTCAACCCTATTTTTTGCTAAATCGTACAAGTGAGGTCGTACGAATTGGCCACCTTTTACTCACTCGTACGAATTGGTTATGAGATAGCGTTGTAAATACACATAAGAAAAACCTGAAATACACAACTTTAAAAAAAGAACAAAACAGTCACTAATATTTCAAATGTTTACAGCCCTGGGCACAAACTTTCCTTGTCCCTCGTGGTTGCCTATGACATCTCCCTGATGGCAACAATTGAATCTCGCCATGAAGAGAGGATGAGACGCATCCTCAACTATCTTTGAAGCCTTTTGCTTGACTTGACATCTATAGAGATTGTTCAAATGTTTCTGCATCTTGCCAATTATCTTATTTGCCTCATTCCCAATTATGGACAGCTTGGCTCGTTTGACAATCCTCAGGTTACCATACCTCAAGGTCATGTTAAAAATCCACAAAATGTGTATTGACCATCACACCAAACTGATTCAGACAAATTCCATGGGATTCCCGTCAAAAGAGCCCGTTCTCATCCCAAAGCGCCATATAAGACGCTTTTGCAAAAGCGTAAATATCCAACGCACATGGCACCCTTTAACGTGAAATGAGACGCAGATATATTTGGGCAGAAGGCGCCCCCTAGTGGTCTAACCCTTACCCTACACCATACCTAAACTTAACCATTAACCGAAGCGTCTCATTAGATGTTAAAGGGTGCCATGTGCGTTGGATATTTACGCTTTTGCAAAAGCGTCCTATATGGCGCTTTGGGATGAGAACGCGTTGGTCAAAACAAGTGTCTAAAAACAGGAAAAGAAACGATAACACGTCAATGGATAGCACATTTGAATTTCAAATCAACTAAACCGTTATCTCTGCAAAGCTTCAATGTGATAATGTTGTTTTACAAAGGTAGATCTCTAATTTTTTGATGATTCACTGCTTGAACTAATTACCAATAACAAACTGCTTGAGCGTTGCACACTGGCATACAGCGACTTAGTGGCAAAGATGTTGCAGGTGCTTAATAGCACTTTTATATACATGGCGACCTGCAGCATTTCAACATTAATGGACTGCCGGGAATGAGACCTGTATGTGTCCCTCAGGAATGAAGTCATTTGGATTAAGGCAAGACGGTTTAATTGAACAGCTTTATTTTTAAGGGGGCATGTCACAAGGCTAAAGTACCACTTCCAGTTGGATGTGTCTCTCCTCTGGCCTTGTCTGTTGTCAGGCCCTGTATGGAAATGAGGCATTTGTATGGTCTTCCGCTATCTAATGAGCCTGTTAACATTCAGTTGTTCGTTATAATTGCTTCATATGCTAACAGGACGGGGGAGCAGGACTTCTAATAATTACTCTCTTTATGAGACTATGGCTAATGAATTTAAGTGAGGGATATTAGCTACCCTGCTGCCCTGTTGGCAGCCATTGCGACATAAAGGAACCTCTGTCGTCCACTTTCTGAGTGGCTGTCTGAATTTCCTGTCAGAATGTCCTCTCACAATGCTTCCCAGAAAATGGTCATAAAATGGCTTGAATTGCAACAGAAAGAAAACCTCTCTCCTATTATTGCTGGAAATAAATTCCCTGGCAAACTTTCCTTGTCTTTTATTGAAAATGATATCAGCCAAGCGTTTCATATTTTGGCTCATTTCCAAAACTTGCTGTCTGTGTAGGCAATATCCTAATAAATGACTGATTTATAACATTGGTAACATCTCGACACACTGAATTTATTTCAAAAGTAAACAGTTCATTTATATTACTCCGGACTTAAATGCATTACAATAACATCTAAAAATAAACTCTGACCGGCTAATTATTCAATTGAGCAGAAAGATATTTTGAAGAACGATTGAATTTTTTTTTGTTTTTCTAGTATGGAAGTCAATAGTGCCAATCAACTGTTTGGTTCCAATCGTTCTTCAAAATATCTTCCTTTGTGTTCAGCAGAAGAAAGGGTAACACTTTATAATAAATACACGCTAATAATCATTAGTGAAGCATGAGTAAACCATTAATTCATCATTCATAAAGCATTAATAGACATTAATAAGCAGTTCATAAATACAGCTATAAATGCTTTCTTCTTGATTTAAAAGCATATCTATAATTTGTTTAATAATTGTATTTGCATCCTTTATTAATGATCAATTTATCATTTCCAAATGAAGAATTGCATTTTTTATTAACCAGTTATTTAAGAGTTTACAGAGGTTCATACGATTACTTAGAGCGAGTAAGTAAATGATTAATAAACTATTTAAATGTACATTCATACATCTTATTATTCAGACATATAGTGATGGTAACTTAATGTGTTAATAAATGCTTTATTAACATGTATTAATGCTGTAATTAAGGGTTAATTTGGGTAGTTATAAAGCATTTAGTGGTGGTCAGTTAACTATGTTCGTGAGCTCATCTAAAGTGAGGACTATATGCCTTGTAAAGCATTTTTAAAGGCTGTTAAATATTTCTATGTTCTGTATCACTGCGTTGTGTTTGTTACATTTTACTGTTTAGAAGATTGACGAGTCTTTAAATAACCTTTATAAATGCTTTACAAAGCATGAATAGTCCTCACTTTAGATTAGGTCACAAAAATAGTTAACTAACCACTACTAAATGCTTTATAACTACCTGTATTTACTACATTTACTTACACTTTCTAAGTG
Organism: Pimephales promelas; assembly: GCF_016745375.1. The sequence goes on along the minus strand of NW_024121499.1, from coordinate 4,998,356 downwards.
ATCTTATGAATGACTGACAACTCTTAAACAACTGGTTTGTAAATAATGCTATACTTCATTTAGAAATTATTAATTGATCATTAACAAAGTATGAAAATACAATCATTAAACGCATTATAGATATGCTTATAAATCAAGAAAAAACATGTATAGCTATATTTATAAACTGCATATTAATGTCTATTAATGTTTTATAAATGATGAATTAACTGTTTACTCATGCTTAACTAATGATTAATAGTGTGCAGTTATTATAAAGTGTTACCGAAGAAGGAAACTCAAACAGGTTTGTGACAACTTGTTTGGGTGGAGTATCCGTTTAAAGTATGTATTTAGAATCAAAGTGTCTCATTCAACATCTACCACTGTTGTTACAATGCAACCTGGGACTGCGTTCTCCAAGATGCACACATGCAATGATGCCTTAAACATGGGTCAAATGATTTTTGTAGGCAGCATCACTAGCCTGTTGTTTGGAACAGCTGTAGAGTCATGAGTGCATTTGACGCTTTAAAATGCTGCCTTTATAGACGGTTATGTTTTGGACCATAGCCCACAGTACTGCTAATCTCTTTAGTGATCCATGTCTCAGCTCTGGGAGTTTGTTGAAACTCTCTTGCTCTCTGATGGCAGGCTGCCCAAAGACACAGATGCAAAAAAAACAACAACAACATGTCTTGAAATCTAGCTGCACTGAAACTGAAATATTCCCACATTCATGTCTTTGACTCAAAGGTTGATTTAAATGGAAAATGGTGCCTTTCACTGTAGTTCATATGTTAGTGTTATTGTTTAAAACCTGCTGTCTAGACTGAGTCTTAATACTTTTCAATGACGGTAAAGTTGTGGGTTTTACTTTTACTACTGGGGACGATGGTTTGGTCGAAAGGTAGAGCTGGGTGTCATCGCCATAGCAGTGGAATTGAATATTAAATTTGCGGAAGATATTGCCCAGGGGAAGGAGATAAATGATGAAAAGTAAGGGCCCCAGGACAGAGCCCTGGGGCACACCTGAAGTAACGGGGGAGGGAGAGGATTTAAAAGACTTAAGTTGAATGAACTGAGTACGGCCAGAGAGATAGGATGTGAACCAGTCTAACGGAGTGTGAGTGATGCCAATAGAGGATAACCGGTTAACTTAACGCTAAATCTTCCATTGACTGCCCGTTCTCATCCCAAGGCATCATATACTGACGCTTTTGCCAATGCGTAGACATCCAACACACATGGCACCCTTTAGCGTCAATATGAGAAGCAGATATAAATGGGCCAGAAGGCGCCTCCTAGTGGTCCAAACCTAACCCTACCTCAGACCTAAACCTACCCATACTCTGTGTGTGTTATATTGACGCTAAAGGGTGCCATGTGCGTTGGAAGTCTACGCATTGTCAAAAGCGTTGTATATGACGCCTTGGGATGAGAATGCGTTGGTCTATATTAGTATTCATTTGTTTTGTTTGTTACAAAGAATGTGTAATGTCAAGTCATCTGCCAGATCTGTGGCTGTAGTGCATAATTAAATAATACTCTGAAACTTAACCTTATGAAAACATACTTTTGTCTCTAGAGTCCAAAGACAAAGGTATGCTTCACAGCAGCGTTTTTTGTTAAATTAAAAAGTAACAAATCGCTCTCAAAACAACCAACATTAAAACCAACTGAAAGACCGACATAACCACCAGTGGTGGAATGTAACGAAGTACAGATACTTTGTTACTTTACTTAAGTACATTTTTCACGTATCTTTACTTTACTTAAGTAGAATAAATAGTGCATACTTTTTACTTTTACTTCGTTACATTTTGCAGCAATTATTCTACTTTCTACTCCACTACATTTCTACAACTTCTGTTACTTTTTCATTACATTTTCTGATCAGTTTTTCCCCTGCCAAAACGTAATCCGACCGTCCGTTCGTTGCATGTTTGTCTCACCAGTGACGTTTGGTTGCCATAGATACATCAACTAAATGCGTCTCGCACGCAGTGTGTTTATCGTGCAATTTATACGCGAAAATTTGTTTTTATGTGCATAGGAAATGCACCGTGTGTAATATACGTTTGATTAGGATTATGGCAAGCCAAGAGGTTCAGAATTACACCATAAATGAATCGCGTTTACTGCCAAACATAGTTATTAATAAGGATAAGTATGATGTGCATATTGCCTAATTGCAAGCTTGTTTCAGAAATGGTGACAACAATTTTTTTTTCCATAATTATTGAACATCATCATAGGAGTATTAGGTGGAACGAGTTAGAATTAAATGTTTTATTAATCATTAGAAAATAGACATTAAGAGAATAAATTGTTATGCAAGTACTTTTACTTCTTAAAGTACATTTAAAATCAGGTACTTTTTACTTTTTACTTAAGTATGGTTGTCATTGTGTTACTTCTACTTTTACTAAAGTAAATATTTATCTGTTTATTTGTACTTTTACTTAAGTACTGAGATTCAGTACTTCCTCCACCACTGATAACCACAGACCAAATGTGACGGCAGTATTTTCTCTTCAGTTGTCATATAAATCTTTCATGTTTGCATAGATAACACTGAATTTAAATTGATTCCCCCTCAGCCCCCAAGTCAGTCTCAAATCATGTCAACATGTCACACATCTTTCACTGGGAGGAAAAGAACTCCATTATTTACATTTGACAGACAGAAATAACCACAGGAGAGGTAGAGAATAGCTAGAATAATTAGAGATAGTGATTAGCCGTGATCAAATATAAATAATGTCTTTTTTTTTTTTACATTTTATAATAACCTACTCCTATGCCATTTTACCATTCTTTTAAATAATCATCTGTTGTTTTCATTATTGTACCAACTATTGTGGGTGGACTGGTGTAATTAAAAATAATGAGAAATCCGTGTGTTCATGTCATCGTGTCTTTATAGAACAGTGTAACAACTGTCAGTTTATTATGTGTGTCTGAGTAGTTTTAATTTAATTTCTAATAAACTGATTTGGATGTTTGACTAATTTAGATATGGAATTAATAATATAACCCAAAAACTGGACATTTTCATAGAATGTGTAAGTGTGTCATTGCTTTTATATGGTATAGAAGTGAATTGAACAAGACATAATTCCCCAAACCACCAGCACATAAAAACGCATTGGTTTTGTGCAAATTATAGGCTAAATTATATATTTTGGCTTCAAAACAGTGAAATTTGCCAAAAGGCAATTTTGGGACTCTATTGATTGTGTATCTAAACCCACTTAGAATAAAAGGTTCTGTCTGCATTTAGTTTTAATTGATTCATTTTGTTTTAAATCTAATGAAATATTATTAATTGAAGACCTTGTAAACATGTTTTCACTAGAAAACAATGAAACAACCACTAAACACGAAAGTATTATGCAAATTATTACAGACTTTTAACCTTCATAAAGGGTTCTTTAAAATTGAGTGAAGAACCCTAGGGTTCGATACAGAAACCCATTTTATAATAATCATGGAATTTAATTATCAAATCTAAAAACCAAACTGTTTGCTAACCAATGCAAATGTACTCCAACACAGCAGTCTGCTGATCCCTGTAAATCTCCCAGAATCCTGCAGTAATCAGCCCACTTGTTCAGTTATTATTGCATGCGATGATTCGCCTCTTCCACCTTTCCGACGACCCCTCTGAAGGACGCTGTCAATGACAGATGCTGGTGCAAAGATCGGCCATCAAAGTCTCACTGAGACTTCAGTCAATTATTGAGCCTCTTTGAGATATATGCTGGCTTCGACATTGGTTGTTGGGGGTGGTGATGGAGACAGTGTGTGACTCAGAACCTCTTAAGAGCGTCACTGATGGTCAGGCACACACAGGATCTGCACCTACAAACATTGGCAGATTTCCACGCATATCTGAATGCCCATCATCGACTTTTGAGCTCACGTGTTCAAATATTTAATCTTTTGCTTACGCATTCAGCTGCTGATTAGAACAGGGCCGTGTCTAGCTACCAACCAAATTCTGAACCAACCAAATGAACTGGCTTTTTAAATTTTATCATATTGTTGTCTGAGGTCAACTTATGACGTTCGCTTGGTTTTTACATTCAAAAACATCAAAATTAATGAGGCTATTTGCTACCCTAGTTGAGCCTAGCTCAAAAACGCTCGGTTTTTATGGGCGTCTCGCATTGAAGACTTGGAAGTAAATGCCCACTGCTGTGAATGGATAACAGTTTTGCATATTATAATGAGTTTCAACTTACCTGTCGGTGTTTTGAAAATGTCCAATGTTGTAAAATGGCAACCGGAATGATTCGCCCATACATGTTCGACCCAGAGTCCTTGTGTTGCACCATTCCTGTCAGATCCAATATAGACGGCACAGCACCGTTCTTTACTATTAATCGGTCTGCAAATCCAGTCTTGTTTACCAAACAATCCTCAGTTAAATGAATCGAACAGACGGTTTTACCCTCATCAGCTGGAACGTCATTAAAAAAATAAAATGTATCCATGCAGTCCTATTGGAATCCAGAGGAAGCTTATGCAGCGACTGTCTTCTTCCACAACCAGGCACTGCGCAATATTTTGTATTGCTCGGTAGCTGGATCCGGTTTGTCATCACGATGTAGGCCTACTGGTATGTTATTTAGCTATGCGTGTAATGCGTGAATCGGTGGGCGGGGCTAAACTGGCCATGTTGAAGTAGGCGTTGATCTTCTTCTGCAAGGGTGGTGTGTTATCCTCTTTGACGTCATAGTTCCCCACTTTGAAAAACGAGTCGTTTGCTGAGTCTGGTGTCAATAAAAGCTTTTTTTGGATTAGCAAGGACGTTTTCAGTTCTGAAACTTACAGGATATTCTTATAATATGATGACCTCTTAGATGTCAAAAGCTCAAGGAAAATTTGATTTCTCAGTTCATCAGCCCTTTAAAGGCCTCCTGTAAAGTGTGACATATGTCAATAGTTTGAATTTAGATTGAAATGCAATTGTTTATCTAATCTAAAACAAAGTTTGCATATGTTTTGTTAGAAATTTACATTTAAAATATGATACAGTAGACTATATAGGGTGAACTCCTAAGCGAGACCTTAAAAAACAGATAGGGCTATACTTGTTTTATATAAGAGCTAAAGCCTATACTTGTTTTACATAAGAGCTAAAAAAAGTACTATAATATCAATGTTTGATGTTTATGGTTTGACTCATCAGACAATTTGCATTAACACCGAATGCGGTGACTTTCAGGGCAGCAACAGCACTCAACTCAGGAGAGCATTATAGGACAGAAACTCAGCAGGTGAGCTATTCTTCCTTCAATGCAGTAATGGTTTTGAAAGTTGAACCATTTTTTTATTGGACAGGTATTGGACCTTTTTTAAAGGTTTGTTTAACCCCAAAAATCAAGTGTAGCGTCAGTTCTGCCAGGTCACGTTAGACAAGCTTGTGTAACAGATGTGGAAGGGTATGAAGAAGACGCAACTTCAGCTGACGGGTTTTCCAACATTTATTTGCTCTGCAGAAGACAATATTGCATTCATTTCCTTCTATCTGCACCTCTACTCCTCAGCAACACAAAACACTGTTGTGATTTTTGTGTTTAGAAAATGAGGTCTACTACAGACCAAAAGGGGCAATTCGAATAGACTGGGAAAACCCTCCTTGCACTCTAAAAAATGCTGGGTTGTTTTAACCCAATTTTGGGTCAAATACGGACCAAAATACACTCTAAAAAATGCTGGGTTGTTTTAACCCAATTTTGGGTCAAATATGGACAAACCCGAAATGTTGGGTTAAAAATGTAATGTAAAAATTTAACCCAACGGCTGGGTTAGTCCATATTTGACCCAAAGTTGGGTTAAAACAACCCAGCATTTTTTAGAGTGTATGGATATCAAGATTAAGGGGTTAATATTGACCACTAAAAGGGGAACCAAATGAAAAAAAATAACACATTCGGTGTGTTATCTCACTTTTTGGACACACTTTGGAAGCTGGAGCTTGAAACAGGCAGTGGACGAGGTTTAAACATTACAGGCTTATCAGGTTTGGAAACGAATGTCACTTTATCATGACTGAAGCGAAGAATAATAATAATGCAAATGAACAGATAAGCAAAGATGACACACAAATATATTCAAGCAAAAGACGGCATGTCTTAGTTCAGTGAAACACAGCAAATCCAGCGTTACTCGCGTATCGAGAAGATAAAAAGCAACCTCGGCATCCGTTTTCAGGCCTTTTCGCTCTATCTACGCGCTGGAAAGCTCCGATATTAACACTGGTGCTTCCTCTTGCCTGATTGTAACTCGTATTTTTTAAGTTATATTCCCATGACCCGTTCCATGTTGCTCAAGTCTGTCTTGTGCACTGAGTTCTCTCTCTTCCCCCATCATGGACACGCCCCTTACTGCTGATTGGCTACAAGTGTGTTTTGCATAGCTGTCAACCCTCCCGTTTTTTCCGGGTTTCTCACGTATTTTTGCTCTTTTCCCGCTGTCTTCCCGTTTTAGTATCTTCCCGTAAAATATCCCGTTTTTTTACTATGATTGTGTGAGACGTTCGAGCTCGGGCTGATTCGGCTTGAAGTAGTTTATCCTCGGATGCGGCGCCGCGCGTGCTGGCCGGAGACACACTGGCTGTGTGGCGTGTCCGTTTTTATTTCGGCTCCCATGTTAACAGATTAGAGCTTGCACACTCCAGAAAACGCGTGCATGCTAGAAATAGAACTGACGCCTATTTTTTCAAGCGACATGCAAGCGTGTTGAAAGCGTTTCCAGGCAAAAAAATAAATAAAAAATAGGAAACGATGTTTATATGTCATTTTGTACTCGAATAGCCTACATTTTACATTTTGATGTTTGAAAGTCAAGGTTTTTACATAAATTCAGATATCAATGTAATTTAAACAAATAATAATTATAATAATCGATTTATATTGCCATTAGTTTTGCCTATATATAATTTAAGGTCATATAACATATGAATAAAATATCTTTTCTTTTTTTTCCATTTGTTTCTTATGCTCTTAACAATGTGATTACACGAAGAAGAAGAAAAAACTTTTGGAAAAAAACGTTCTGGGCCTCAGGAGGATATAAAGATACGATAGGCTACAATAACAACAGTGTGTCTTCTGAGTGACGGTCCACCACCAGGCTAAATATAGGCTCTTTAAAATGTGTAAATGTAATTGAAATAAACAGACAGCCCACTTCCCTATTTTGTGGGTTTTGGAAGATGTGATAACAGTTGAAATTGTTGTCGCAAAGGCAAGAGCAACACACCGCTAATCCAAATGTAGATTTTTTTTTTTCTTTAAATGACACTAGTTTCTAGGCTAGTTATTAACTCTTTAGACTTTTAAGGATTAGTGCTTTATTTTTAAAGTTTGTGGGTAAGAATCGTGTAAAAAAAAAATCCCTTATTTTGGGGATGGATTCCGGGAAAACTCCCTTATTTTCAGTGTTCAATGTTGACAGCTATGGTTTTGGTGCTCGGTCCAATCCACTATTCAGTGTTTTTCAAAAATCACATACTGCACCTTAAAAGATAGATTTGTATTCCTAACTGGCTGTGGTTGAGACGGAAAGATTCTAGTTGGCTGTGTCCAGGCCGCCACGCTACGGTTTCGTAGAATTTTTGAAAAACTTGAGTCTTTTGGTTTATTTGTAGGTTGCATAGTATATACAGTCATTACGTTTCTGTGTATATTGCGTGAATGACGGATGGTTGGGCAGATATTGTGTTATGCGGTAGGCGTAACCGTTGCCACTGACACTGCATTAACGCACCAGTGGGGCTCGACAGCCTTAGTCAAACGGATTGGCGAGTATGGTTGGGTTGCGGAGAGATTGTGAGATTGTGGATAGGACTCAGCAGCAGGAGGGATGTAAAGGTCAGTAAGCTGGGTTGAGTTGAGTGGGGTGACTCTGGGTCAAGCCCTCTTGAGATGTCGTGGGCTAGTCGACGAAACACTGAGGACGGAAGGTGCCCAATTGAAGACCAGATGTCCGCTACTCGGCTCAATTCAGACGGTTGTCGTGCTGGTCCACTAGGGAGACCACACTGTATTTGCAGACGTCGTGTGTGCTGACGCGCCAAGTACACTGAAGCCGTTAACGCCGGACAGAAGGGGAGTCACACCACCATATAGGAAGAAGCGTAAATGGATGGAGAAGCATAGTTTACTATAAAGCTACGTCTTAGTTTTTCTTATCTTGGCTAAAGCCTACAAATCAGCATGAATTTTTAACATTTACTCTCATGTAATGGAAATCATAATTCCAAACAAACCAAAGTCTGCAACACAGGCTTATTGCTAAAACATACCTCAACCTACATTTTTGCAAAATACGAAAACATATATTACCTATACGTACAGTTAACCGTAGCACTAGTGGCAGTAAAACCAACAACTTTTATTGCTTTTCACACAAATTATGATTACAGTGGTAGATTAACGATTAAAAAAGACTAATGTTGTGTTTGTGGGTAGAACTGTGTTGGGAACTATTTTAAAGAGGACGTCTGCATTTTTTTTTTCTCCATTGGGTCACCTGATGGAGTTTTAATACACAATTAGGTCACTTGATGGAGTTTTAATACACAATTAGGTCACTTGATGGAGTTTTTCGGTTCCTTGCCACTGTTGCCTTTGGCTTGCTCAGTTGGGGATATTCAAATTAATTAACCAATCAGGAATACCATTGGTCAGCGGATATTTTTCCACTTAGAAACGAACATTGTTATTATGTTTTGATTGGTACTGTGAAGCTGGTTTGATGCAATCTATATTGTGAAAAGCGCTATATAAATATACTTGACTTGAATTGTGCGTGAGAATGCAATTGCAAAAAGCTCAACATAATGTAAATTTTTATTTATTTATTACAAGGACAGTGCATATTAACATGACAAGTCAAAATATGCCAGAGTTAGCCAAATGGCTAGTTTTCATCTGCAGTCCTGGGCCAGATGTTCAATAGGCAACCTAAAAATACAATGTAAATACAAATATAATTAAAACATAACAAACCAAAACAACTACACAAAAAAAAAACAAAAAAACAAAAGCAATAGAATAAAAAAAATCAATGTAGACATATTTACATGCTAAAAAGCCACATTTTAAAAGAAGAACGAAATTCATTATAACTATTTAATTCTCTAACAGACGTAACTTAAAATATCTCGCGTAAGTCATGGGGTCAACTTGTATGATGTATCAGTGGTATTTTTGTCATTTTGGGTGTAAAGTACAATATAAATGAAATGCATCATCATTGTTATTGTCGCGTTATGCTTCAATCCATCTTCTCGGTTGAACACATTTGACAATAGTTTCACATTTCTGCAAATCTCCTCCCAAAGAACATATCAAAAATCATCCATTTAGACCTGCTGATAACTGTTCCTATTCCAGGAACACATTTTCTCATACGCTGCACAAGCCTGAACTTCAAAACTTTAATTTAGTTTTCTTTTCCTACCTAATTGTGGGCAATCTATTATCCTAGCAGACTGTTTAGCATGCCGTCATTACCATGTCTTTAGAGCCAAGGTATTCTGTGATGAAATAAAATTGCACCCTATAGATTTAACTTTTTAAAGAATGGTTTCTTCTATTAGCATTTTATGTCGTCTAAGCCGCAGGCATAAACAAATCAGCACATTCTTGTTTTAAAAAGCTGCTGTTATATTAGCATATATACTGTATTTATGATGGCTTCCAATTATTTTGGGGCTTTCTGTAACAGCAACAAACAGAGTGATTCAGCAGAAGGCTAGAAGCAGCCGAGCACTTCATTTTACAATAATGATAATATTCAGTAGACCCTGGATAACCCTGAACCTTGCCTCGAACTCATCTGGTATGACAGTCCGCCTTGTGTTTCTCTATGCTCTCAAGCGAAGCATGCTTTCCTGCTCAAAAAGCTTTAACGGGCTTTATGCGTACTCAAAGGCCATGAACTCATTTGCTCTACCCCCTAGGAGACTTCCACATTTTTGGAAGGAAAAAATCATAAGTATAATCAGTGGGTACCTATTCTGTGGCATATCAATGGCTCTGCCATCATTAACCGGCTCATTAAGCCTTTCTGGCCAACTGTGAATGTCTCCACTAATCTCTGATGCTCCCAAATTTAGATGTATGTTCTGCTCGGTACATTTCACACACCATGGGCACTGTGGTTTTACCGTCACCATCGAGCCCGTTTGTAAATGAATGGGTTTATTTCAGTCAGTGAAGGATGAATAAAGAAACAGACGTATGGCCTCATTAAAGACGCTGGACATGATGGACTCCAAATGTGTCCGTGCGGTGTGCAGTTTACGTATTCTGTGCATTTGTATCAGACAGTCATATTTTATGGGAAAATAAGTTAGCTCAACTGTAGAAACTTGTTTGTGCCACCGAATAAAAATATAAAAAAGGTAATTGATACTTTTTAACTCACAATTCAGATTCTTTTTCTCGCAATTGCAAGTTTATCACAATTCTGAGAGAAAAAGTCTGAATTTGAAGATATAAAACATATTAAAATGATTCGAATTACTAGAGAAAAAAGTCAGAATTGCACATTTGTATCTTGAAATTCCGGATTTTTTTAAGCTTGTTTCCGCCATGGAATAATAATAATAATAAAAAAAATAGGTGCTTTAAATATTTCAATTCTGAATTGGAAAAAAATTAAAATAATTTAAATGAACAGAAAAAAGTCAGAATTGCACATTTGTATCTCACAATTATCTGTAATCTCAGAATTGAAAGATTTAAAGCACCTATCTTTTTATTATTATTCCAAACAAGCTTCCATGAGAAACTCAAATATCCTTGCTAAAACTGTGAATCTTTGTCAGTTTATTTCTTTCTTTTTTTTTTTTTTTCTTCAGGCACTTGGTTGGAAGTAAACTGGATATCCATGATCAGAACTGGGCACAAGGCACGTCGGAAGGCTTTTAAACCAGCGGGGCGGCGACAGATTGGATGCAGAGAAGACACCCTGATGACTAACAGGTGACACACACACTCGGCAGGGACCTGAGAGCAAAATAGCTGAGTGAGAGAAAAATAGCAAGAGAGAGGGAAAAACAATGGACTCTGATGCGATTCCTCTGTAGGTGAGGCTCATTTGATTAAGTGTGAACTCTACCATCTGAACCCTGGTGGTGTGCACCAAACAAGTGGACTGAGACTACTGAAAAGGCTTCCAAACAAATGTTCCCACAGTGTCAATCAATGCAGCGTGAATTCCCTTGAAAGGGAACGCCTCGGTTATGACTGTAAACATGGTTCCTCCTGAGTGCCAGTCAGGGTTTTGTTTTAGCTTATTAGAAGGCAGCATTGCACTGTTTGGGCATGCTTGTATAGTTTACTAGTTCGTGATGTTACCCGCCTCTGACGTCTCATCAAACCATTGGATTCACAACGCAATCGTGTGGAACATTCCCACAGCGTAGCGTCTTGTTCTTTACTGTAAAAACATAGTCTTGATTTTAACAGTAAAAGACTGTATAAATGCTACACTGCAAAACTGTTAATTGGTTAACAGAAAGTTTCCGTACTATATTCGGTAAATAACTGTGATAGATCTCATGGTACATTTAATGTAATTTTACTGTAAAATACCATTAAATACAGTTTTTGTGAAAAGTGAAAAAGAATTCCCACAATTCCTAGTATGACACTAAACATTTTATGAATGTTTATTGCATTTTTTTATTCCATGTGTTACCATGATGGTGTTTAATGTTTGTGTGAATGACACTGCAGCTTCTTTAAATAAGTATTATGTTTGTTGTGATGAGCTGTGATTGATCATGTGACTCTCATCACTGCTGTGATGAATGTTGGTTGTCAGTGGATCACAATGATACACTAGGCTGGGAAATATAACAGTTAAGTACGGTTTAATGCTGTAAATTTTAAGTTATCCCTCAGAGACTTGAGGATATTTTTACAATTAATTTTCTGTCTGGTATTATTTATTAAAAAAGCTTGTAAAACATGCACAAGGATACACAAGTTCCAGGCTGGATAGAAAACCTTAAAGGCTAGAAAGACACCAAAGACATGGTGATGGCTAGCTCGTTAGCTTTCTGCTGGGAAAAAAAAAACGGTAAGAAAATCGATAAATCCATCATCGAATAATATAAATACTTACTGGAGGTGCCGTGATGCCTTCGGTCTCTGAGGGTTAAGGCTGACGGTAAAGTTTTGGCAACCACAGCTGCTGTTTTTTTTTTTTTTACCGTAAAAATTACGATTTAAATTTTTACAGAGTTCTTTTATTATTTTTTTTGCGTATTTATGATCATTCTTAAAAATCAGTGCGAACGCTAAGCAAACCAGGACTAAATGTATTTCTTCGTCTCTACAGAGCTCTTTGGACTAGTTTAAATGTGCTTTTTCACTGCATGGAAAATAGCAGGAAATCCTTTTGTAAAAATGCCCTTTTGTTTCAAAGTCATAAGGATCTGAAACAAGAGCACTAATAACATGAGTAAACGGTTGTAAAATTATCACTTTTGGTTTAACTGTTGCTTTAAATGCCCACGCCTTGAAACTTACATATCAAACAGCTCCTCCCCTTTTTTTAATAACCAATAGCGTTTAGTTTATCTCACAGCTCACCCAGAGCTGTTTATCTCGGTAAAGAGCAGTTTCCGCTTAATGTCGAACCGTTTCTCCACCTAATCTCGTCCATATCACTTTAAGATATAGCATCATGTGCAGAATTCAAACCGGACGAGAAGCTGAAGAGCAGAGTGATGTCATCAAAATCATTGCTTATCATCTTAATGATAATTTTGTATTTATTTATTTTGAGCACACTAGCTTATAGATGACACTAAGACTAACATATTTATACTAAAAGCCAAAAAAAAAAAAAAATCAATTTTGACTTTAAACCTCTGTTTCAAATGCATTATTTTAAATGCTCTCCAAGGTAATAAATAAATAAATAAATAAACAAAATAAAACAACAGAAATAGATTTTGACACTTTACATTTTTCCTCAAAAAGCATGTGTTATGAGGAATCCGTTAACATCAAAAAGCAGGATATGTAATAATTTATTAGCTTAAAGGTTGAATTAACTTATTTTCCTCGAGTCTTGTGTGAACTTCCTTACAGTGTCATCTAACAACCAATTACAATTTAAATTCGAATTTATCTCAGTTAATTGGCCCAATTAATATTCAGTGGAACAACGACAGAGTCCCACTTGATTTGTTCCAGTTTTAATTGAACACATCTCAGCCCATAATCAAGCTATGTGATATGCATCTTTTTAATCATGCTTGTCCACTTAAAGGCACCTTCAAATTTTCACCCAAATCTGTACCACAGAGAAGAGATAACAGGCTGCAGCGGCACAGAGCATTTAAAAATAAATCTGTAAAATGATAATGATGGAAGGGGATCAGTAGGAAAGAACCAGATTATTTAAACCAGGAAGGTCTTTCCTTTTCAGTACAGTTTGAACTGTGCAACTTAAAGGGATAGTTCATAGTTCACTTTGAAATTAATTTTTGATATATTTTAGCTTACCTCAAGGGCATCCAAGATGTAGGTGTCTTTGTTTCCACAGTATTTTCAATTTTGAAATTTTTTGGTCAAACCGTTGTTGTCTGTCAGTCATATAATGCAGGTTTAGGGGGTCCACCTCAAAGAGCATGCACACAAAGTCCAAATTAAACGTGATTTAATGACTCGTGAATGTAAGTACACACTGATGGCCTAAGACACGAATCGAGCGGTTTGTGTGAGAAAACGAACAGTATTTATATCGTTTTTACCTCTTATTAACACCCATGTCGAACTGATCTGAATCAGATGTCCAACTGAACCGAACTGAACTGGACCATGTCCGACGTACGCCGGAAGTGATCTCTCGCGCGTCTACGTCACGCACTGTTAACACAGAGATTTCGGAAGTTTTAACTTTCACTAAACATATTTAAATATCTAAATACGTATATAGTGAAAGGTAAAACTTCCGAAATCTCCGTGTAAACAATATGCAGTTGGGAGCTATATGCTGATATCACAAAACATTACTCAATTCAGCAAATCAGTTGTTTAAACTTATTTTATTTGCTTTGGTTTTTAACTAACTGATATGATTTCCATTTATCCAACATTCCTCTATGGTAAGACTTTATTTACTTTGATAGTGCACTTTAGACATAAACTTTGCAACATTTTTTACTTTTTACTAATCTGCTAACATTATATTTGATGGTTCCCCAACAGAAATTCCACAAGGTAACTTTGCAACTACATGTAAACTTATCTTATCCTACTAACCCTAATGCCTAAAGCTAACCTAACAGTCTACTAATACTCTAATGAGAGTTAGTCGACATAGTTGAAAATGTACGAGAGTTAGTTGACATGTAGTTCCAAAGCTTTGCTGAGATTTCAAAAGTTGCAAACATATAAAATTAACTGAAAATAAAACCTCTTGTATAATATGTAGCTTGACCTGCTGAGGTTGACGATCACATTTTTTAAGATTTTCTGAAGGTTAAGCACCTCATTTTTACTATTTCTTTGTTGGGAAAAAAAAACCCCATGACTTTATTTTCTAAGAGTTTCACACACTATTCCGTACCCTATTTAGGGAGGAATGGCGCAGGAACAACCATGCCTATTGCGAATGTGTCTAGGAGCAGAAATGAGCATGGTAATATTACCTGTCCCTCTGTCACCACTTTGATTCAATTTGATTTCATGCTCAAGATGAAACACTCTCAGGACTATTTGAACCAAGGCCAATATTCATTTAGATGGGAAGTGTGATAGGACGAGAGGAGGGCTGGGAGCGTGATTAATTCTGTTACCCCGCTGATACTTGTATTTCATTACGAAGGTGACAGAGGCCACCACAGCTTTTTGCAAAAACAGGAAGCAATCAGTTTAGCTTAGATACAGATAGGATGACCCACATGAAATGCATGTTAACGTGAAACCGTTATGTGTGCTTTGGTAAATGATCTCATTCATATTTGTAGGGATTCATAAATGTACTGTATATATTAGGTTTTGCACATTTCGAAGAAGCTAAAAAGTTTCAAATATGCAACTTTACTGGTGTACAAATCTTTACAGATCTTCTTAAAGTCTGCCTTCACAGGGACAATTTTCAGACTTTATTTTATCAGTAAAACTTGGTCAAGAAATACTTTTGTTAAAAATCCAGATAAGACTACTAAGTCATCATATCTAATATGTTTAGATTAGATAATTTAAATATCTTAATTTAACTCTTAATTAATTCTTATTAATAGTTAGTAAGGTTGTTAAGTTTAGGTATTGGGTATGATTAAGGATTTAGAATTTGGTCATGCAGTACTAATAAACAACAGCTGATATTCTAGTAATATACATGCTGACAATCAACTTAATGGTGTGAATTGGATCCTTAGCTAAAGTGTTACCAAAAAAGTTGTTAAAGTTCTAAAAAATGATCAGCTTAAAGGAGAAGTTCGGTATTTTACAATTAAAGTTTCTGATGAAATAGATTGTTTTTTAGACAGATGCTGCTGTCCCAAGAATTTTTCGGATTCTGTGGTAGCACCCCCACACCTCTACAATGGTGCACAGGAAGAATCCTTCATAAAACGCATAAAACTTTAGTTTACAAAGACGTGAAACTCACCGAGTGGTCTGGGGTGTTCACTGATATGCTCACACAAAAAATCGCTGCAAAAGATGCTTTCCAACAGGTGTTTTACCATTCGTTGTTAGACCTATTTTTCCGAACGCCTCACAACCGTACATTCTTCCGTTGAGAGATTGAATAATAGACACTCCAGCCCAGCTGGTGGCGATAATGCACCTTTGCCAATTGCAAGCAAACCACTTGTATAGTGTAGCCTACAATACCACGACTGCATAAGGCCCAGTTTACACGAAAACGCTCGCGGGGGGAAAACGTAAAAATATTTAATTGGATGTGCCTTTCGTTTACACGGTGATGGCGTTTTTGGGTCTTAAACCACCCTCCAGAGTGAAATTCTTAAAAACGCTCCACTGTTGTACGCAGGTGCGCAGACTTGGGGTTGTTGTGTGGCAGTTCTTCACATCGCCACCTAGCCACCTGGAGTGCATACTACATCGAATTACACACACTTTTGCGCCATCATATGCACGCGGATTTCTCACCCATAACACTCATCTAAACGCAGAATAAAAAGTGATAACGCAGTGCCACTTTTGCATTTTCTTTTCAGATCATTTCCGTGTAAACATAGCCTAAGACTACAGAAAGAATACAAACAACCCCATTTCCGTTTCCGGCGGCGGAGTAATACCGCACATCACAGAACATACAATACAAGTCAATGGAGTTGTACAAAAACTACGATAAAAACTACGATTTGCACTTTTTAAAACCGATTGGAAACAGGTTTTGCAGAGTTTTTTTTGTCAATGAACACCCCAGACCACTCGGTGAGTTTCACGTCTTTGTAAACTATGCGTTTAATGAAGGATTGTTCCTGTACACCATTGTATAGGTGTGGGGGTGCAACCACAGAAAATAAAAATTCTCGGGACAGCAGCATCTGTCTAAAAAAAAACAATCTTAACCATTCTATTTCATCAGAAACGATCTTAAAAATGTACTTTAATTGTAAAATACCGAACTTGTCCTTTAAAATAGTTGAAAGTAACATCAATGTGTGTTTACATCAAACATCAAAGTTTCAGCTTTATTGCGATTAACACGAGTGGTTTTGAATAGTTTTAGTTTGAGTTAACGACAATAATCCTGGCTCAAAGAATTCATGCAATTTAGATGTGTTGTTCATATATCAAACGTTATATGCATCCGTAATGTACAAAAACAAATTTGTGTTCTACAGTCACACTCTGTGATTAAACAGAAATGCTTTCAATATTATGTTGGATAATCTCATAAAATAAACAAAAATATAACAATAATTAATGGAATGGCTGTTTACACTTTTTCGCAATTTACACTCATTTGATTATAAATGTGTCAGACTTATTGTCTGTGCCAATCAAAAACAGTCACACAACTGTTGTCTAAATATCATATAACCCAGAATATTCCTCATATCACTAATGCATATTTATGTGTTTGTGTGAGTGAGTGAGAGCAAACAAAAAATGTATTAAAATGCACAGTATGAAATCAATCTATTCAGAAAGCACCCAGTTGCCTCACTTTGAAAGAGCCAGATAAAGCAGGAAGAGGTAAAAGCATAGGTAACCGTAAAAAGCACATCCCGCAGTTTAAAGGACATTAGGGACACTGAGAGGAGAATTAGTCAAAGGGTTCAAAATTAAACCACCGCTGAGCAGAGTACTCTCTCTGTAAATGTATAAAAGATTTGTTTAGTCAAAGCCCACAAAGCAATATTTGTCCACAATTCAGGTGCTGGCGGAAAGCCAGAAGCGCTGAATGTTTAATACATTTTATTAACGGCAACGGAGAATACTAATGGTAATTCTTGCTCTCGAAACTCACATTCCGCTCACGTGTGGTTAAGTTGGCGGAGGAAGGTTGTGGAAGACTGAACAAAGCTCCAATTATTGCGTAGCAATTTATGCCTCATTTCTCCAGCAATCCATTATTTAATAGGAATATGTGTTAACAACAACAAACCATTAGGGAATGAGGTAGGCACTTCTCTTAACAGAAATATCATCATCATGTTGCCGATAAATGACTTGCAGTGTTTGTCATTAGCAACTTAGTTTTTACTAGCTAGTAGTTTAGCTGTTAGCCTACCCAGATAGCAAACATTGAATCAACGTGGAAACATGACATCGAAACAACGTTGATCTGACATTGTTTTGCTCATCGAATTAACGTTGAACCAACGTCAGACGCGTCATTCTTTCAAAAGTAACGGAAAATCAACTTGAAATCAACGTTGTGTCAACGTTATGAAAGCAAACCAATTTTCGCTTTTCATTTAGCTTTGAAAAATGCCGCGCCTGACGTTGGTCAACGTTAATTCGATGAGCAAAACAATGCCAGATCAACGTTGTTTCGATGTCATGAGAGACGTCGTTTCTGGGTATTTATGGAAGCTTGTTTCCGCCATAGAATGAAAAATATAAAAGGTAATTGTGACTTTTTTTCTCACAATTGCGAGTTTACTTCTCGCAATTCTGACATTATTTCTCAGAATTGCGAGATGGAAAGTCGCAATTGTGCAATATAAAGTCAGAATTGCGTGATATAAAGTCGCAATTACGAGATATAAAGTCAGAATTGCGAGATATAAAGTCAGAATTGCGTGATATAAAGTCAGAATTGCCAGATATGAAGTCAGAATTGTGAGTTATAAAGTTAGAATTGTGATATAAAGTCGCAGTTCAGAGAAAAAAAGACAGAAGTGCGACTTTTTACCTCACAATTCGAGTTATAAAGTCAGAATTGCTAGATATAAAGTCGCAATTGCGTGTTATAAAGTCAGAAATGCATGATAAGAAGTCAGAATTGTGAGATTTAAACTATTCTGAGGGGGAAAAAGTTCGTCTTTTTTTCCCCTTAGAATTGGCCTGATAAGTCGCAATTGCGAGTTTATCTCACAATTCTGAGAAAAGATGTCAAAATTTCGACATATAAACTCGCAATTGTGTGTTCTAAAGTCAGAATTGCGAGATGTAAACTCGCAATTGTGAGAAAAAAAGTCAGAATTGTGAGGTAAAAACTCGCACTTCTGTCTTTTTTTTCTCTGAATTGCGATTTTATAACTCGCAATTGTGACTTTATATCACGCAATTCTGACTTTTTATCTCGCAATTGTGAGAAAAAAAGTCAGAATTGTGAGATAAAAAGTCACAATTATTTATTTTTATTTTTTTATTCAGTGGTGGAAACAAGCTTCCATAGTTATTGGTTAACAAAGTTGACGCTTTACAAATGAGCATAAGCAAAGGATTTAATGTTGATTTTAAACAACTGCACAGTCGTTAATGCATCTCAATAAGCACACATTGTGTATTATCATGCAATTTATATGCGAAAATGAGTTTTTACGGGCATATGAAGTGCAGTTTTCGCGTGCATGATTTGATACACAGTTCATTTGCGTGTAATACACACGCACCCCACACCACTAATTCTACCCAAGCGTATAATACATAAGCACCCCACACCACTACTAAACCGACCCTAGCCAACCCATATAAACACACCGCGTGCTATAGAGACGCATTTAGTGTGATTGCTTTCAGTAATAGTCAAAGATTACCCTATTTAGATAAAACATTTGACACTGACTGATTCTAAACAAATCATTAAAAATGTAATTTCCAGCTCTCAGCTTGTCCCCTCATTAAACCTTTCTGTCTGTGGGCTGAAATTAAGGCAGAAAAATAAGACGCCTTTTTAGGGTGACTCACGGTCTGTTGAAATCACAGTCTCCATTAACGGAGCTCAAAAGCACAGCCATTGCACGAGCAGCAGAATTAGTTTACGAATTAAGTGTTTACTATCATTTTTCCATTTCATGTGCCTTTAGTGTCCCAAGAAGCCGCTCAAGCACGGATCGTCAATCTGTTTGCATGAGTAATGTTAATGGTTGCTAATGTCTTCCTCCGGAAAGGCATTTCAAACATTTCTTCCTCGACCGATTAATTAGTTGCATTGAAGTTTTGGTAATGAAGCAGGATTAGACAGAATGCCTAAAATGTATTGATCGTCGATGTTCCAGCGTCATTTAATGAGACCCGTGTGCATTTGGGTAATTCACATTTAGAATTATCTATGAATTGCTGCTGCCATTTAATTATTGTGGAGTCACAAAATATCCCCTTAACATCAGCAAAATGGTGGAAAAGTGGCGTGCCAAGGCAAGAATATAATCCTCGCTCGCATGTAATAGCTTAGTAACAGCATTTCAATTTGCATCGGACAATAATTAGGCCCTTTTATTTGAAATTGGGAGTTTTTCCTGAAGATAGCAAAATTGTTTTGCCACAGGACTCACCCTCTGATTTTCCTCATGCATGTATAACTACTTGAAAGACAATATTGGAATGTGTTTTGCAAAAAAGCTGTTCTGCCTTGCTGGTTTAATCTCTGTTCAATCGGAAATTAAAACAAAAAAAACAAAAAACTGTCATATTTACTTGCCTTAACAGGACCGGTGACCCTAAATCGAAAATGAAAGTAAGTCACAATATACTCACCCTGGTGTTGTTACAATGGAGTTTCTTTCTTTTTCACATGGGATGTTTTTTTTTAAAGCTTGAATGCTGGTCGCTATTCACTCTTATTGAATGGCAGCGTAATTTCAATTTTAGGGTGAACCAAGCTTTTAAAGTCATTCCCAACTGCTATTCTATTAGTTTTCCCATGAAACACAAAAGGGACCACGTCATAGTGACGCGGGACCTGTCATACACTCTTAAAAATAAAGGTTCTTTGTTGGCATTGATGGTCCTTTTACATCCATAAATCCTTTTCTTTGTCTAGTTTATGGTGTTGAAACAAGGAGTCGAAGATTTGAATGTATTCACGATTGACGGGTTCGAGTATGTAATTTTTGTCATTACTTTTAAGTGTTTTAGATTAAGTGTTTTAGATGTGGAAAAGAAGGACATCAAGTTAGAGTTAGACAATCATTCAAACTTAAATGATTGTAATTCAAGAATGCTTTGACCTAATTTAGACCTAAAATTAAAATATGAAAAAGTTAAGGAAGTTGAAAACTTGCAATAAATCAAATATATTGTACTTAATATTTATTACTTTTTATAAAATATGTATTTTACAAAATATTTTTTTTTCCTATAAAATTAGCCATATATCTAACCAAGTTGGGTTCCAAATTTGAAGTTGATATCGCAAAAATTGAAGTTCCCATAAGATTTTGTTTCGGCATAATGCCAAAAATAACCACCTGGTGACTTACATTCAATTGAATTTAATTGCATGCATTCTGCCATAACAAATGAATAAACTTCTGTCCAAATATCACTTCTGTCACAAAATATGAAACCTTGAGACTATGTGTTTTGTCAAGATTAAAAAAGGTTTCGATCATGAATTATGAAACATGACGATGCCCAAAAGGGGGGAAGCCCGTTAAAATAATTTAGAGTACTTTTTCTATGGTAACTGAAGCTTTCGAGTGATATGTGATTTGTCAACATTAGATCAGGTCAAGGATATAATTGTTTTAAACATACAGTGACAGGAATTTTAACAGATTAATGACATGGTCCTTTTTTTATACCCTAATCAGGCAACGAATCTCAGGAGACACAATTCATAAAATCCAAAAAATATCAAATTTAAAAAAATATATATTTTGGATATGTTTTATTTAAGTCCAGATTATATAAAAAAATTAAATTAAATTATTTTTTGCTTAGCATTTTCCACTCTCGCCTGTTTAAGGGTTAAGGACAAAAGAAAACCTGTCTTTTTCCTTATTTTTATAGAGAACAAATGAAGGAAATTGCAAAAAAAAAATAAAGAAGACATCTTGAGTACCGCACAACCTCACAGTGTTTATCTCTGTGTGATTTATTAGAAAGCACTGTGAGAAAAGAGATCCCAGCATCTTTGAACAGCTCTCGGTGGGACTGTGACTGATGGAGTTTATAAAGATCCGATGGCGACATTTTGCAAATGCTGTTTTAAGAGAGCATTTTAAATGATGCTTTCAGAGTAATTTGAGTCAATACGGATTTTCAGGAATATACAATCAGATATAATCTCTTCTCCAGAAATATCATTACATCTGCACATATATATTTTTTCTTTTCTTTTTCTTTTTTTGTTATCTCAAAGCTATTTCCATATACAATAAAGTGTTTTTATTGTCTGTTAATTAAGTAATATCAAATGCTGGGTGCTGTTGTACTGAATAGGAGCACAGCTGTGATTGGCTGCAGGCACGAGGAGGCCAATAATTACAGACTTGACGATTTACAGAATGATTGTGAATATGATTAAATGCAATTATCAAACTGCAAATGTAGTAAAATACATTTGATTTGTATTGCAAAACTTAAACTGCATCACTTGGCAGTAGATGTTATTTACAAGTGAAAATAGCATTGTTTTCAGTTTTCAGCATTATTTGCAGTTTACACATTTGCATCTAGTTTATAGTAGTATATTATAAAACACAACAGTATGCATTAATAGCAACATATTAATATATGATTATATGTCTCAGTTGTATTTTTTGTCCTTGGGCCCTATCATACACCCAGCGCTAGGCACGATGCAAGTGTTTTTTTTGTGAGTTTCAGCCCGACGCAGTTATGATTTTCACATCCTGCACCAGGTCTGAAAACGAAATGTGAGAAACCCTTTTAGACCATGCGCCCGGGCGCACCGACCATTTTTCCTGTCGTTAAACTAGCATAAGTGAACACTTGCGCCGTGCGTGTTAGACCATGTTTTTTTTTTTTTTTTTTTTTTTTTTTTGTTTTTTTTTCGTCAAAACATCTCAAGGACCCCAAAAACACCTTAGACGCCAGAGGGTTAAAATAGGACCCCTTGTTCCTAAACCCTACTCTTCTTACCCCTAACCCATATGTTAAACACTTCATTCCCACTATTAAATAACCATTAGGGACTTATTTCCACTTTTCAAAATTTTTTTACATTTATATTTATTATAAATGCCTTTCTTAGCTGATATGCGAAGGGAAAAGGGAGAAGAATGAGTTCGGAAAAAGGCGGATTCGAACTCGGGTCGATCGCATCAAAAGCTCATGCCAATCGCCTTACTCTCCACCCCACTGATCCTGTTATACATAGCATTTCTTTTGTAATTTCGTGTGGCTCTATCAGACAACGGTGGGTGGAGTTAGTGTGAATAGCCTCTGCCAACAAGATGGGCAAATTGCACTTGGTGTTTATTTTTTTGTTTTTAAGAGATTCCTTAGAACTTAGATTTCTAAGATCTTCCAGTTAATTTTTTTGTGGCACAAATAAAACAGAAAAAGAGAAAGAGAGATAAAGAGAATAAACTAACAGACTAATTGGGACATGGATTTGCCTCTTAGAACTTTGCACACACATTTTTTATGCGTGTATGTGTTAGAGAAATTAAAAAAAGCACAAGTTGAAAAACATTTTTTTTTTTTTTTTGTGAAAGAAAGACATGTTGTAGCACTTTATCTAAGTAATGTTTGAATGAGTGACTGATGAATGCTGTGAAGCTGTTGTATTTTAGCCTGGAAAGCTAGACCTACATCAAGTAGATGTTAGTTCTGGGAACTCACAATCGGCATGCCTCAATCCGAGGGGCGGGATAAAGAGTTGTCGATCAAAATCCCTCAAGCGGTACAACCACCTAGAGCAATGAACGGCTGTGGATGAGTGAGTCCCATGTTTTTTCCCTACCAGCAGAGCTAGTTGATTTATTAAACTTTTGTCGTATCCGGTCGTCAAAACTCCGAACATATCTTCCTTTTTTGAAGAATGACTTAAGTGATGTTCTCTTAACTCCAAGTCCTCCAGAGTATCGGCCAACGCCGTTTCGAAAGACCGATGTTCGCCAGCAGCGTCTTCTTTGTTTTCAAATAGCAGAGACGTCACCTATGGAAATCACGCGGAACCATCACAACTCTGCCGTCATTGTGTTAAGCCCGCCCACCAACTCTATACACGATGTGATTGGCCTGACCAGAGTTTGTTTTTTCCAGCTAGATTTCTAGGCTAGTGGTCTTTATTCACATGCTTGTGAGTTAACTGTGAAAACCTCAGCCTAATAGTAAAAAAAAAAAAGCACAACAAAGTCTTTCAATGAATATTTAACAGAACACTGCTCTCAAAAGATGAAGCTATTAAAAAAAAAAAAAAACATTTTACACAGAACCATAATGGTTGAAAATATCTGTAACTGTTTGTTCTCCATATTTGTAATGCAAATTAGGACAGCATTAAATTAACAAAGTTGACCATCACCGCTTTTCCCCTTGATGAAATTCACAGTTTGAAAGTCAGTCAGACCTCTATTTTATTTTGTGTTTAATCTGATGGGTACATTTAGAGAGAGAGAGAGAGAGAGAGAGAGAGAGAGAGAGAGAGAGAGAGAGAGAGAGAGAGAGAGAGAGAGAGAGAGAGAGAGAGAGAGAGAGAGAGAGAGAGAGAGAGAGAGAGAGAGAGAGAGAGCACAAACAGCAACATGATGTCATCCCAAATCTGGCATCAACATGTGGATTCAATGCGTACCAGATGTGGGCCGGATTTGGGCCGGATCGGGCCAACACTGTCTGGGAAAGGCAGAATTAGATCTGAAAATTATAGAAGCTGGAATCATAACTCACATGAAATCGACTCGGAGGAAGGTCATATAGCATTTTTTTTTTTCTTTTTTCTTTTTTGTTTTATTAAAATAAAAATTAAATGAAAAGAAAAATTGACTTGAAAGCCTCGGTAGATTATCGAAAATGACTTAAACGATAGCAGAATGTTAATTTTTAATACAGTATGTGGAACTGCTAATCTGTTGCTAAACGTTATTTAAAAACTATACGTATTTGTAATAAACTATATGTATATGTTTTTGCAGACCACAGAAGAAGATATTTTGTAGAATTATGGGGCCCAAACAACACTAGACAATTTTTTTTTTTTAAATATCTCCTTTCTAGAAATAAAGAAATATAGGTTTGGAATGGCACGAGGGAGACTAAATGATGGCAGAATTTTGATTTATTTGGGTGAACTATCCCTTTAACATTTCTCAGTCAATGGGAAGGATTACCAGCATCAATTACCAAACACAACCAGGTTTTGTGTTTCACTCTGTGATCGATGAGGAAGACGAAGCATAGCGAAAGTCTCATTCCCATGATTTCATTTGCATTCCTTTGATGTTGAAAGGTATTCACACTAACACTGAAATATTGGCCTATTCAGCTAGTTACGATATAAATCATGCCCTGTAGACCTCTTTCATCCAGCTGCCTTAGGCTCTAGCTTTAAAGCTGCATAGTGTGCTGTGAGGACACGCTTTGGAACAGGGGCAGATATTGAACCCTGAGATATTATGAGAACTATGAGAGGTTTCTCTCTCAACAATTGGGACTTCCATTGCTCTTACTTCTCCACTGTATGATCTTCAACACTGGCTACCCGTGGCATCACCTATTCACTTTAAGATACTACTTCTAACATTTTAAGGCAGTTAATGGTCTTGCACCCCCATATCTGTCTGATCAACTTTACTACCGCCCTGCTGGTCCCTTAGATCCACTGAACCTCCTTGTATTCGGTTGTCTACTGTAGGTGGAAGGTAATTTAGAGTTAATGCTCCTAAATTATAGAATTCATTACCCCTTACACTTCGTAATATTTCATCTATGGCTACCTTTAAGACTCAAAACATATCTAACTTGTATTTTGGATAATGTGTGTGTGGGTGTGTAAATGAATTGTAACCTTGAGCTATGGAAAGGCGCTATATAGATAAAATCTTCTTCTTCACTTAGGCAGTTGATTGGTTCAGAAACTATCTTGCCAATAGAACTCAAACTGTAGTTGTCGGTGGACATAGTTCTGCCCCACTGGGGGACCGGCGAGGTGTCCCTCAAGGGTCTATCCTTGGTCCGGTCCTATTTACCATATATTTACCTATAAACACCATTGCCTCTGTAGCAGATAATGGCAAAATACACCTCTAAGCAGACGACACAGTACTATATTGTTAGGCCCCCACCCTAGCTTAAGCTTATCATTCACTACAGCAATGTTTTAATTTATTACAGGCCACCTTCATTGATCTTAGACTGGTTTTAAAAACCAAGGTGATGCAGTTCACAAAGTCTAGCACAGTAGCCAAATCAACCTCCCAACCCATTTCCACACTAGATGGGAAGTGTGTGGGAAATGTTTCATCTTATAAATATCTTGGTCTGCGGATTGATGAAAAGCTAACCTTTAAAGTTCATATTGATAAATTAGTGAGAAAGCTTACAGTAAAGCTTGCTTTTTATTTTAGACATAAATCCTATTTTACTCTTCGAGGATGAAATTGATCAGTGCCACTTTCTTACCAGTCTTGGACTATGGGGATGTTATGTATTTGCACGCTGCTTCTACCACGCTGCACACACTTGACACAGTCTACCATGGTGCATTACGGTTTATTATGAACGCCAAGTCACACACTCATCATCACTGTCGTCTTTATGAGGCGACTGGTTTTAGCTGGTTCCATGCAGTGATGTTTTCGTCAGTGATGACGATAACGAAATTATTTTGTTAACGCACCGTTTTTTTATGACGATAACGTGACGATGACTAGCTAAAAATAGCTCTGAGGTGGCTAAAACATGATGAGACGTTTTCGAGTTTTCGTTGACGAGACGAGACGGAACGAAAATGATTATAAGTCTGACGTTCACAATGCATGTAATTTATGCCTGTTTTGCATGAAATCGGTCTGTATGGAGCTAAAAATAAGCGCACCAGTTTCCACACAACAACACCACCACAGGGTTTAATGGTAGTTTTTGTACCAAGTCAAGTCAATAGAGTCGGACAAAAACTAGGATAAAACCTGTTGGAAAGCATATTTTGCAGCGATGTTTGTGTGAGCATATCAGTGAACATCCCTGACCACTCGGTGAGTTTGACGTCTTTGTAAACGAATGTTTAATGCGTTTTATGCATGATTGTGTGGGTGCTAATAACACACAAACCTAAAATTCTCGGGACAACAGCATTTGTCCAAATTTCAATCTTAACCGTTCTATTTAATCAGAAACAATCTTAAAACAGGGCTTTTAAGTGTAAAATACCGAACTAACCAAGACCAAATACAGTGTTTATTCAGGGATTGTCTTATTCATTTTTATGTTCAACACACTCCAAGACAAGTGTCATGTTTGTTTCATACTTTATATTCAAGTATGCATTCTTTGTTCAATGCACATCAGTATTAGGTATTTATTTTATTATTTTGTTTCAGAATGATTGCAAGTTTGCACAAGTTAAAGATAGACTGGGTTGTATACATAATGTTTGTGTTTACAAATAATATGCATGTTATTGTTGCATACTTTGTTCATTGCACTTTAGCAATTTCTCAAATAAAGCCACAATTGCCAAAGTAAGAATTTTTTTATTCTTGGCTTTTTTTGGAGTAAAACAGTGATTCCACTGTTACCACTTTATCTGTGTACAATGTTCTAGTAGCTCAACGTTTTTGCTGTTTAAACTTTTAACCATTCCTGTATTCCTGTGATAACTGGTGAAAATAGCTTTTAATATTCAGGGGTAAAACTATAACTTGAAATGGGGATAAAAGGTTTCTGCTCAATGTGACAATGAAGTACAACTTGGCAATGGCAGCACTGCATCTCCATCAATGAGAAAGTCTAGTTTATTATGCAAAAGTTGTAAGGTTAGCTTGTTTTATGAATTGCAACACTTGCTAAATTTGTCAAACCTAAGCCCATTTCCACTACTTTTTAAACTAAATTAATTTGTTAAAGACTACTTTTTTTTTTTTTTACTAAAATTGATTAAACTTGACTAAAACCTTTTGGTGTTTTCTTCGACTAAAACTTCACTAAAACCTTTTGGTGTTTTCGTCGACTAAAACTTGACTAAAACTATTAAGTTTATAAGTGACTAAAATGTGACTAAAACTTAAAGGCATTTTTGTCCAAAAGACTAAGACTAAAACTAAAAGGGCTGCCAAAAACAACACTGTTTCCATGGCACATTTTTATTTATAAAGTAATTAGTGGTAATTTACTCCGCTATCTTATAGTCTGTTGACCTGGAATCATTCAATTTACAATCTCCGCTCCGTTAACATTCTGGCTCTAAATAACAACTGAATTTGGAAAGACTGCGGCTCCTTGGTGTTGGAATTTGCTCTAAAAGGTACTGAAGCTTTCAGCTTTCTGTCAAGTATACACTGTATTAATGAAACAACCACATAATTGCACTAATTGTGTGAAATGAATGTGGTAAAAAAAATAATACTGTGAACCTAATGTAGGTTTACACATACTGAGAAATCAAAAAGCATTAGCTTGTGCCCCGCTCTCTTCTATCTATAGTCCTCAGTTTCAGTTGTTCATTTTCTGGTGTTGGTTGCGCTTCAGTACACTGTTGCATTGATTTCTCATGTTGATATTGCTCTTTTGTTTTGTATAATAAAGCTGTACCTGCTATTAGATCTGCTTCACCTCACCTTGTTTTCTTCCTCTGAGCGGATGTTACAACCATATTGAGTATTCATGCCCCTGTGCAAGCTGGAAAGAGGATGAATAGGGCAAACAAGACCGTGGTAAATGTACAGAAATATGCAGAAAATAAATGCATTAATCATGTTTAATTAAACCTACTATACTTGTAGGTTTAACTGAAAAAAAGGATATATATCACAACAGAAAAGTTGCATGCATTAGGCATTGCATTAACATGTAGTTTGTCCGCATAAAGTGTGTGTCACACGAACTTGTACTTTGTATCCACATGGTCAGTGCATTGTTTTTGTTTTTTTGCACTTAATTAGTTTGCAACAGTGTCCCAGGGCTGTTGATTTCATAGTCAAAGATAAAACTGAAGAGACAGAAATGGAACTTAAGCGTAGAAATGAATGGCTACTTGTATTAGAGGTTAGAAAGTACCAACTAAATGATATACAACTAAAAGATGTATACGAGTTAGAACTCATTGCAAGAGATTGCTCAGGTACTGGTAGTGCAAGTGTTGTTGTACTGTGCATGCTTCGACCGGCTGTGTACATTTACACAACAAATAAAGTATACTTTGAAAAGCTATACAGTAAAATTGCATGCACTCTCAGAAAAAAAGGTACAAAAGCTGTCACTGGGGTTGTACCTTTTCAAAAGGAAAACTTTTGTCCATTTTAGGTGCTAATATGTAAATTTTAAGTGCTAATATGTATATTTTAAGTGTTAATATGTACATTTTAAGTGCTAATATGTCAATTTTAGGTGTTAATATGTCCATTTTAGGTGGTAATATGTACATTTTAGGTGTTAATATGTGAAGAGTTCAGATGCAAAAGCCTTTAAGTGCCATTTGAAATTTTCTTCTAGAATGATCATTTTTATCAAGCTTGTATATTTAAGTTCAGTGATTTCACTTAAATTTCAATGATAATTACCTATTAATTGTTATTTAAGTGAAATTACTGAACTTAAATATACAAGTTTGATAAAAATCATCATTAAAGAAGAAAATTTCAAATGGCATTTAGAGGCTTTTGCGTCTGAACTCTTCATGTGCATTTTAGGTACTAATATGTACTTGTACATTTTAGGTGCTAATATGTACCACTATGCAGCCTTTGGGTACAAAAGTGCACCTTTTGAAAAGGTACAGCCCCAGTGACAGCTTTTGTACCTTTTTTTTTTCTGAGAGTGTGTGCACTTAAGCTAACGTACACGCAATATGCATTGCACTTTAGAATGTCAAGATAGCAAGCCAATAAAACTACAATAATCAAGTCAGTCGTCGAGAAGTTTGGTTGTTTTCAACATGTGTTGTTTACTTGATCTAAGAGTTACTGTGAACTGCCATAGACAATACATTCTCTGAAATCAAAGGGTTTGTTACATGCACACTGTACAAGCAGCGTCTGGAAGCTGGAGGAATTTAGTTTTTCATTGAAGTATGAAGAGGCACATTGTCAGAGCTCTGCAGAGGCTTCCCATCGCTGCCAGCTATTTACATGCAGCGCAAAACTCGCCCCGAAATCTCCAACAGGCAACTTTCACAAGTTTGATGTTGCATCCTCCTAGCTAACATTCAAGGTCTTTAGGCTATGGGGGGTTTATAAGCAAATATACTCAGCTGGCTCAGCTTCAGTCTTGTATGGCTACAAATTTGTTATTCTGACAATTTCAATAAAATCACTTGTCCCACCTACCTATTGACTGTACTCAAAGATTGCCTCAGATGTGGTTTAGGCTTTGTATGTAATGCTTCATGCTGATGCAATCTGGGCAAAAGTGTATTGTATATTGCAGGACCCAGATTTTACATTAGACAAATAGTAACTCAAAGAAAAGTTTAGCATACTAATAAACAAATCAAACATTGAAATGCATGAGCTTAACAAGTTAGTATCATAGCTTGCTTTCAAATAGCATGCTTTCATAGATAAATGTGTTTTGAATGTCATTGGTTTCATGATTAATTTACGTAAGAAACCTGCAATTGTTACCTTAAAGAGCTTTACTAAACTGTTTTTTTTTTTTTTTTTTTTTTTTTTTTGGGGGGGGGGGGGTATATTGATGTATTTAGGTGATTAGGGATATTAAGTCGTATTTATGACTTAAAACTAGTTAATTTTGATGTTATATTTTTATACACACTACCTTGGTTTGCTGTTTGTTCATTAAGCATTTTATGAATTAACACTTAACATGCTAATATTTGCTATTGCTCTTAACCGTCCAACAGATAACTAGTACTAACTTATAATATAACAGTAATTTGCCGCAAAATATATGAACTTGATTGAATTAATCTTGTTAGTGAATCATAGAAAATCACTTTAATTGGTTAACTTAACAGTCTATATATAGCTGTTTTTATTAGAATATTAGTTATTACCATTATAACTATTAGTTATATCTATAAAATTATGGATGTCCATTAAATTAAATGATTTAGATTAATCTTTTAATCAGTCTTTAGAAAGCAAAATGGAACAGTAATGTTAAATTTGGTAAAATGCTGCATTTATTATGGTTTTCCACCATTTTTTTCCCCCATTTTTTCCACCATTTCCCCCTCTATCCCAGAACCCTAGTTTGAATGAAAACCCCTGCTTTATTCTACAACTGTTAGTGTAAAGTCTTAGTAAAGACTTGAAGCCCATGAACCGATGAACAAAGTTCAAATATCTTATATAATTTAGGATGTATGGTAGATTCCTTATCAGTTGCATCATCTGTCTTTCTCTTTTAAGTTGAAGCTCGAATTTTGGCCTCAGGGGATTTTCCTTAAAATATTTAATGATTTGCTTCCAAGATCAAGGTTGATAGTTTCACATAGCCAGACTTTTCACAGTCTACTCCAAGCTTATTCTGGGAAAGAACTGCCTGGAAGATACTGTCCAACAATCACAGTTGTTTTCAATTGACATTGTGGGACGCCACAACAACAGTTACGCGACTGTTCCCATTTGTTCTTCCATTGGGTGGTATCGTAGATGTATAAGTTGTCTTGTATAAAAGTTTCTTCCCCGGCATTATAGACGTGTTTGCATGTACATTCTCAACATTTTTGTATGTGCATATGTATTAGATGAAAGGGTGCGCGTGAGTGTATTATATATTCTCTTTAAGATGGCAGAAGTCTGTCAGCGAAAGTGCATGCATGGAAATTGAACCCATGCATCTGAAATTGTGCTTCTCTTGCATGTTGACATGGAGCAGTTTATTCATTAGTGCATTCACAGACTCCACAGTCCCATCAAACCACAGATGAGACACCTCACCATCAAAAAAGATTTATATTCTCTTTTATATCTGTACCTGTTGTTGACATGGTCACGGTGCGGTAGAGTGCATTTAAAAAGGCGGGTAAAGAACAGAAATGGTTTTAGGATGCAGCAGCAGCCAGGAACATATTTCAATGTTTTTAAATTTTAACAGATCTGAATTGAAAATATCTGGATTTCTTCATTGATTACACTTAAAGTCACATTCTGACTAAACTTATATCAAACAATTGTACTTTTCACATTTAAATTGATACCATTGAGTTATCATTCACAGTGCAGGGTGGAGAAAGTATAACCTTTGAATTTAGCAACTCTAAGATTTTGTGCTAAAGGACGGTCAATTACATGTTTTATGTAGCTGCTTAAGATTTTTGACTCATTTTGAATCATCCGACCCTACAAATCTGTTTTATAGTACAGCTGTTGTGGCACAGCATCAGAATTGACTTAAGGTCAGGGCTCTGCCATTCTTTAGTTCTCGGGTTCTTAACTCTGGCCCTCGAGGTGCACTTTTCTGCAGAGTTAAGCTTCAAACCTAATCAAACACACTTGGGCAAATTTAATCAAGGTAGGCGAGTTTCATCAATGTTGAAACTGAACTGCTGAAAAGAGGACCTTGAGGGACAGTTGATTTACTTGTGTGGTTTTGGTCATTGTCCTCAAGTCATGAACTGCTGTCCTAACCTCCTGTAAGATGAATTGATGCACTATAAAAGCATGTAAGTAGCAGCAGCAGGCATTGGTTTGAGTGAGAAAATGTCATGCTAGTCTCAAGTCTGTGGGCATACATGAGAAGGCTTACCCTTGCCTGCCTTACACACGCTCTTCATGAACCAGATCAGAAGACATCTGAATAATTAATGCAGAAATCCAGATTCAAAGGGTTCACAAATTGTTCTTATTACTGTATAGCTATTTTTGAATATATATATATATATATATATATATAACACATGCTGTGCTTTGGACTTGACAATTTGCACTGTAAAAACTAGGATTTTTTTTATTCCTGTAGTAAAGAACTAAAACCATACACGTCCCTACAGACTGGTTTGGGAAAAGAGTGGATGGCTTTATTTGGCTATTGCCTCATGTCTCACCATTTCTGAGCACCACGCGACAAGTGTTACATTTTTAAAATGTTTTATCGAGTTAAAGTTTCATTTTCAAATGAGTGTCCAGGCCTCCTGGACTTTGCCAGAGACTATTTATATAGAGACATGCCACTTCCTCAATCCTTAATACATCTATCAGTGTTCACTTTTTACATGAGCTAGTTCAAAGTTCAGTTCACACATTTTCAGTTCAATTCATAGTTCATACTTCAAAAAAAGTTAATGTGTAACTAATAATTATCTAAGCTATTCATTAATGATTACCACATTAGGAACTAATTAAGAGTCTGTAAGGTTAATGTAGTTCATACATGAATTGTTATTAATAAAATATGTAATTGTGGATTAATTCCGTAATAACAATCTTTTTAACTAATAGTGTTAATTAATATGTTAATTACCAGAATGAGCCAAAGCCTTGTATTTCAACTTCCAGAGGTATACTAATATGCATTAATACATGATTAATTACTTCATTGTTAGTGCATATTCATGTGCAAATTACTACAATTACTAAATGACTAGTTAATAATGATGTGCCCCAACAAGTAAAGTCATAACATAATGATACATTTGCAAATCATTAGCTAATGATTAATTAAAGCAGCCAACTGGAAGTTGAAGTGCATAGCTTTGACTAATTGTGGTAATTAACACATTAATTTACACTGTTAGTTAATAAAATATGTTATTAAGAAATTAATACACAATGACACATTGAAGTAATAGCAATTCATGTATTACTTAATCTATTAATCATATAGACTCTTTATTAGTTGCTGATGCAGTAATCGTTAATTAATGGTTTAGTTCTTGATGAGTTAAGCATGAATTAATGCATATTAGTGCACCCGTATTGTAAAGTGTTACTAAATTAACTAGTTCATTCATAGCTCTTTGTTTCCATATGTTGCATGCTTTTTTTTATTGCCACAGCCCATATACAACCACAGGCAATAATTATTTTATCTTTTAGAAATAGCTGCCCTGAGGCGATGCCAAGATGGCGGCCGAGTGGCATGATTTGCCTAAAACTCTTTCATTCACAAATGGAGCAAATGGAACGGTTATTTTTGAATTAAACTCTTCAGACTGAACGCATGTGTGACTTTACCAGTATGTCTTTAGTTAGTGTTTTATGGTAGATTGTATGATAAATCAATGACATCAATCAATCAAAAGTATCATGCATAAACTGATGAATCGCTAAAAAGTTACACAGTGAGAAAAAAAAAAACTGTATTACTGAATTAAACAAAGGTGAGATAATGAGATAAGACAAACAACTTGAAAATGTATGCTGCAGTCAGAAGTGTGTATATGTATTATCAGTCCCACTTTTTCACCTTTGTAACAAGAGGTTAACTGTTAGCTCTGAGCTAAAATTACGGAGTTTGTCTTTTTCAGAAAATAAAGAATAGATCAGGTGAAAAAAAACACCTCTATAAACTTAACACCTTGTCTGGAGGTTTTTTTTTAATTTATTTATTTTTTTTTTTTTTTGCAACATCGTACGTATTTTTTGCTGCCTGCTGAAGCAATTATTGTCACATGCTATATTGTTTAAAAATAACAGATGCAAATTATGCTTGTGCATCTAGCATGGAGACAATAAAATCATGTTTCTTGAATTCTATTTCCAAACATATAAGAACCATGTGCACATTGGCTAATACATCTGTTCAACACCACTCAAATTATGATAAAATCTTGATCAGAGATATAGCCGAGCAGGTCATCCACAAGATTTATGATGCTTATGTGTGCGACTTGATATCATGAGTTCAAGCCCAGTTTGTCACTTACCCATCTCATTCTTACCTCTTCGCCCCAACATTTTCTGTCAATTCTTTCAATGTTCATGTTGTCAGTGATCTTCTCCTATAACGTATTCTGCATGAATATTTTCCCCCAGTACACTGTTACACAAAAGTTCTTTATCTATTGGTCAGGAACAACTTTTAACATCCATTGAAACCGTTCTATTCCACAAAATGTTATTTATAGTGGAACGAGTTTGTTTTGATATTAAGTATGTTCTAAAGGGTTATTTTAAGAACTGTTCCCTGGTTCTTATATGACGGAGCTGCAAAAATACTCCTTTTGAACCTTTTTTTTTGAGCTAGGAGAGTGGGAAACACGCACGACCAGGAAAAGACCTTAAGCCAGGACTCATCTGAGACAAATATCAATTTATTTCATTGTATTGAGTAAAAAAACAACAACACAGAAATCAGGCAATCCGACCAATACTGTATGGCCATTTTGTATTTATGTGCAGTTTATTGCAGTAGAACCAAAATGGAACACTGAAGATGGATTGACAGAAATCTTGTATTTATTAGCATTATTTAACAGAAAAAAATAAAGAGTCCTAATATACAGTAGAGTTCTACATGTGAGAATCGAGTTTGCATGCTATTAAGTGCTATTAAGGTTAAACAAACCTTCAGTAATTAGTCCTCTCTAGCTTTCATAACATCAACATTTGTGTGTGTGCGTGCGCAAGATACCCAACGAACAGACTTGCAGTGCAGTTGCATTAGACTATTTTTGGCTTTAACACTACCTCCAATCATTATCCATCTTTTTATTCCCACTCCCAACTCATTAGCCATGTTTCCATCGACACGTTTTTATCCGAATTAAGTGATATCGAATGAAAAATGCCTTATGGAAACAGTAAAATTCGATGAAATTTCATGAAAATCGACTCAAATGAAATGCGAGCTAATGCGATAAAAGCTGATGGAAACGTTATTTACCGAATAAATAATGAATTGCGATTAAGTTTTATGCCCTTTTATGGTTGCAACACGTCAGAAGACGAGTTCATTTCCGGCCAGTCTGTTTGCGCACACATGGCGGATGTCAACAAAGACAGATGTAAGTGGACAAAGCAAAAAGATGCTTCAACCAAAGGGTTTCCGTGAACCACGATCTCCCAGAACTGATGGAGCGCTGTCGTTCCCAAACCACAGTCACCTCCGCTGTCGTCGGGCATACGTGCATCGTCATCATCATAGCAATGTTTATAGCGTCGCTGTTTTCTTAGGTTAGTTTTGCTTGTTTTTACGTGGCTTGGTTGAATTGTAATGTAGAATGTGGTCTGTTATTTCTGGTTAACAGACTGTGGCGCTTCTAGTATAACACACCGTTGCCATGGACGCAGTTCAGAGACGGAACAGACTATTTTCTTTAGCAGAAGCAATACTCGTTTTTAAATCAATAAACTCGTTTTTAAGTCATTATTTTGTGTCAAATTATTGATTATTTATTTATTTGGTTGATTTATATGTAGGCTAATAAGCAGGATAATATATAGCGAGGCAGTTGTTATAGCGAATACATCAAACAATCGCCTCGCATACATTATCCCATTCATATGTCGCAATCAGCTGGCACATAAGCATTATTAGCCTTCAACTTGTGAAATATTGATAATTTTTGGTAGATGGCGCGATCCGTTTTGTCTAACAAAACTTTGTTCGCAAAAGTTTGCTTGAATGTTGTTCGATTCAGTGCGAAATTAAATGGAAACACCTTAAAATGTCTCAAATCAATTCGATATACCAATTTGATCGCAAAACAGCATGTGACGTCATTACGTACAGGTTTTTATTCGCTTTAAAGCCGTTGGATGGAAACACACTTTCACCAGCTTTATCCGCATGAGTTTTTTAACCGAATTTCAGATAATTCGATTGACAAGTGGATGGAAACATGGCTATTGTCAGTTATGGGCCGGCCGGAGTGACATGATGTGTGAAAATCCCCAGAATTCTCCAGTGCACTGTGTGGACTGTATGACCGTCCTTGTGCAAAGTCAGGCAGCGACCACCACTTACGTAATCTCTGATAAGCAATTTATCTTGAAAACTTTACCTCAGATTTGAGCCACTCTCTCTCACTTTTTCATTCCCACACCTTAAATTGCAGACGGGGGACAGCCCAAAAGAGATCAATTAAATTTCAGTCTGAGGTTGGTTTTAAAATGTGTTGTATTTAGCCTTGAACAGGACTCCCTCTGAGGGTCCTGCCAGTGGTGGATATGTTGTGCAATAGGGACATTTAGTTCTCAGCTATTTGATGTTTGCAATCCCTGGAGAGAAGGAGTGTGGAAGGCAGTTATGACTCATGGCTCAAGAAAGCATTGTCCAATAAGTGGCATATTTTCGCTCTTGGTTACTGCATTGTAAAGAGGTTTCAAATTGTTATTAGATGGTTCAAAAATGTAGATTTACTACACCCATACATGGGCTTTTTATAATTCTGTTTATCTCCATTGGGACTTATAAATACCTAGCCATGTTTATACACTTGAATCATCTTGAGTCGGTTTGAGCAACCACACCGCCGGATAAACCAAATACCTTACAACAGGCAGTGCTCCCTATAATTGGTAGAAATTCTTGTACTGTTGCTCAAAAAGTTGCAACACATAGCTAGCTCATGGGATCCATTCCCATGACCTGATAAAATTGCAGTAATTGGAAATTGAATACTGCTAAAGTAGATTTTCCAAGACCATTCAAAACTGTGAAGACAAGGAAGTGCATGTCCTGACAAAAGTGCAACCCGTATGCGGTCATATAACTCCCTGTACAGCACATAAAGGCAGTCCCGAGATCTTCAAGTGTCCATCATCTTGAGCTAAACTTGGCAAAAACCAAGCTGCTTTTCATCCTGGGCAAGACCTTGTCATTTCAATAGGCAACTCAATCATCTCGCCCACACAGAAAGCCAAGAGGTGTCGCACTGGACAAAGTCTTGGCTCAACTCATAGTAACCAGAGTGAAGACATGCAGATTCTTCCGGCAAACAATCTGCCAAGTTAGACCAGGGAAGCTACTCAGGTTCTGGTACAAACCCCAGTCTTCTCTCTTCTCGATTTACATTAAATCAGTATTGGCCGGCTTCCCAGCAATAAAACCCCTGCAGCTGATCCACAATACTGCAGGCCAGCTGACATTACACCTTCCCAATTGCTCCCATGACACACATCTACTATGCTTCTTCCATTAGCCCCATATCATTGCCAGAGTCAGGATCAAAACACTTAGCCTAGCATGCAACCCAGCCAAGATTCAATGGTGGAGCTCAATTTAAACACGGAATTGGCTTGAAGTAGAGGTCTTCACAGTGCACTCGAGACCCATTGGCCCGGAACCCGACCCGGGACCCGTATGGGTTCGGGTCTATATTTTAAATGATCAGCCGGGTCTGGTCTGAATCTATTACTTCGTGTCTCGGGTCTGTTTAACATTGTGTGTAATAACCGTGCGATAATATCTCAAGCGCGTGTCATGTTACTATGGCAACCAGAGCAGAGCTTCCGCCAAACCGCGGTTTACATTTTCTCCAATGTTTATAATAATATAAATGAACCGTCTTGTTTAATCTTAAAGTTTTGGTGGTCAGATTCAGACTCAATGAAGAGCAGAGAGCACAGATATGATCAAGCTGAACAAGCAATCGTTATTACAGTACAAAAGGGCAAACAGTTCAAGTTATTATGCGAGTTAACTCGAGTCAGAATGTACATGTGCAAGGTTGCATTTGTCATCCATCACCGTGACATCAAGTGGACTTTTAAAGCTGAAAAAATGAGTGGATTAAGCTTGGAATAACGAGAGAAATAACATGGATAGAACTTTCTTGTCGGTGGATTGTAATGCATCAGTCAGTCAGGTAACGTTGCAAGGAAGTGAGACGACGGCTACTAAAATTAGGTAAGGCAAAAAGTTTTATTTTTCGCAACTCGTGTGAAATAATATGTGACAGTCGGGTTTGTGTCTTCCTGCCGGGTTCGGGTCTAGTTTTCAAATAATAGACGGGTCCAGGTCGGGTCCGGGCAGTACGTTTATGGTATTTCTCGGGTCTGCACGGGTCCGGGTCCAACTTTTGAAATGAAGGACGGGTCCGGGTCGGTTCGGTGTAGCACATTACAGGTCTTGTCCGGTTCGGGCATGAATTTTTGGACCCGTGAAGACCTCTAGCTTGAAGTACTACATGGGTTTGCTCATGGGTTTATACTGGGGCTAAGATCAGGCTGACATGAAACCCATCTAGGGCCGATACCTAATGGAAAACCCATGTAGGGCCCATTCCCTAATCACAGCTACATTGGCCAACCCATGAAATATTGCATGGGAAGACAATAAGTGGACAAGCATCCTAGGTTACACTTTATTTCGATAGTCACTTTAGACATTCTACTAATTATAAAGTAACTTTTCAACTACATGTCAAGTAACTGTCATTAGAGTATTAGTATATTATAGTAGACTGTCAGTAGACTGTTAGGTTATGGTTAGGTGTTAGGCTTTGGGTTAGGAGAATAAGTTTACTTGTAGTCGCCAAGTTACTTATATTTAGCTGAATGTCTGTTGGGGGACCAACAAAATAAAGTGTTAGCAGATATTAAGCGGACAGTCTACTAATACTCTAATAACAGTTAGTTGACATGTAGTTTAAAAGCAGTGTTGGGTGTAACTAATTACTAAGTAATTAGTTACTGTAATTTAATTACTTTTCCCTTGAAAAAGTAAAGTAAGGGATTACTCTTCATTTATCTGTAATTTAATTACAGTTACTTCTGATGTAATTGAGGTAAATACTGCGTATGGATCAATCTGATCTCACAGCGATTCGTATGCATTTTATGAGGTGTCTAAATCGTACGACCGCACTCGTACAAATTCGTATGAATTAGTCGTCTTGTAAAATATGTATGAAAAAAGTGAGAAATGTCATGAGATCTGACATAAAACAATAGTAGGTTCAACATCAAAATGTATTGTCTGATGTTAAAAAGTATGTTTTTATTATGTAACCTTCACCTTGGTCAGTTTAAGGATAATTCATGCAATTTTATAGTATTTATTTGAAAGAATTAAAACAGATTCATGTCTATCCTTAAATTATTCAGCTGGTTGAGATTGATATGGGATTTTGAAAGTAATTAGTAATTAAAAGTAATTAAATACTTTTTAGAGAGAGTAATTAGTACAGTAATCTAATTACACTGTTGAAGAGGTAATTAGTAACTAGTAATTAATTACTTTTTTAGAGTAACTTACCCAACACTGTTTAAAAGTTACTTATAGTTAGTAGAATGTCTAAAGTGGACTATCAAAATAAAGTGTTACCGCATCCTATTCAGTCTAAGTGCACCCCAAATACCAAAACGCATACCCACATGGTAGCATCATCTAACCATATATGTGAAAATGACAGAATCCTTCTTAATCTTTAGAGTTCAAAACTCTTGTCTTTCAGCAATAACCCTACTGATACTACTGTTACAGCAAGCTCCACCTTGAGATTGAAGCATATGTGGGTGACATATGTTCCAGTGTGAAACCGAATTACTGATTTGATAAACAACATGAAGCACATCCTCATGTGAAGCAAAGGGATACTCAATTTATCCTAATGTTTTGATGTTATCACGTTATGAAGATGATAATGGGATTATCTAATATGCATTTCTGTATCTCTTGACTCCACCTGCCAAAAAAGGAATATATGTTTTTCACTGAGCTAATCTCATTCTATTGTTGTCAGTTAGAAAGGAAAGTATAATGTTGCTGCCTCTCTTTTAGTGCAGTCAGGAGGACACCTTTAACATGATATCTAGATGTACAGCTTACTTGATTTTGGCACAGCTAACAAGAATGCAGAATACTTTATTCAT
Source organism: Pimephales promelas (assembly GCF_016745375.1). Next base: position 4,958,110 of record NW_024121499.1, on the reverse strand, counting down.
ATTTTTTGCTTAACCTTAGTTTACTAGCTAAGCCCCAATTAGACTGAAGGTTTCCGTTCGGCAGCAACATGGATAAACCCCTAAATACACACTGCTTGTGGTCATTAAAATAACCTCAATGCGAAATGTAAACATTGTGCGTAAGTAGATGCTTCTTTTTTAAATGTGCTTTTATTTATAATAAAACCTGCTGAGGGGACAGCACAACCTGTTTAAAAGTATTCCCCAAAAGCACCATATGAGACCAGTCAAGCTACAGCACACAATCTAAGTGAGGAATGCAATTTGCATAGTAAGCAAGTTTTTTTATGATATGCAACCCTAGTGCTGACAGTTGATGGTCGTATCAGTTTCTTCCTTCTGTGTACTGTGTGTGGCAACATTTTGAGCATGGGACAGGTGTTTTTATGAGGACAGGTAAATTGGACAGGTTTTCCGGGGATTATTTTTCCTCCGCAACACAGAGGCCTTTGAGATTTCAGCTCCAGCTGAGATGCTTTATTCAGATGCACAGCCCTTCTTGTGACTGGTGTCATTGTGAAGACATGCACAGAGAGCTGAAACTTATAACTCTGTGCTCCTGTGAGAGCCCATGTGTCTAGAAATAAACAGGTCAGCAAAGAGATAAAAGGAAAGGAACACAACTATGGAAAATGGATTGGAAGAGAGTCCCAACCAATATGAAAATATTTCTTGTTCTTACAGTATTATTTTGAATGAACATTGGGTATATAAAGTTAATGTCTGTGTTAGGGATGTCAATTTACACAAATTCCCATGATTACTTGTTTAATCGTTGGCCTTAATACTGCATGCGTCTACTGCAGTGGCACATAGCCAAACACATGACAGGGTGTGTAAATACTGCTCAAAATGCCATGTTCCTCACCAAATGAATAAGTCTAAATAAAAGGCTAGTAGGATTGTAAAATGAGTCGATTTTGATTTGATCATTGAATTAAATGACTTTTTTAATAATCAAATATAATGACTATGAATATATACTGTAACCCCTGTTGTGGGAAACATGTGAAAACACGCCAACTAAACCCAATGAATTCACACCGATTTATAAAAATAGTGTTCTCATTGTGATATTGTGTAATATGACAGTCCAACGCATTCTCATCCTTTACCGTCAAATGTGATGCTATATGACAAAACGGCCAAATACTACGCACATGGCACCCGTTACCGTTAATATAACATGCGCTGTGATGGGTCAACACTATCTCACGACCAATTCGTACGAATTCGACGAATGATTAATGGCGTAGTATTTCACCGTTTTTTCATATAGCGTCACATATGACGCTAAAGGATGAGAACGGGCTGGACAGTCCCCATCATAGTTATTATTAGTTGTGTATTTGCCTGGGTTTTCCTATGCTGCCTTTGCGCAGCATAAGTTTATTCACGGATACCATGGACCAGATTTTTGCCTCAGCGAGGTGACCAATCACAGAATGGGGAGGGAGCATCAAGACGATGACGACGTCTATGCGACACACCCGAAGCAGTTTGTTTATACTTATGGATCAAACATGGCAGCAGATGCAAAGTTACCTTTCGATGAGCCTTAGATACATACGCCATCGTGTACACATAAATCATCGTCTTCAGTATAATTTCTGTCGCTCTACATACGTCATCTGGTATACTTGAAACTACTGGCTATGAGCTACGTACAGGTGCATTTGATAGACATTCGTAGCACCCAATAAACGGCTCTGGGCATTCGTAAACCTTGCCTCAAATACAAGAAAATTAACATGTGGTTCCCAGACCACGTGGTCTGACGTTAGCCAAGCTAGTTGTGCATTGCTAGTTGTGCGTTCAGTCCTGTTCACAGTGTTCCCGCTCCTCGTTTGTGTTCATGTATACCACACCCCTTTGTTATCTTGTTTAGGTTGTTTGGCCTTGCATTTAAGTAAGGCTGGGTAATAAATATCGATTTCTCGATATTAATCGATTCTCAATTTTACGAACCGATATCGATTCTCAAGAATCGATTAGTCATCCTGTTTCATTTGAATGAATGGAACATTGTATCACGGCTGCGCGCATCCAAAAAATCGCAATAATCTTTGTCATTTGTTACTATTGATATGAAACAAAGTCTCAATTTTCAAATTACGTCCATTTTCTTTAGAAATTCAAAAACATAAATAGCGTTTTGGCGCTGTGGCGTGAGATCGCTCTGGCTCAGCTCAAGAGAAGCAGCAGTGCTGATCCCTTGATATCAATAATACCAGTCACAGCACGAAATAAACATGAATGAGCATCTGAAAGTGTGTTAAAAGATATAGTACAACTTATCGAAATCCGTATTATGTCACATTGATTCGCTCAATCAGCGTTTCAACCGTGGAAAGACGTCAGTTAAACAGCTTGTAATCAATGTCATGTATCGTTATATTTACCTCAGAAAACCTACATAAACTTGTTAGTCAGCTAGAAAAAATAACTCCAGAGAGGAGCATTTTGCTAAATCTATAGGCTACACCATATTACATATGCATTATAATCTTAATGTTCTTCAATATTTAATGCATATTTGAATAAATCTGGCAAGTTTTTATGACAGCCACCATTTAAATGTTTATATTTCATATAATCTTCTTATTATAAAAATAAATAAAAGTGTAATTTAAGTGTTTGTATAGCTACAAAACAGTTCATTATTACCTTCATATTAGGCTAATGAAGTCTATAGGCTACAACTAGACTCCCATAGTTTACAGCATTAGTTAAGAGATTTGATTCCCTTGAGGAAAAATGTCCATTTATTGAAACTGATATCCAAAATAATCGAATCGTAATCGAAATCGAATCGATTTGTAAGCTTGTGAATCGAAATCGAATCGAATTGTGAAATTTGTCTCAATACCCAGCCCTATATTTAAGCCCTGTGTTTTAGTCCAGTCTTTGTGAGTTCTCGTGTTGTTAATGTCGATGTTGGATGCCCTGCTCCTATTCCTAGTCTGGGTCTTTGTGAAGTTTTCAGTTTATTGAATAAAGTGTGCTGCATGTGGATCCTGCTTCCTCCTCGCTTCAACCACATCATTACGCTCAACCATTGACGAGCATGAACAAACCTCATTGGTTCTCGCACATCAAACGAACATGCTTGAGATTCCATTTACCACAACTGATGTGTGAGTTGATGAATGTTTATAAGTGAATAAAAGCTTAAATTAAATCTGTTCAGCAAACCGATTGTGTCTCTTCACCGCCAAATTCATATTGATTATTTTTACAATTTCAATGAACTGTTTGAAACATCAAAGAGTAGACTTTCAAAGGAGGGACAGAAATCTCTTTGATTTAATAAAAAAAAAAAAAAAATGGGTGAACTAACCCTATAAATATTCTCAGGCAATAAGTCTCCCACGGTATACAAATGTCCTCAGTAGTTTCGGTGTTTACTCGGATGCATTCAGGGGCAAGTGAACAAAGCTATAATGCTCTTTGACATGACAGTAGTCTGAGCCAGTGCAGCAGCGTAAACCCTTGAGTCAACACATCAGATGCAAAGACCTCGATCTCCCGTTATAAATAACAACGAACCCTATGAAATCACACTCCTGGTCATTTCTGCCCTTCACAGCTTTGCATACCTCTAAATAACTCGCAATTAAGATGAGAAACAAATCCCACAGTATGTACGCATGGATGCACATGAGTGGCTAAGTTATAGTTAATTTTCAGCCTTTTTAATGCCCCGGTCTAAATTTGTCAGTCAGAGTAATTGGAAAAGCCATTAAAGTTTATGAGAGCTGTGTGAAATTTTGTTCATGTCATTATTGATTAGGAGTGCGTGGAAAGCCTTGGCTTTGAACTTTCAGAGGTGAATGAATGACAGGGAGCTGTCAGCGGGTAGATCCACTCGCTGTTGCCGCACTATCTTTCCTCTACAGACTTCAGATCCTATCTGCCGTTTTCTTGACAAATACCTTGCCATCAAAGTAATTCACATAGACCCTCCCCGTTCTTTCTCCCTTCCTCCGTCCCACAGGAGAACCTCTCAGATGCTGAAGGAAAAACAATTTCAGCCCATCTACAGTCAATTGGCCCCATCGCAGCAGTGCGGCATCATTCTGGATGGGCAAACTTCACGCCTCTATGATTCTGCTGAGCTGCATCGATTAATGACTCAGTGCTGGCGATAAACTCTGAGCTGAGATCAGAGCCAGCGCTGCATTCGTTCAACATTGTCGAGCTCAGCTGTTCTTACTGTACACGATAAATACGCAGTTGTTGCAACACTGCAATGAACATTGTTCTCCAGGGAGAGATCTGAGAGCTTCGCATCCCGTTTGCTGAATGATACGAGTGGTGCTCAATACGTCCCTTCTGCTCATAGGACTCGAAATAAGTGCGTCTGCCCATTTCGTTGGACGTTTGGCTTGACACTGATTCGGTGTTCATTTTTTTTTTCCCCTTTAACATTCACGCAACATGACACTTATGCATTTTTCCTCCCTAAAGCACCGCAGCGCTATTCTGGGTATGCAATCTCCTGCATTATGTAATAGTGAAGATGAGTTAGGGAGCAAGCACACAGCATTAATAATGAGAATGTACAGCAGGTTACACTAATGCAGTGTGTTTTGTTAAGTAAAAAGCACCCTCCAGTCACCACAGAACAAGAATATCCAAAGTACCATGAAAATGTCCTAATTTTTTTAAGAGTTTGTAGAAGGACATTGCATACCTGTCCTGATAGGGTCCCTGATAGTTTGTCTAAATTTGTGGTATACAGTATCTAACCGTGATTTAGCCAAGTAAGACATGGGTCAACATATTATGTGTTTCCTTGTGTGAAATGTAGTCCTAACCCTATCCCTACCTCTAAACTTAAACCTACCCATACCTTCACCTTAAAATCAGATAGAAATGATGGTGAATAACACTGATGTAGAAGCCTAACCTAAACTTAACCCCGATAATAAGTCTAAACTTGTCCGTCAAATCTGATTGGTTGTTTGGAATGTTGATCCATGTTTAATAGAGATATTTATCCAGGATCCTGTTGTACTGGGTGAAATAATGTTCACCATTTATTAAGAATAATGCTATTAAAATAATATTATCTGTATTATTCTACATTCAATTGCTATTGTTGATTCTTTTTTTTGTGTTATTTACTTTCCTGGGAACACTTTACTTGAAGGGGTGTGCATAAGACTGACATGACATATGTCTTGAATATAAAGTAGGGTTTATGCATGTTTATGACCACGTCTTTCACATAATAATCATATTTCGAATGCAAATATGACATTGTTTAATGTCTTTGTTATGACATCGTGACAAACCATAACATCATAACCTGTCAGTGTCATGAATATTTAGTGGTACTAATTGAATTTGTCATTAAAAAGTTATAATGGCTTCATGACAGCCAATGTCAAAACCAACCACCTGACAGTTTAATGTAATGTTAACCAATAAAGCCAGGTGGTTTCTTAAGTTTGATAATTAATATGCTATATCATGTTTATGACATGTTGTGATGTCTTAAAGTGATAGTTCACTTTGAAATTAATTTTTGATATGTTTTAGCTTACCTCAAGGGCATTAAAGATGTAGGTGTCTTTGTTTCCACAGTACTTTCGATTTTGATATTTTTACGTCAAACCATTCTTGTCTGTTAAGTCTTTTCTTGTCTGTTCAAGTAAAGTGTTACCGTTTTCCTTATATCAGATAAATAGTGTAATAAAGTAAATAATAACAAAAAGTCATAAAATAAAACTTTGAAATATAGGGCAAAATAAAGCCACGTTGCATTGACTTGCACTGGTCATGATGTTCTTTTATTTCATCATATTTGCATGAAACTGGTATCTTTTCCTGTTTAGTTTGTTACATGCAGTATCTGCAGTGGAAAACAGTCAAAATCATAGTGGTATTGACGCAGATGATGCAACTGTGCGATAGTTCAAACACAAAACTTACAATCTCAAAACAGAACTGTGATTGAACCAGACAGACTGACTGAACCAAGTCCACTGTAACTCCACCAAACAGACTCCTATTGCTTTAAAGCATTCTTTATTCTATTTTAAAGAGTTGCATACACTGACCTATATCAGTCTCATCTATTCAGTTATAGAGTCTTTGAACTGTTCAACAGACATGGTTAAAAAGCATAATTAACCTACTGTGGACATTGATTTTTCAAAGTCGAGGCAATGTGATGCTGTCGAATTTGGAGCTTAGTGAACGATGTACCTTCGATGTACCTTGTGAACTCTAAACTTTAAATTTGTGTACCTCGAGTATGAAACTGCTCTTCTTTGAAACCAAACTGATATTAGCCGCAGGGGCTAAAGTCAAGTGTCTGTGTGTGCCTGTGTGTCCTTATGTAATTCAATAACGCTTCAAAGTCTTTGTGCTGTGCTTTGCTTGTTGGAAATAAAACAGCTCAATCTGAGGACATGTCTTTCAGAGGCAAACTGGAACCTTCTAATGAAGTTTTAATAGGTGTCAGATTTAATAAATCACCTCAGTTCCTCCTTTCTTTTTTGAGAGGATGCACTGTCTAGCTCAGGGGTGCCGCCTATTGCTCTATTGCTGCTTCCCAATTCAGAGACTGCATTGACTGATTGCTTCTCCAAGTCTTCTCCAAATACGTCCTTCGTTTTCCGTGAAATGAAGGATGCGACAGATGGATCCTTTACTGCCTTTTCCACCCCAGAATTCATTGCGCGCCAGTGAAAACTGTATTTTTTGTTTTTAGAGAAATTACCAAATTACATTTTTAAAAGTAAGCATTGGGTTTCAACTTACTCAAATATCTAATGACACAAATGTAAAAAAGTTAAATAAAACGTTAAAGCAGTTCAAAAGTTGACTTGTATCTTACTAAGATGCCATTATATAAAGTTTATATCCTCCATAGGCTAGATTTGTCCTATTTAACAATGCTCAGTCCGACCTCCGCTACCTTCGAAGGCGTGGCCTTTGAAATCCAAGTCCTTCGAAGGATGCTTTTTTCCGCTTACAGACGACACCATTGTCAAAACAGTCCCCATTCACACGGATCCGCATAAAAAAAACCCACTAAAAACGCTGCATTTTCTGCCAGGCCATTAGATGGCGATGAAAGATTACAGACTGAACACATAATACGCATGTGCATGACGTCGTCTTCGACTTCGACAAAGTTCGACTTGCACTTTGAAACCCGTTTTCAAAAGTTTGCGTTTTTAGGCTCTAGAAAAGCCGTTGTCGTGTAAACGAACGCTCAAAAATGCGTAAAAATGTTTACGTTTTCAGGTGTTGTGTAAACAGCCCCTTAATTGGGACACAGCTTATAACTGCAGAGTTCAGATCCAACCCTGATCCAACACACCTGTATGTATTATCAAGTGCTAAAATTTTCATTGTATGCAAGTACAATGACAATAAAGGAATCAATCAATCAATCAATCAATCTATAAGATCTTAATGAGCTGGTTCAGTTGTGTTTGATCACAGTTGGAACTAAACTTTGCAGAAAGGTAGATCTCCAAGAACAGGATTGGGCACCCCGTTCTTCGTACGTCGCTAATTCGGTTAGCTGGATTTGATTGTTGGCGATTTGCCATGCTAAAGGGAAGATTTCAGTGTCTGAAAAGCCTGAGGGTTGCACTTGACAGGGCCTGTGACATTGCATGTGCCATATTATACAACATTGCCAACATCAGAAAAAAAAAAGTTTAATTAATCCTAAAATAAAAGACAAGACAAATTTGCTTAGTTCCTTGAGTTTTATTTCAATAGTTCTTTGTAAAGAAAGGCCAGTTATTCAGTCATCTTTTAATAAGAGATATTATGCAAGGTCAGCATTAGTACTCTGTGTGAAATAGTGTATTTTGCTCTGAAGTTTATTTTGAAGCAACTCTATTTTCTAGTGCAATTTTTTTTTCTTTAAGTAGTCAAGTTCTATTTCTCCCCTTGATTTTTGTTTGTTTTTTTCAATATACTCTATTTTCTGTTGACTCATATAGGGAACGAGTTTCACCCAGTGTCGTTTGTCACACATGCCTCATGCAACAAATCGAAAGGAAAAGTTGTCTCTACACTGCCCACCCCTGGATCACTGCTGTGTGCAGACAGAAATAATAGGCATAGGCACAAGTAGAAATCAATTAAAGCCATCAATTAAATTAAAGTTCTTCCTCCAAAGGACAGTCATCTGAGAAGTTTTCTTCACTCTCTAGTGCAATGTGATGAATAACTCATGGCAAAATATTTTTACATTAACATAAGTTTATCAGTTTTTACTTTCACAAGACAAAGCAATTTGTCATTACTCAAGATTTAACAGTCGAAATGACTAAACCAGCCAATTTGGATTATAGGTCTACTTCATTTAATGCACCAACAAATAATTTCACAGTGTACAAAGATAATTTAAATCTTATTTCCCAGTGATGAAGGTGTTGCCGCTAATGGTCCCTGATTTGGGTCTGGAAGAGCTGAACCCAGGGATGCCCTTCACAACAGGGCAACAGGGAAAGGAAGACAATCATTTATTTAACAGTGCCTTTTTAAAAGAGACTAGTAGGCCTATTATATAAGGCCTAGTAAAAATTACCATTAAGTAGAATATTTTTGTTCTTCACTTTCACCATGTTCATTATAGTGTGGTGACTCTGACTTTACAAAGTAATGATGAAATTATGAAAATAAAAATAAAATAATAATAATAAGTTATTAAAACATCTAACATGGCCACCACAAACGCATTTAATTTGTCTCGTAGTTTTGCCAGCACTCTCTCCTGGCTTTTGCACACTTTGAGGTGTTCCCTCAGCCCATTCTCACTCCCAAGGCGTCACCTAACTGACGCCTTGGGAAGCATTTGACCATGCTTCAATATCTGACGCTTTAGGCGCCCTTTAGCGTCAGTTAGATGACGCCCTAGGATCGCGTGTACCCTACCCCCACCCCATACCTAAACCTAACCGCGTCCTCTAACTGACGCTTTCATTTAGCGTCAGTTAGATGACGCCGTAGGATCGCGGCATGTAAGTGACGCTAAAGGGCGCCTAAAACGTCAAATATTGAAGCATGGTCAAAGGTGACGCCTTGGGGTGAGAATGCGTTGGTTCCCTGGCGTTTTAATTAAAGACTCAAATTCTTTCATTAAAAGCACTTGCTCTGCTTGGGAGAAAAACTGTGTGTGTTCTTTGGCCATGCTGAACAGCCAATAGCAGCGTTGCTGATCACTTTTTCTGCTATCGATACATGTACCCTTTTAAACTCAATTGACTCAACCGCTGACTCAATTCAGCTATACTAATCATAACCGGCAGGAGTGTTCAAAGAACCCAATTAGCCGGATCATGATAAGCACGATGATATTATCTTGGATGTCTCATTTGATCTCGGATGTTTTAAGCAACGTACGAAGAACGGGCCCCTGGTCTAGGTGCTTATGTTGGATTTAAGACATTTCCCTCTTATCTGATTGGCAGACTTCAATTTGATTTTCAGGTTTTTTATCGTTCTCCTGAGAAAGTCCCTGTTCAAGTGCTTCTGTTGAAGAAAGTTGCCTGAGGCAATTATGCGTTGTTTTCAAAGTTACTTTTGGGACGAATGGACATTCAGGATTTACACATCTTCTAATAAAAATTGACTTACAGACTTTCTCAGAGACTTCTGCTCCATTTTTTTACTTTGCTGGGCTGTTATTGTGGTGTGGAGCTTAGTCAGAGTAGATACCATTTATATGGACTGTGCAATATCTCGTACCTGCGATCCAAACGTTTACTCGACAAATTTACTCGACTCCTAAAAACATGGGTTGTGAAAATTTGACATGACTTTGACCAAGACGGGACAAAATATTGAACTATTCCTTACAGCAGTCTTTGTATTCACCTTGACTAAGTACATTTCCATTTCAATTCAGATTTACTCATCCCTTAACTTCCATTAAGATGAAATTTTGTTAAGAGGATAGGTCAACCAAAAACTCAATGATTTACTCAATTATGTTCGTTCCAAACCTGTCTGACTTTCTTCTGTGGATCATAAGATATTGGGAGAAATATATCTTGGTTTTCATCAATGGTTACCAGTGTTGTAGTACTCGAGACTCGGACTCGTCTCGGACTTGGTCCCGAGACCATATTTTAATGGTCTTGGTCTTGTCATGGACTCGTGTCCATTTAGACTCGGAATTGACTCGTACTCGAACATTTTTTTGGGGGGGCTCAGAATTATTCCCGAGTCCACTCTAGTTCAATTAAAAATATTTTTCATGATTATTAATGTATGTTAATAAAATATTTCTTTAAATTGATTGACATGCCCAGTGATTGGTGATTTTCTAGTGCACAACTGCGCATGACAAATTGTGTGCCTGCGCATGACAAAATGTGGCCTTTTTACCCTAAACTGATCATATTTTTTAAACTCTAAGTAAATTCAGTAAAAAAAAAAAAGGATTTCTCTAAGTAAATAAAAGTAAATTAGGTAATCAACCCTCACTGGTCTCGGTCTCGACTCGGACTCGACCGTCTCTGGTCTCGGTGTCGACTCGGACTCGAGTGAGGTGGTCTCGACTATAACACTGATGGTTACCAAAACTTTTTGGTCACCAATATCACCAATACTGGTCAGAGGGCTTCCTTTGAGTATGGTCACATTAGCAAATTTTGGTGAATTAAAAATAATAAGGTTAATTGACTATTCTCAGTTGTGCAGCGATCTACGAACCACAGCTCACACAGAAGTCACTTTCAAAACAAGAAGCTTTCTGTTGGTGAATGAGGCGAAATTGCGTGACGAGATTGAACATGTGTGAAAATGTCATACGAAACTCCTGAGCGCACAGGTTTCTATTGAAATGACTGGATTTCACTGTAAATGTGACTGCACCTTAAGTCTGTGGGCAGTTATTGGCCTGAATAGTTATCTGCCTGCAAAGTGGGCCAGATTAATGGCAAAAGTCAAAAATTTGACTTTGCGCGACCTATCCTGTTAACCTGTCACATAGGGTTGATCTATACTTAAAATAGTATAAACTTTGAAAATCGGCACTAATTCTGTTTGAGACCTGGCTGGCTGTCAGACTTGAGATGTGGTGTGTTTGTCAGTTCTTCAGGAACTCTGACGGTCAGTCATATATTCCTCAACAGACTCAGAGGGGATGTGGGCAAAACCTCGTCATCACAGCAAATGATTGGTATGGGAGCAGTAGAGTGTCTCTCCAGCCCCAGCAACAGAGTGCTAGAAGAGTCTCACTGTGAACAATCACAGGGACGAGAAAACAATAAAACTGAGCTTTATATCAGATGACCGGTGCAGCACACTTGAGAAATCTATCAAAATGATATTTTAATGTATATGACAGTATATTATGGGTGCATTTATTTTAATTGTAGAATGCGAGAGCTGTCACATTCCTGATTTTCAAAATACACAATTTTCTGTTTGAAAGGGGTGGTTGATTATGATTTCACTTTTTTAACTTTAGTTAGTGTGTAATGTTGCTGTTTGAGCACAAACAACATCAGCAATGTTAAAAGAAAAGGAAGATATTTGCTTTTTAAGAAATATATTTTTTTCTGGTAGGGACTACACAACATTCATCACGGGTTAGTGACATCACCAACCCTGAAATTTAATTTACACACAGGCAGTCCATGTTGAGAAGAGGGAGAGTTGTTGTAGAAGAGCACATTTGTGAGTCAGCTCAAACTGTAGTATGCGTCTTTTCACATGAAATAAAATCCTAACCCTAATGCATCTTGCGAGAGTTCATACGATCGATTTTATAGATTATCATGACAGAATATGCTAATTAAAGATAGTTAACTTTACATGAGCAACATAAATTCATCAACTAACCATTCAGAGAAGTCCTATTGCATTCTGTGTTGTCACTTCTTCTCCATCTTTTAAACATAAAAGGCAGAACAGGTAATCAGAGCTGTTAACACACAAGCTCATTAAACTCCGCCCACTGTGTCGGGAGCAGAAGCTCATTTGCATTTAAAGGGACAGACATAAAAATGGTACATTTTTGCTAACCCTCAAAAAGTGACAATTTTAACATACTATGTAAAAATATCTGCGGGGTATTTTGAGCTAAAACTTCATATACACACTGCTGTGAAAAGGGCATTATACCACCCTTTTAAAACTGATGTGAAGAATCGTACATCTTTCAGAAGCAAAATGCCAGGCACACAACGTGCTAATATAGGAAAGACATAAAATGAGGATCTCAGGACAACTTGTAATAATGTGTACAACATGGCAAAGTTGTTCTTATACATTCTTTATTTTTTGTTCAATTACAATCATAGTTTGGGTAAGGAATTGGACATCATACTTAGGTTTGGATCGTCAAATTTTGTATGACTCAACTGATGGTTTTTATAATTATTATAGTGATGATGAAGGAATTTTCACAATTGGTGTGTGTAAGGTCAGCCAGAAAGAAAAAAAATACAATGGAGGAAAGTGCTGTGTCAATATTGCAGGGAAAAAAAGTCACCTTTTCGGCCAGGTTAATGGGATTAATTCAGATTGCGTTGACAGTACTGTGGATCTATTGGCCTTGGACCCTGCAGTCCAAAAAAACAAGATAATCCGTCTATGCATCTGACCTCTCTGCCAGAGCAGCTGGCCCACTGTGACCCAGCTATTGGCTGACATGGAAACCTCTCAATTACAACACAGGCCTCACAAGGTACAGAACTTTGAGAAAAAAAGAAAAAAAAAACTCATACTCTAAAATAATAAGTACTGTATGTCATATTTTATCAAGATTAAAGTTGTTTTATGGAAAAGAGTGACAAAGATTATTTAAAATTCCGCAATTATGCTATTGTAAAGTTTCCTAAGTTTGTTTAGGAGTGATCGTCAAAAAAATTTTTTTCTCATGATATACAGTGCAGAATCACTACTTTTCTCATGCAGTGTCTAAATAGTTTGATAAGCCTACTCTGATCTAATTTGGTTAGTCAGCCCAATTTGTTGTGCTTGGTCTACCGCTGACAGCGCGTGTCAAAAAAAAAGCAAACAGCCATTACTATCGCTTGAATACACAGTGACATGAACAGTAACCATGGCGTCAGTTTTACCACATCAATTCACGCCCAAGTCCTCATGTTTGAGGGCAGGTCAAAATAGACATTGTTCGTTGGTAGCCAACGGAGACCATAGGCTGGCATCATCATGTAAACTTGTTACAAACCTGTGTAGGTTTGTGCAGGAACTAAGACTGGAGTTCCTGACAATTTGTTTCAGGCAGTTCAGGATCATTCTTTCTTTTGGGAAGACAATAACTCCATTTGTTGTGTACTTTGATATTTGAAACTTGGCAGACCTAACATTTCAAAAACAGCTACAATGCACACTATGAATTAAAGTTGTCAAAATTTATGAAATTTAAAAAGGTGACGATATCAGCATTTCCCTCTACACTGTAAAAAAAAAATTTTCAAGATTAGTTATCACAACAGTTTTTTCTTTTGTCAAATCAACTTAAATAATTTATTTAGTTCAGATAACTTATTATTTTGAGTTTCTTATGATTAAATCGATCTCCTTCATTGTATTAACCCTCTGATGGTCTTTCTTTATGAGTCACGTCCTGGGCCTTCCCAGTCAGAAGTGACCGGAGGCCTAAAAATGAAACTTCTTCCATCCCAGTAAAACCAATGCAATTTCTTTTGTTTTATAATATTTATTTTTTTAATTTAGTATTTTGTGACAATTTGATTGAATTTATTAATATTTATGCAATATTTATGGTCCATTTTTCAATGTAAATATATATATATATATTAATGCAGTATTTTTGTTTAATATAGAGTCTAAGCCTTCAGAAAAAAAATTGTTTTTGAAGAAAATTAGCACCATCTGGTTACAGTATAGAGAAAAAGCATAGAATCATGGTGTAATGTAACAGCTCTCTATGGAGAGGCATGTGAATTCCCCAGCTGTTTATGAACACTTTTTTTGAATTTGAATATATAATTGAAACAATCTCAAACTATTTCTTATTTAAAAAATTGTAAAAAAAAAAAAAAAAAAAAAAAATGTGAATTTTTGTTTTTTTGTAAATTTCCCATTCATTTCCTATCGGTCTGTCATTTCTGACCGAAGACCACGAGTGTGACTATTTTTTTACGACCACTTTTTTTTACGGATCATGACCTCAATTTTTTTTTTTTTTTGTATTCACATACCAAATGCCAAAAAAGTCACCAAGTATCATAACCTTCCGATGAAGCTGTGATTTTTAATAATTCAAAACAGAAAATTATTCGAATATACCGAGGACCATCAGAAGGTTAACTCAGTTTTTCCAGTGTAATCAACTTAAAATTTTAAGGCAACCAGGTTATTTATTTTTTTAAGTTAGACCAACAATATTTTTTTTACAGTGTAGCATTATGAGCACTGTTGAATGGACTCCTCTGGTTGGCACAACATATTATGTCTGTGATTGGCTACAATGATTATGCTTCTAAACTATGTTTTCTTTGACGCTCTTCACCGAGCATTTGCCTAGATACACACGAGAGCGTTCAAAAACAGGTGTCAATCAGCGGATATATCCCCTGATAGAAGGATCCGCTGATAGATGGCACTTTCAAGCGCTCTCGTGTGTATCTGTGTAAGTGTTCGATGAAGAGCGTCAAAGACAACATGTTTTTGAAGAGTTAATCATTGTAGCCAATCAGAGACTGTTGAACGCGTCAACATAATGGGCAATCAGAGTTGTTTAAGAATCCATTCAACTGCGTTAAAAATGCTAGAGGGAGATGCCGGTATCGTCACATTTTTAAAATTTCAATACCGAATTGGTACCAAAGTCGGTACTTTTGAAAATGGTAATATCCAAAAAAGCATATAGGGGCACTTTAGATAATGTAAGAATATCCCTTTAAGGCTTGTTTATTTCTCTCTTGATACAGATGAAACATTGGTACTATTTGTCCCAAAGATGATTCCCTTTGGATTCCCGTTGGAAAGGATAGTGTTAAATGAATCTCAGAAAAACTGTGTTCTCTGTCTTGACAGCGACCCATAATCCTTTGAATCTTTTTTCATTAGTAGCTGGAGTATATTGCCTTTTCACACACAAGAAAAACCTGTTTTGGTTCTGTTGCCCACACAGTCCGCTGTCAACAGCAGTGAAACCTCCTCCGCGGACTCGGAGTAACCTGCAGCACTTCATAGGTGACACATGCATTTAGACGAGGGACGCTCGAGCGTCCGGTCACCTCTGTTTACACAGCTGAGACAGCAGCCTGCTAGCTATATGATCTCGAGTGTCTGTAGACAGTAGACACAAGCTCTAAAAATAAACAAGATCTTTGCCTTTAAGGCTATCAAGACTGTCTGCAGAGAAAAGGGTCTCTTATATATAGAGAATAGGTGTCAACTAAAAAGACAACAAAACCAAAACTGACCCGATTTCCTTTCTTATTGCACATTATTAATACTTGTAATAACTCCAGTCAACATTTCCCAGAAAAAATGGAACCACTGTGAGAATTAATTCAAATTGTACTTCTGCATTTTTAAGGTCACATCCATTTCTTTTTTTTTTTAAACCTTCAAGTCATCTTGAGAAATGATTACGTTCAAGCTTAGAAATCTAATTACAATGTGTGTTTAAATCATTTAGGTGTGATGCAATGAATAGAAAATGAATCAGTTTTGCAAATGTAATTGATGCTATGTATTATATCATTCTCATGATGCCACAGAGAATGATTGAAAACACACAAACTTGTTTCATAAACTTTAACAATTCATCATCAGCAATAAACAGAATATTTATAAGTAATTGTGATCAATACCAATTTGTCTCAGTGCCAAATCCAGACTGGAAATACAGAATTTTGGTGTTAAAGTGTGCTACCATTTAAATATCCAGATTTTTAGACAATTTCAGAATTAAATACTAGTGTACAAATACTGGGTATTTTTACTATATATTAAATACTTAACCCTAAAAGTCCCCATGGAAGTTTTAATTATTATATAATTATTATTTTATTCATTTGCCCTCGTAATCTTTAATGAAAATAACTTCCTCTCATCTTGTAGCGACATCTCTTCTCTGATTACGTGTTTACTGGCGTGAGGGCGGGGCAACCTGTCACTCGCATGTGATCGGCCAATTGCAGACCACAACCATCCAACCACCTGATCAATTTCCCTGGAACAAAATAGATTTTGCCGCCCTAGATTTTGTATTGTTTGGGAAGCCATTTCACTCAGATATACATCATATATGAAGTAAGAGCCAATTTTACTTCTTGTTAATTCATCATAATGAAGATTGAGTAAATTGCATTGTGGGGCACAGTATTTCTCACAGTGACTAAGTATGGATTAAAATATCTCACAGGACGGCAATTAAATGCATTATAAATGCCTTTTCACGTCTTTAAATGCAAACGATCAAGTTCAGGTAGCCTTTATTCAGTCAATGTTTCCTGATTGTAAAGTATAGCTCTCAGATGGAACTGGAGGGCAGTGTTCAGCAATTCTCTAAACACTCGGTACAAGAAAGTCACACTAGCAGCAATTTAATTTGATGTATGGAATTCATTAAACGAATCTAATGTTGCTGAGGGAATCTCATTTGTTCAGGCACAGAAGAGTGAGCCTTATTTTCCTAAGAATATGCCTGGTTTCTAAATGGGATGTGATATGGACCGAATGGCTTTTTAGCACATTCATTAAAACGGATCTGATCTAACAAACTAGCCGGACTTTCCTTTTTTAAATTCCTCTGCTCTCCATCTCTGATTTATTTCGCTGGAGCATCATTATTTTCACTCCGGTTTGTTTTAGGTAATTCATGAAAGTCTGCCTTTAAAATATTAAACCATGGGAGATAACAAGCTCTTGCCTTCTTAACCTGTGGCCGCCGTTTAATTTGTGAGAGGTTTGTAAATGCGTGTGAATGTTCAAACTGGCACTGCCTCGCTGTATATGTTGATTAAATGATGACCCAGAATCTGCCCTCCATAAATTTACAGCCTCTTCTGGTATTGGCGAACTGTGTTATCGTGATGTTGCCTGGGTTATCTCTATTAATATATAGGTTTTTAGGTCATATGGGTCAAAAAGCTCACAGGATTGTATTGGCCACAAATAAAGTTCAAAAGTGAAAAAAAGTTCAATGTGCCAGATTTATCTCATGAAATGGCGTATGTATGACACGCCAATTCGTATTTCCATTTTTGGCATGCTATCAACACGCATAATCGCTTTTCAGTGTGTTTATGAATGCCGTTGACTTAACGTTACATTATAAATGTATGACCTACCATAACCCTACCCGTCACTGGGGTTAATACCATTTATGAGTCTTCCCCTACCATCCTACGGGGAAAAATCACTCCCCAGACTGTGCTGAGTAACACAGTCTCATCCCAAGAAGTCATATAACTGACGTCTTGGTACGTCTTTTGACCATACGTCAACATCCGCCTTTTTAGGGTACCCTTAAACGTCGGTTACATGACGATCCCGGGCCGTCATACAACTGACGCTTTACCTTTAACGTCGGTTAGGTGACGGGGTAGGGTTAGGATCCGATAACGTCATCTAACCGACGTTTAAGGGTACCCTAAAAAGGCGGATGTTGACGTATGGTCAAAACACGTTCCAAGACGTCAGTTATATTATGTTTTGGGATGAGACTGCGCTGGATAGATCTACATTTTGCTTAGTTTCGCTCGGACATTTATTGGCGTGTACATATACGCAAAATCACTCGAACATTTAACGCCATTGACATACACGCAGATAGCTCAAAATGCGTATAGATAACACGCCACTTGACTTGAAAGTGGCGTGTATGTTAGTTATGATGTCATGTTGAAGGTGCACAAAACAATTCTGATTCAACCCTTCAACAGTGCCATGTGTTACCAAGCAAACACCCGCGGCAATTTACGAACTTGTTACCGTAATCAATGTAATGCACCGGAATTTTCAAAAAAATTGAAAATATTCTCATTCCCAGTATTGAATATCTAAAAAGTACCATAACAATACCTACACGCTCTAAAAAATGCTGGGTTGTTTCAACACAAATTTGGGTCAAATATTGACAATCCCAACTGTTGGGTTAAAAATGTCATTTACAATTTTAACCCAACTTCAACTTTAACTTTCAACTGTACATTTTTAACCCAACAACCCAGCATTTTTTAGAGTGCACGTGTCACGTGTGGATCCTTTTTCTGATTTTTGAGTTATTTTGGATCTACGCACCGCAAGAAAATGTTACATTCATCTGTTTGGGACTAGTGTTTGGCGCACCAATTTTCCATCCCTATTAATAATATAAGTATATAGGTCTATGTAAATTTGGTGGATTGCATTTTTGATGTGTTAGTGTGGTTCAGTATAACGATGTGTGTTGCTTTAATTGTGACTTAAAAAAATGTTTCCTTACACTTATTTTAGTCATATATCATAGCCTTAGACAATCATTGGTAATGCCGTAAGTGTGTTAATGGGGACGGGTTAATATGTTTTCTCTCATACAACCTGCGTGACCGCAAAAACTTTGGATAAATGCTTGTAGTTCTGGTTTCACAGACAGGGTTTAGATTAAGCCAGGATTAGGCCTAAATGTCAATAATGACATTTAAGTAGCTTTTATAAAGGTTCCTTAGGAAAAAGAAAAAAAACAGTGGGTGCATTTTAGTTTGGGACTAGGCTTAAGCCAAGTCTGTGAAACCAGATGTTAATATTTTTCGAGGTTAACATATACGGTAACTATTAATTTCATTGTTTAGAAAAAAAAAAATAGTTGCTTCTCATTTTATCTCCCAAAGTAAATATTGACAGAACTTTCATGCTTCATTTTTGGGTGAGTGCCCTCTTTAAGCCACATATCTATGGTCTGAGGGACGATAGATTCTTGGAGCCAGTGCTTGCTTCCTTCATTGATTTTATTGATGTTCTGTGGATGGGCTTACCTCACACACCTTAACACTGAGCTACTTATGGAAAGATAGGTTGATATTTGTCCCACCCTTGGGCTAATGTACTGAGTCCCCTGTCTCTTTTCATCAGCTAGCTGGAGCTGATGAGTGCAAATGCATTTGGCAGTCAGTATGCCACCAGGGGGAAGAGCAAGGGCTGCTGGGAAGGTTAATTGGCAAATGGAAATAATTGGCCATTGGGCTCAATTTGTCTGATAAAGATAAATTTCATTATTTCACACTTCTCACAGTGCTTTATGCCATTTAAACTGAGTATTCCTTTGCATAGCCTCTAGAACTGCAGTTCACCATTCTATCCCACAGCCCAATTCTATATGGGCTTGTATGCAGATGTGACCATAACAAAATGAAACTCAAATTAACTTTTTAATGATCAAACTGATCGTAAAACAACATTCCCATTTATGGGAAAACGTCAGATATTTTAGTAAAGTTCAGGAGGAGCATGTTCAGATAATCTAGCCAATCAGAGCGAGGATGCCTATGTATGAATAGCTAGGATTGGGTATCGAGAACCATTCTAAATTTTTAAGAACTGTTGATTCGATAAGACGCACACATTCTGCTTATCGATTCCGTTCCGTGTATTTGGTCTTAAAGTGACAGCAGCCTAATGAGCCTGCTGTCGTCTATCGTTATGGAAATCAAAGAGAAAAAAAAGGACCCTGATCTTGACTGAATAACTTTAAGGATTAATCTATACTGCATTTATAAAAAGAAAACTATGCATTGTTATTTTACGTCTGATTTTATTTCTGTGTGTTCAGTTGTATTTATTTTAGAAATAGTAGACCAGTATCAGAAACACAAGGTTCAGCTCAAGGAGGAAAAGGCAGAGTTTAATAAAACACAGACACAAGGTTGAGGTGCGATGTTGTGGATTATATTACATTGAGATAATACAACAACCATTTATAATATTTACACATGCACATAGATAATATTCAGTTCAGTTATTAATGAGCATATCCAAGCAGTTTCAGAATTCATACTCAACGATCAATGCTCGAAGCCGCAACCGTTCACACACACAACCCACAAAAGAGGGCAGAGTCCAATGAGTTAGAAGAAAAGTTTATGAGGGACACAGACCATGAGATCAGTATTAAAGGGTTAGTTCACCCCAGAATGAAAATTATGTCAGTAATTACTTACCCTCATGTTGTTCCGACCTTCGTTCATCTTCAGAACACAAATTAAGATATTTTTGATTAAATCTGAGAGGCTCTCTCCTCAACAGGAATCTTAAAGAGAAAAGTTAAAGACATCATTAAAATAGTCCAAATGACTACAGTGGCTCAATCTTAAATTTATCAAGCGACGATAATACTTTTATTGCGCATATTGAGGCACTGTAGTGCAGCTCTCAGATTTAATCAAAAATATCTTAATTTGTTTTCCGAAGATGAATTATGATTCCGAATTATAGCCACGTTGATAACGTTTGTAAGAAACCAAACCGTTTGTAAATTCGTCAAGATTTCAACGAGATAAGAGTATTTGTGTTCGTGCTCATCGCTCACCTTACATCAGATGAGAGCCTGCCTGTGACAAGATGGCCGCCGGTGATGACGACAAAGACTCCGCCATGAGACATCTAGCCTTTTTATGGATATCTATGGGCTTTCTTCCTCGACTTTATCGGACTTTATGCCTCCACGTCCCCCTGATTGAGTGCGAGCTTCTCCTCCTGTCTATACGGTAATTTCTGTAATGTGTGACGAAGTGTCAATTCGTTATGACGCAATTGTTAAACTATTTTTTTAGAAACACTGCTCGACCATAAAATAAGATACAAGGTAATGGAGCCTTTTATACATTGCCATTAGGGCTGTGAATCTTTGGGCAGACAGCGAATCGATTCGATTCACGATTCATAGGTTTTCGATTCGATTCATGAACGATTTGTGCAAATTCAGAACGATTCGATGCGATTCACATCCAAATTCAATGCGATTCGATTAATTCGATTCGATTCTTAATTTTTTATATGCGTTATAGTATTATTTCAATGCTTCACCCATCTTTGTCTGGGTTTGAATTAGCCTACAGCGGCCTTCGGGGATCAGATAGTGGGGATTTTGTCCATTGTTAATGTTAGTTCATGTTTGTTTTTAATTTTAATGAATATATTATTATTTAAAAAAATTCGATGGCCTACAAATTTGCATTTGCAAGTAGCAAATATTTTGAAAAAGGCTTTTAAAGTATTGCATTAAATGACTACATGCACAAATTAATGGAGACGTTTTCATTAGTTTCATTTTGCGTCCTCTCAGTGCACTCGTTATCATCTTTTCACTGGATTTTGCTCGCGCTCGGTCCCATAGCTCTCATGCTTTCATAACGTTAACTACAGATTTTTGAGCAGTCCATGTTTGAGCTCGATCTCCAGCTGAGCTCTCTGTCGAGAAAGCAATAGTTTTGAGGCAAACCGCTCAAGCCATTGATAAAGCTGCCATGCCATTGCGTGGGCACTATGAAATAAAACGCTTTCATTCATTTATTACATGGACTCTCCGTACACGCAAGGTGGTCTCTCGCTCGCTTCCCCTCTCTGCCGAGTGCGTGCAGCCGTGTGTGAACGCGCGATACGCGGTTTGGAGCACAACCTCTGTCTCGTATGCACGCTCGCTCTAGATTCCGAGAGATTTTAACTAATTTGCGGTAATACAAGCTGATCACGACATGAGTAGCTCAACAGGTAGAAAGATAAACTCATCTTTCAGGCATTTAACCGACCGGGCTTCAGCGTGAGAAATCAGGGGTGTGTGAGCGCCTGAAACCAATCAAATGCGGATGTCGTATGACGGCCAATGCGTGAGGCAGCTTGTACCAGGAACAATTCAAGGTTGTGTTTATATATTTTAAACCACTGAATCGCTATAAAATCGTGATTAATTCGATTCTTAGCCTTTTAAATCGATTATTCACGTAAATAAACGATTCACGATTCAAAATACATGTTTCAGGATCGATGCATATGCATCGCCAGGATTTATAATCGATGCATCGAGAAAACGAGTGAATCGTTACACCCCTAATTGCCATGTTTCTTTAGAAATAAATAATGAACAAATGAAGTCTTTGGACGCCTCAAATGTAAAGTTATTCGCTCTCAAATTGACGCGAAAATGAATGGGAGTCAATGGAATTCTAACAGCAGGTGAAGTTCTGCTACAATGGTAGCTCCTGCGAGGCTTCAACTTCCGGCTGATGGATTACCCCCTTGGTAATTACTGACAGAATTTTCATTTTGGGGTGAACTATCCCTTGTGTGTGAGGGTGTGTGAAGGGAGCGGCTGCAGCGCCCCCTACAGCACTAGCAGATGTGTGCACTCTAAATCTTCAGTTCGAGGCCAAGTAGCTCGCCATCCATAGAACATGGGCAGTTTCTATATCATTAAGTCACTCAAACAGCACAGTCACAACTGAATAGTACTGTAGAAGCACAGAATGCCCCCCAGAATATTTGTATGTATGAATATCGGAACTAATATAGCCTATCAAAGAAAAAACAGAGCCTCTGCTTTAAAAAAAAAAAGTTTTTTTAAAGCTTTATGTATTCTTTTATCTCTTGAATATGGATAAGTTGGTAACACTTTACAAGACGAGTGCACTAATATTCATGCTTAACTAATGCACAGATAATCATGAGTTAATGTATAACTAATGAAGAACTAAACCATTAATTAATGATTACTGCATCAGCAACTAATAAAGAGTCTATATGATTAATAGATTAAGTGATTAGTGTAAATTAATGTGTTAATTACCACAATTAGTCAAAGCTATGCGCTTCAACTTCCAGTTGTCTGCTTTAATTAATCATCAGCTAATGATTTGCAGAGGTATCATTATGTTATGACTTTACTTGTTGGGGCACATCATTATTAACTAGTAATTAAGTAATTGTAGTAATTTGCACATGAATTTGCACTAACAATGAAGTAATTAATCATGTATTAATGCATATTAGTATACCTCTGGAAGGTGAAATACAAGGCTTTGGCTCATTCTGGTAATTAACAAAAAAAAATGAGTTATTATGGAATTAATCCACAATTACATATTTAATTAATAACAATTCATGTATGAACTAATACATTAACTTTACAGACTCTTAATTAGTTCCTAATGTGGTAATCATTAATGAATAGCTTAGATAATCATTAGTTACACATTAATTCAGTATTATCTGTGCATTAGTTAAGCATGAATTAATGCTTATTAGTGCACCCGTATTGTTTTCACATCTAGATCAGATTCAGAATGATGATCAAACATAGATATACAACGCCCCTAACGCTTGAACAGTCCAATAGCTCGTCCTTGGTCAACATTTCATTCAGTAACATCTGCTAGTTGTGATTAGTGTTGATGATCGTGTTATTTTACATATGCATATGATTACAGATGAGACTTGTTTCTGCTGCTTCTTGGCCTGTGTTTTGATCTGGAAATTCGGTACTCTTTCAGAAGATACCTTATAGCACCCCCTATCTTACAATAGTGAAAACACGGAGCATTTTCTAACGAATTAATTTCATTGTTCGCCTGAAATAAATCAATGGCTTTTTTCTCATTTACTTTAAGTAGCAAGTAGCAAAACATTTCACTTTTACTTGGCGTCCAGGTTCTTGGCCTAAATGTAATCTCATTTTTGTCTTAGAGAAACAACTGAGATATTAAAGAGAAGAGAGGGGAACATGAATCATAACAAACCAGACTTAAACACCTGCAACCTTTATTTAGCAGTAAAGCTCAATATGATAACTCCAAGACCGCAGCTCCACAACTTTTCATCTGTTTTTTTTTTTTTTTTTTTTTTTTTGCCAAGATAAACCTTGAAAAGGATTCCAGTATGGCCATGGCCACAGGTGTCGGATGCAGATGTGTGTAGTTTTCCTCAGCGGGAATATCTCAATTACTAGGTTTCAGATAATCCCCCAGTATTCTGATGATTAGGTCAAGCTAATAGGCTTTAGCACCACACAGAAGCTTTTGCATCAGGATTTGGTTTCTCCTTCCCCTCTCTGCTGTAACGTTAAGTCTGAAAGAAGGATATTTATATTCATACTTTTTATTTCAAATCCTGTTAGTCCTAGGTTCAGAGGCAAGAAGCTTCACTCTTTAATCATACCCACAGAATTTTCAATTTGAGCTCCACTCTCACAAATATATCAAGAAGTTTTTATTTTTTGCTTCATATGCTGTAAAGATTTATAGGTATTTTTTTGAGGACGTGCTGGCATATATATTGCACACGCAAGAGAGATAAAATGCTGTGTGCATTGTTTTACATGCTGGAACATGATGATGAAAAATACTGGAATATTATAGGGAAAATCCACAGGTGCTTAAAGAAATAGTTAACCCAAAACTGGTGTCATTAGTCATCCTTAGGCAATTTAACAGAAAAAAAAGTATAGAGAAATGATTTCAGAATATTCTGAGAATTGTTGCACCATTTTGCCAAAAAAAAAAAAAAAATTTGCCAAAAAAAAAAACGCCATTTTGTACTTTGTCAAAAGGGCAGCCCAATTGGTGTTGCAGACTTAGCGACTTTGTTGTTACTAAGCTACTTTTCATACACTATTTGCGACTTTTTCCCCAAAAAACTGCCTAGCAACATATCTAGGGACGCCTTCGACAAACCTTATTTTGCTAATGAGACTCGCCAGTAATGCCCTATGAGCTAAAGTCGTGTTTTCCCGCCGCAGGCACATCTGTCTCGGCATCTGCTCTGTTCAGTGAGCGGCTGAGAGGAGCGGCACATTCATTTGAGGCTGTGCGCTCTGTCACAGAACAAAATATATATATATATACTGTATATATATTCTTTTGCTCCTCACCTGAGTGATCATCCTACGTTTAAATATAGCCAAAATCACAGCAAGTGTCGTTATTGTATGTGTATGATGACAGTGTGTTGATTATAATTGAGGATTTTAGTGCAGAGCAGCAGCTTGGAAGTGACTGCTGGTTGACTTTTAGTCTTAATGGGCCACTTTTCAGTTACTATTTCATATTTGTTTGTTGTCTAACAACAGAGATGGAAAAATATATCGATGAAAGCGGTTTATTTGGAATATGGGTGTATGAAAATACATTATGTGCACAGAGAGCAGCAGAGAAGCAAACCAATGTAATAAGCACAATGCAAATGTGATGTAATGGCGTCATGAATATGCTAATTGGAGTATGACGTTAGTGATATTTAGTGTGGGCCCACTTTTGACTTTGAAATATTGTCAAATTTGCTATATTGTCAATATTATAGATGCTAAATTCTGAAAATTTACTTGAATTGTATTTGTATTTAGTTTTAATAATGCAAGAGGGTCATACCCCTCGCATAGAACGACATGTGAAGGATATTTCCCTCTTAATTTTAATAAAACTAAAATCCACCTCCTGCACTTTTTCATTGGGGAAATATGTTAGAATTATGTATTAGTATTTCCTTATATGTTTACATGTTTATATGTTTTGGGTTGTTTTAGCTTACCTCAAGGGCATCCAAGATGTAGGTGTCGTTGTTTTTTTTTCTGCAGTAGTTTCAATTTTGATATTTTTAGGTCAAACCGTTCTTGTCTGTCAGTCATATAATGGAGGTCTATGGTCACCACCTCAAAGAGCATGCACAGAGAAGTCCAAATTAAACATTATTTAATGACTCGCAAATGTACGGTTTGACACGAAACGAACGGTTTGTGTGAGAAAACGAACAGTATAGGTCCAAGTGAACTGAGGGCGAGGGCGCTTCGGTCTGCGCAATGCGCCGGAAGTGATCTCTCACGCGTGTCCGTCACTCATTGTTTACACCGAGATTTCTGCTCAGCAGACAAGTGTTAACTTTCACTGTGAAGATCTAAATATATTTAGATACAACACTGATTTTTTTATTTTTTTTTTTTTCGCAACCGCACGAGAGATCACTTCCGGCGCTTGCGCAGACCGAAGCGCCCGCGCCCTCATATCCCTTAGATGTGGCTGTGGTAACGAGGTAAAAACGATATAAATACTGTTTGTTTTCTCACACAAACCGCTCGTTTCGTGTCTTAGGCCATCAATGTGTACTTACATACGAGTCATTAAATCATCTTTAATTTGGACTTCTCTGTGCATGCTCTTTAAGGTGGTGACCATAGACCTCCATTATATGACTGTCAGACAAGAACGGTTTGACCTAAAACTGTCAAAATTGAAAATTCTGTGGAAAACAAGAACCCCTACATCTTGGATGTCCTTCAGGTAAGCTAAAACATATCGAAAATTTATTTCAAAGTAAAATACCCCTTTGAGGTGGTGACCATAGACCTCCATTATATGACTGACAGACAAGAACGGTTTGACCTAAAACTATCAAAATTGAAAATACTGTGGAAACAAAGACACCTACATCTTGGATGCCCTTCAGGTAAGCTAAAACATATCGAAAATTCATTTCAGAGTGAAATACACCTTTAAGGGTTGTCATAAAGCTGAGTAAATAATGACTACATTTTTGGAAGAACTGTTCTTTTAAATCATGACTGACAGAACCTCACAGAACTTTAGCTTTCTTTCCCAAACTAATTTACGCTCTTTATCATCAAACAGCAAAAGCTCATCAAACTCATCTGAAGTGCAAATGTATTAGTTCAGGGCAGATCATAGAAGATTTTCTCAATTAGAAACGAGAAGAAAGAAACTCACTGTCTTGTAACAAGCTCACAGTGTCCAAGTCGATTGGCGAACAATGTCTCCCAGGGCGAGAGAGAGGGTCTCAGGGGTGTAGCGGGCAAACGTATCGGACATGTCTCCCCCATCACTCTAATTGTTAGTGACAGCACATGCAGCTGCTAATGATCTTTGCTTAATCACATCTAATCAGGTAATAATGATTCAGAGGCGAGCTCTGAAACAGCCTAGGCAAGAGATGTGGATGCAATTCCAGACATGTAATGAATGGAAGGTTTGGGTGAATGTTGGGAAAAAAAAGCGTCGTTGAGGTGTAGGTTTTTCTTCACATTGCTGTTTCTCAGCGGTCTTCTTTCTCATGGGGGGAGAGGGTGGAGGGTGCAGCTGGTCCCTGTGGGAGACTTCAAGGAGGTTTAGATCATGTTTATTCTGCAGGAGGCAGTCACAAAGGATGTTCAAAAATACCTGAGGTGTGGGAATATGCATCAGGATCCTCACCATATGGTTCCATTGAGCGTCTTCAGGGGGTCTTTCTAAGGTGCAGTTGTCTGTACAATGTATATAATTGTATAATATAAAGCATGTCTAAGAGAAAGAAAGCAATACAGCCAGTAGCTATTGTGAGAAGCATTTAGGAAATGTAGAGAACTCATAAGTTAAGATAAATGGGTTACACATTATTTTGATGGTCCATTTAGTAACTTTGCAACTACATGTTAACTAACTCTCAGTAGAGTATTAGTAGACTGTTAGGTTAGAGTTTGGTGTTATGTCTGTTGGGGGAACACAATGATAAAGTGAAGAGTTCAGATGCAAAAGCCTCTAAATGCTATTTGAAATTTTCTTATTTAATGATGATTTTTGTCAAACTTGTATATTTAAGTTCAGTAATTTCACTTAAATAACAATTAATAGGTAATTATCATTGCCATTTAAGTGAAATCACTGAACTTAAATATGCAAGCTTGATAAAAATGATCATTCTAGAAGAAAATTTCAAATGGCACTTAGAGGCTTTTGCATCTGAACTCTTCAAGTGTATTTTTGCCAAGATTTACATCTAAACCTAACCCTACCCTTAACGTCTCCCTAAAATCAGAGGGAATGATGGGTGAATAACAGAAGCACCTGATGATTGTAAGCCTAAACTTGACTAACTTGTCTCTCAAATCTGATTGGTTGATTGGGATGTTGATCCAGGAACATTTTGGACTTGGTGAAATTACATTCACTGTCTAATAATGGCTGTTAGTTAACATGTAGTTGCAAACTTATATAATTGTCACAAACTGCCTGTTTTTGTTTTATTTTCATTTTCACTTTCTATTTAGTTTGAGTCACCTGTTTTCCTTTGTTCCAGTTTCCCACTCCTCATTTATGGTTTTATAGCTCCAACTGTGGTTTTTGATTAATGTGTCCCCAACTGTTCATCATTTGAGTTCAATCACCCTCTGTGATTCCTCCTTTCATTGAGTTGTCTGATATTGTTTGTGTTTCACACGCTGTTACGTTGCCTTCCTGAAATTGGATTACCTGAGTTTGTTTTATTAAAAAACCTTTTGTTTGTGGAAACTAGTTTGAACCTTTTTATCATCTTCATCTGAACCTGAACGTGAAAATAATACATATGGGGAAAATGACAGCATTCTGGGAAATGATTCTTCCCCTGTTGTCAATAAAATTAACATTAATAATTATTATATAGATAATGATCTCATAATTAATATTCAAATTTCTCCAGGTGCGATTTCAAATATAGAAAATTCATTAAATATTAATAGCATACAACATATGGGCTCTTTATTTTAATGTTAATCGGTAGTCATTTCTCATACACATTTAAAGGAGTAGTTCACTTTTCAAAAAAACTTTTGCTGATAATTTACTCACCCCATGTCATCCAATATGTCCATGTCTTTCTTTCTTCAGTCGAAAAGAAATTAAGGTTTTTAATGAAAACGTTCCATGATTTTCTCCATATAATGGACTTTCAGTACAAACTGCAAACTTGTTCAAAGGGCTTTAAACGATTCCAGACAATAAATAAGGGTCTTATCAAGCGAAACGATCACTCATTTAAAAAAAAAAAAAAAGTTTAAGTTTTATAAGATCAAACACTCGCCTTGCTCTGTTCTGTGGTGCACGTTCGTGACTCTCCTGTTCGAACTCGTTCAACAAAATGAACAAATCTTTTTCCGAATCAATTCGTTCGTTTCTTTCGCCGAATGAACCAAATGACTCGGAAAAAGATTTGTTCATTTTGATGAACGAGTTTGAACAGGAGTGCGATACAGAACAGAGCAAGGCGAGCGTTTGAGCTTATAAAACTTAAACATTGTTATTTATTTATAAAACCAGCGATCGTTTCGCTTGATAAGACCCTTATTCATCGTCTGGAATCGTTTAAAGCCCTTTGAACAGTTTGCAGTTTGTACTTAAAGTTTCTTTTAGAACTTGAACTGTCTGGTTCCCACTAAAGTCCATTATATGGAGAAAAATCCTGGAATGTTTTCATCAAAAACCTTAATTTCTTTTCGACTGAAGAAAGAAAGACATGGACATCTTGGATGACATGGTGGTGAGTAAATTATCAGCAATTTTTTTTTTTTTTTTCAAAAGTGAACTTTTTCATTCCCAACTAATTAATCATGCACACTACTAAATTTCACAACAAGAGTGCATCAAATCAATTATTCCATTCATATTAAAATATAAAATCCTTCTATAGGCTTTTTTTTTTCCAAACTACTGTACAGCTCACATTTTGTATGTTTGCCAGAACATTAATCCTTTGAGATACAAAATGTAAAAACAGTTGGCAATATTCGTCTTTAGAATATATTGCATGTGTTAGAGCTTTAAGAGATTATGTGCCATGGATATTGTCAGTTCGGGGTTTTTACTCAATAACGCTCTCCTGTCCAATACAGCAGAAAATTAACGCTATCTGTTTTTAGGTAATCCTGTTTGCACATACAGTGATTTACCAGGGTCAACAAGACTGTGAAAACATATGGGAAATGACAAACCCAACATTTTTCCTTTATTGGTGTTTCAAATATGGTGGAAGCTTCTCTTGAGCATGAGGCATCCAAAGCCAAACCAATGAGATTGTTTCTGAGAAAACGCCTCTCGAGAGACACTGACCCTGCGTTCCACAAAGCAGTTACACATGCACACACACACACACACTTGTTTGTAATGGGCCCCTGCAGTGATCCATGGCATCTGATAATTGTGAGCTCACTGAACCATCGCTAACAGATGCAGTGGAACCGCGCCATTAGCTAATACATGCGGGCTGTCAACTCACGCATCAATGGTATGAAAAGTCAAACTGTCATTCTTGCAGTGCTGAGACCATATTCATCTGCCATCCAATCTAATACTTATTAAATGCACATTATCAGAGGATGAAGCTTCTCTGCTTGAGCTGGTCTTTGCTAACCCTGATAGCGTGCCAGTGGACAAGAGTGAGGTGCTGAGAAATGGGCACGCTCTCCTTCAGCCGACCCTGTTCCACTGAAATAGTGCTTGTGTTGGAGTCGACGCTTGGCTGGGGATGTGAGAGCCTTTCATACCTGGACCGTGTGTCCACTGACTTGAGAGCTGAACATTTAATGTAACTGACTATCTGATGTGACAGTACAACCACCTTCCTTTGAGTCCGTGTCAGCCCTTCCTTTTGATCGCCACCCTGCAGCCAGGCTCCTGACAGGAGCAGAAAAGAGAGGAGGAGTACAGTAGCAAACTGGGCTGATGAGGTGTGACAAGCCAAATCTGAAGTTAAAGGAACAGTTAACCCAAAAATGAACACTATAGTGAAAAAACCCTACACCAAAATATTTATAACGCATTTATTTCATACTAAGTATGCTACAAATCCACTAACATGTTATCCCTTGAGACTTACCGATATAAAAATGATAATTAAACTTTGTTTGGAGCACTTCTTTATTGCACAATTCACTTTTTTTTTATATTAAGCCTCACTATTAGCAAGGATAGTATGATAAAATGCAAAAAATTTAAGTGTACCTAAAGTATGCTTGCAATAGTGCAATTTTAGCACAATCAAATCTTTAGTTGGACCTCAGCACTAGTTCCGGATAACTAAAGTACATCAAGTACAAATTTAGGATACGATATTAATTGCAGGGTATTTTAAGTATATATTAATATGTAAATGTATTTGTAATATGATTCATATAAAATAAATGTATTTCAAATATATTTTAGTATAATTGTTTTTCACTAGGAATGTAATTTTAAATCTCTTCAATAAACACACAAGAAAAAAGTTGAAAATTTGGGAAAATTGCTCTTTTCCAAACAACTTTAATAAATGTGGAGCGAGACTGAAACAGTAGTAGCAGTCAAAATGATTAATGCATAATATTCCGGGGTTTATGAAGCCATACGATAGCTTGGTGTGAGAAACAGACTGCTAACTAATGCAAGTAAAAAAAAAAAAGTCCTCAAAAAACAAAACAAAAAAGCTAATTACAAACAATAGGACAAAACAATGGAAAGTGAAAAAAGTAATGAAACAGTTCCAAAAGGCATGACAAATGGGAAGGTTATCATGAATATTCAGCCCGTTCTCATCCTTTAACGCTATATGACAAAACGGCGCTATACTACGCAGATGGCAGCCTTTATCGTTAATATAACACGTGAACCCAAGTCGTCATAAATCCTTTAGCGTAATATGAGACTACCCTACCCAACCCCACACCTAAACTTACCCATCACAGCACGTGTTATATTAACGATAACAGGTGCCATGTGCGTAGTATAGCGCCGTTTTGTCATATAGCGTTCAATATGACGCTAAAGGATGAGAATGCATTGGAATATTGGCCATTTGCCATCCAACAGACAAAAAATACATCAATAGAATCAATAGTCAATAAAATCATAGGAACTACATGGTATTAACATGTGTTTTGGTCGACTGGATCGCAAGTAGACGAGGGAGACACAAACCCGTTGAAACCTGGTGTTTTAATCCGTGGTCAATGTGGTCAGTAGGCGGGGGTGGTTGCGGCATTTGAACGCATTCAACCACATGACTGTTTACACCATGAAACAATCTGATTAAGGCCCCGTTTACACGATGGAAAACGCAGATATTTCTCTGCGCTTTTCCCTCTCATTTACACGAAAACGCCGTTTTTATCACTGAAAACGATTATTTATAAAAACTCCGGCCAAAGTGGGGATTTCTGAAAACGCCGGTTATGTGTTGTCGTGTGAAATGGGAGAAACGGCGTTTTACAGTAGGTTCTCTCTTGTCATTTCTGAGGATTCTGATTGGCTTGATAGGCTTTATCCTTAACCCCTACACTGCCGCCAATAGGTTTGGCATAGTTATGATGGCGCTCGACGGCGTATTTATGTGGGTGTGTAAACGATGTTGTTTTTGAAAACGGAGAGGGTGAAAATATTCGTTTTGCTAAATACCCGGCTTTGTGTAAACGTGGCCTAAATGTTTTTTTCGACTACTTCAAGACGTAGTTGAAAGTGGACAAGCTCAAAATGGTTACAACTATGTTTAGCGTCATACATGCGATCGACCAAAACGCCTAATAGCAGAGAAGAAAGGTAAGAATCTAATCTTAAAGGTAAAACAAGAATTATGTAATAAAATCACTTGCACGGTGTGATATATTTCATTCAGTTGTGTACTTACAATATCCCAAAAGTCTCCAAAGATTTTTTTTCATTTTAGAGATATTCTAATTTGAAATAAGTGGCTGTCCTTGAAAAAAAATGTCGCCTGTCAATATCCGCGCTATCCTCGTTTCCATTGATACTGCCATAGCATTACGTAACCATGGCGACAGACATTTAGCGACACGCAGTTCTTGTCTCTTTCAAATATAGAATATCGAAAGCAGACTTTGGGACAAAGAAGGAAAACTAAAATGAGGATCAATATCAGCGTGGCGTTTTTGCAGATGCCGAGAGCTCCACGTCCGCGACTAACTTGGACTTGACAGCTTTATTAGACAGGTGAGCAAATGTACATTAAACAAATCTATGTTATATAACGTAAGCTCAACATAATGGAATGTTAGAATATGGTCAGTATGTTATTCTAATGTTGATCTAGCTAACTGCTAGTTTCGTATAGCAAACAAACTAACCCGTATAACTTTTAGCACACATTTAAATGCCGTTTAGTGTGATAGTGTAATGTTAGACCAAGTGAGCAACGCTGTTACCTCACAAGTTTACTTTGTCTAATAAACTGACCTGTGTGAGTAATCCAGCACGTGCGGGCAGTTCGGTAGAATTAAATGTCCTTATTCCTTCATATCCGCGGGACTCTCGTATGATATTGGTCTCTTTAGCATTCGCGACCTGAAAACATTAATGTTTGCACTCATCCATAAACATTATTAGATCCATCAGCTTAACAGCAAGTCCCATCATTCAGCTCATCACTGCGTCATCAACCTACGTCTTTGTTATTGTTGCAAATGCGCCATCTTGTGACAAAAAAACTACATATTGTGCCTTTAATTATCTAGATTGTCTTAAAGCCAACTTAAAGTCTTGTTTAAAAATGTAAAATAGTTAAATGTTAGAATAGATAGTTGTTCTAGGTGGCCAAGATGGCTGGCATACCCATAAGTTCTATAAGTTCTATAAGTTCTATATAATTGTCTTAAATGATTGCATAATACTTTTGTCTATCCTTTTCAGTCTCTTTTCATTTTTTCTAGTGATAAAGTACAAGCCGTTTAATTCATACAATTTTATTACAAATAAAAATGTATTAAGACAAAATTAATTAATACTATATTCATAAAAACAGTGCCTGACAAAACGCTTTAAGGTTTCTGAGAGCATGCCTTCATACTGCGGTTTATTTCACTATAACTGCATTGTGGAAATGTGTGGAAGGTTAATAACTCATTGATGAGAACTCAATACGGAATAAATGGAGTTTGTAATACTGATGCAATACTTCATTTCCACCAGGCTGCGTCTTTATAGCTGGTTCAGGAGCACAGAGAAGAAAGCTAAATGCTCCTGCCCTTCAGTGACTGATACCGATGGTTTGGCTGCGTGCGGTGGTTGTTTGAGTCGAATCAAGCAGGCCTGAGGGTCCCGATGCAGAGGTTACAGAGAAATGAGTCCCTGACCATACTGGCTTATCAGCAACCAGCTTTTATTTTTCATAAATGAGGGATTAATTATTGCCCCCAGAAGAGCATAGTCTGCACTGTGTAGATAAATCAGACATTTTCCCCACGGCGCAGTGCAGAAATGAGGGGGAAAAGGGCAGATTTAGGGTTGTACAGAGAGTGAGAGTAACTTTGTCCCAACACAACTCCACGGCCATCACATGAGAAGTAATTTTGCATGATTGCCTTGAACATAGCTCCCGCTTTCAACCTTTTATGGTTTTTTTCTATTAAAGTTTGTCTCTTAGGTACAACTAAGAAATTCTGGCAAATCAAAAGCTTAAAATGCTTGTTCAATTATTTAGCTTGTTTTGTTATTGTTTTTTGACGTTTTTTTTTTTTTTCTTGTTCTTCAGAAAGTTAATTGCTGTGCAGGAGAAAACTGTAATGCTATTCAAAAAGCAGTGATTAAAATTGTCTCTGCTTCTCCAGATATGTTATTTTTAAAGAAACAAAATGCAATTGAATCTGTTTGTGTAACTCATGAAAAAGTATCTGTGCCTCTTCTGTGCAACTCATGAAAATCGCATGACAAAAATATGCATAAAATTTTAAAGTATTTGAAGTCAGAAAAATTGGAAATACTCTGTTGTGATTGCAGAACCAGGGGGTGTTAAGTAGGCTCAAAAGTGGTGAAGATGATTTCACCAAGCGCAACATATTCCTAAATCAACATATTTGTTGATCTTGGAACAACATTCCAATCAACCCAAATTGATTTGAGGGACAAGTTTACAGTTTTTGTCATGTTTAGATTTACAACAAAATTCCAATTTTTCCAAAGCTGCATCGTAAGTCCCATATACGTTTACTCTGATATCATAAATGTTAAAGGGATAGTTCACTTTGAAGTTAACTTTTGATATGTTTTAGCTTACCTCAAGGGCATCCAAGATGTAGGTGTCTTTGTTTCCACAGTATTTTCAATTTTGATATTTTTAGGTCAAACCGTTCGTGTCTGTCAGTCATATAATGGATGCATGCACAGAGAAGTCAAAGAGAATTTAATTTAACTCGTAAATATAAATACACATTCATGGCCTAAGACACGAAACGAGCGTTTTGTGTGAGAAAACGAACAGTATTTATATCGTTTTTACCTCTTGTAACCACAGCCACGTCCAAGTGATCTGAAGGCACGGGTGCTTTGGTCTGCGCAAGCGCTCCAGAAAGCCCCGGAAGTGATCTCTTAATTTAATTGTTCTTCTATTTAAATATGCGCCACACATCACAACTTTTTCAACGTGTTGCGCTCGAGACCCAGCATTCTTTCCAATTATCAGCATTTTGGATCTGCAGCTGGATACTATTGCGCGCGTCTCGTGTTTTTAAAGGGATACTCCACTTTTTTTTGGAAATAGGCTCATTTTACCACTCCCCCAGAGTTAAACAGTTGAGTTTTACCGTTTTCAAATCCACTTAGCCGATTTTCTGAAGAATATCAGTAAGCAGACAGTTTCTGGTTTCATTGACTTCCATAGTAGGGAAAAAAATATACTATGGAAGTCAATGAGACCAGAAACTGTCTGGTTACTGATATTCTTCTATATATCAGAAAATCAGATGCGTGGATTCGAAAACGGTAAAAGCTGTTTAACTCTGGGGGAGTTGTAAAATGAGCCTATTTCCAAAAAAAAAAAAAAGTGGAGTATCCCTTTAAGAGCAAACGCAATCAAGATCGTCCGTTATGCCTGCCACTCAGACATCAAAAAGATGTCAAATTGAACAGATATTGAAAGTAAAGCAGTTCTCCTCATGCGGACGGACAAACACAATGGCGCAGCCTTTAAATATAATTTCAGATGACTGACATCATTACTGCTGCTTACATTTTGCTGCTGATGTGTGAATGGTCTATTGGTTAAAAGCCAAAACGCCTTTGCTTGTGTGAATATGTGTATTTACCGGTAAAGTCATTGTGGCATTTTTACGGTAATTTACCGGGATTGCTGTGTGAAAAGGGCAATAATCAACAGAATGTTCAAAAGGGAACATTAAAGCAACACTAAGGATTCCAACCCTACAGGTTGGAAGGGGAATGGGCTATATGCACGCATAACTACCGCATTTGACGCAAGGATGCTCGCCCATTTCCGGTTGTGGAGATTTAAGCGGAGGAAAACCGAGGTAAACGGGATTATGGCAGAGTCTTCAAAATGTACTGTCCTACCGTCTTTGAAACGAAACGTACATACGTTTAGATGTAATTTTATATATAGTTACGTTTATTTAATATAATTTTAAAAAGAAGCATAAACACAACGAAGGGTGTCTGTTTTATCTGTTTTTGTGACTAAAGTTTCTTTAGGATAACCATGGAGTATAAAATTCAATATCAATTCTCGGTATTGCATTGGACTCTACGATCGGCGGAAGTTATCGAGCATCCTTACACCTTCACCGGAAATACTGCCGTGCATAGGGCCCATTGTCCATTACCGCTGTGGTAAATAATTTAGCCTACCGCAGTCTACTGTCGCACGCTCGCTGTTTATCCAGCAACGCTTTGGAATCAATGGCCACAGACAATTTGAGGAAGTGGTGAGGGAATTGGCGTATGACGTAAAGCAGTTGAATTTTGTAGTTCTTTTTGTGCTCCGGTTACTACACGGAACCCAAAGTTAAAGCGATACAGACCATGTCAGGCTATGGCAGACGTGCCATTTAACCTATTGTAAGTCGATGTGTACCATCACAAGGGTCTTGGAAATATATTATGTAGGTGGAAATACTACATAGTGTTACTTTAAAAATTGAAACTCCATTTGAACTCACAAAGTCGTAAACACCAGTGGGAAACTCTAGATGTTCTGAAATCCCGATCTTTGTGATTTGGATTAAGCAAGAAACATGGTGGAATACCACAATACTTATTGGTCTTTAGCAGTGACATAGTCAGGATTTTTTTATTCACAAAAAAAATAAGCTATACCATAAACAATTCTTCCACCTCCTAATGTTAGGTAATTTACTTTTGCCAAGCACCAGCATCTTAGTACATTAAAATAAAAAATCAAAATTTAGATTTGGAACTATGTATTTCATCATATAATACTTACACACATCAACCACACTTCCA
The DNA here is from genome assembly GCF_016745375.1 of Pimephales promelas. The sequence continues at coordinate 4,921,148 of NW_024121499.1, read as the reverse complement.
AGAAAAGACTACTTCGGCCATGCCACAGAGATCAAAGCCTTCTTATTTTCCTGCTGTCTGTCCTTCAGTATCTTTCTGCTGGACTCTGGAAATGCTGGAGGCATTTCAGCATTTCAAAGAGCAGCTGTTGGGCCATCTTTCTTCACTTCATCCCTCTGTCATTCCTGGAGAACTTTGCATCTTTGGGCTCCATCTCACAAGTGCAAATCAGGCCAGCCAAAGGAGCACCATGCTGCTTTTACAACACTGCAACTGAATTCTCTCTGATCGTTGTTTTCATTGCCGATCTTTGGCTGTAACTGATACGTTACGCTCCCTGCTTATTTGTCTTGTGCAAGCGTGGGCCTCCAACCTTCTTCTGAACCACCCATATGATGCATGTCCGACTCCGAGGTCCGTTGACAGCATTCAATTTGGCGAAGGCTAGGTGCGAATTGAAGTGTCCTGAAAGTGGGGGCAAGATCTTTCCAGAGATGGAAGTGTCATAATTACATTGTGATTTGCAAATGAACTCTTATTTCTTTCTGGCTGTTGTGGGAGGTCAGTTTATGGACGGCCATGAGCTTCTCAGCTGGAGGTCACATCAAAATTCAAAAATTCATAACTTGTGTTACATGCACAAGTAATGTGTGGTTGTTTATTTCAAAGAAAATAAAGTAGTAGCACGTGAACACCTTACGCTGGGGAATACGCCTCAGCATTCCAGTTCCTCCTCATTAGTTTTCCTCAGTGGTACGAGACATGAAACAAAATGGGCCTAACCAGTCCATATCGGAGGTTTATTAGGAGCTCATTAGCATTTCTATAGTCTGGCTGACCTCAACTCTTGGAATCGTGCTTGGATCGTAGGGTGAGGAATCTATGCAGCAATGGCTTTTGATAGCTCCGAATTCCCAGTTTCTGGGAAATTATCATCATGAAAAACTCACAATCATATATTTAATGGGAGGAATAATTAATCAGAGACCCCAAATTAGAGCTAAAAGTATGACTGGGAAACGAAGAGGTCTCCCTCCGCAATACTTCACAGAAGGTGAATAAATTATTCACAGTCGGCAAGCATGATGGGTAATTTGCTGCAGGCCATCTCTGTAAACAGCTTGCACAGGGCTCAGAGCAGAACATTCATGTAAAAAAGCATATTGGAGCCAATTTCAAAAAAAAAAATAATAATAATAATTTCAGGGTAGGGGTTTCTACGAGATTGGTTAGTTTTACACTTGGTTTGATTGTTTGTCTGCTTAATAGTTTGATTTTACATCCTTCCCTTTCACTCAGCAGGTCTCTTTTCACACTGGGTCCGAACCTATAAATTAGCCAGCAGTGTATGATCACTCAATCATATTGAAAAAGCATAAACACCTCGTTTGATCTAAACTAAATGAAATTAGAAATTTTTTAAGAAAAAACAATGCTTTAGAATACTGTTCCATCATTAGTGAAAAACTACATAGAAACAAATGGAACGCACTATTAAAATTAGTAACTGCCAAGAAACTCTGATTAGCTCAGTTGAATGTGGTATTTCACTGTCAGGGTTCTGTTACTTTCCGTCTAGTCTGTTTCTTTGTTTTGTGACAGAGCTCTGACACTCCTGTTTTGTCTTGTCTGTGTCCCTTGTTTCATATGTGGGGCATGGTGTTTGGATCCCGGCAAGTCGGTCTAGTTTGTCTAGGTTCTGTGTCTGGATCTCGCAGCATCTGATCTACTTGTTCCTCAATGACCTGCTTCTTTAGTAGAGAAACTCTATAAGCCTGTGACTTGAGGGGTATGTCATCAGATAAGATGATTTTTTGTGTTTTACTATTGAAAAATAAAACCCAGGGTTGTTGATGTTGTGGATGGTTAGGTTGAAATCAATTTCTTTAATTCTTCCTGATTGTCCGAGTCCCACTCGCTAGTCTCGGGTTAAACAGACATGAGCTTGGAAAGTGTACCAGTTGAGGGTAGGGCATAGTATAAATTCAACTATGGCACCTTAAAGGAGTAGTTCACTTTTCAAAAAACTTTTGCTGATAATTTCCTCACCCCCATGCCATCCAAGATGTCCACGTCTTTCTTTCTTCAGTCGAAAAGAAATTAAGGTTTTTGATGAAAACATTCCAGGATTTTTCTCCATATAATGGACTTCAATGGGAACCAAACGGTTCAAGGTCCAAAAGACACTTTCAGTACAAACTGCAAACTGTTCAAAGGGATTTAAACGATTCCAGGCGATCACTCATTTAATAAATAAATAATAACAAAGTTTACATTTTATAAGCACAAATGCTCGCCTTGCTCTGTTCTGTGATGAGCGTTCGTGACTCTCCTGTTCGAACTCGTTCATCAAAATGAACAAATCTTTTTTCGAGTCATTTGGGTAATTTAACGAACGAAACGAACAAATTGACTCGGAAAAAGGTTTGTTCATTTTCATGAATGAGTTCGAACAGTAAAGTCACGAACGCTCATCACAGAGCAAGGCGACCATTTAAGCTAATAAAACTTCAACTTTGTTGTTGTATTTTTTAAATGAGCGATCTTTTCGCTTGATAAGACTCTTATTCATCGTCTGGAATTGTTTAAAGCCCCTCAGGAAGTTCAACCCAGCTACGTCAAGGGGAATTCCCCGGGCTACGCGACATAACTCTCGCGTGAATAAAACGGGAGCTCAAAACACAAATACTGGCAATAAACACATGCTTAAGAGTTATACAATACCAGCTGTCTTTATAATAATATTTAAAATACTTCACAGCATGCTTGTGTATAACTATACAACCCTTATGTGGCCATGCTACATAACAAGATTGGCTCATTTCGAGTCGGATTGCGCAACCCGGTCTCACGGGAATTCGTACGAATTTTACGAGGTGGCGTAATTCGTAACAATTCATACAACCTCTCTCGTACAAATTAGTACGATTTTGCTAAATCATACATATTTTACGAATTGGCCAATTCGTAAGAAATTCGTACGAATGACCTACCCCTGACCCCGCCCCTAAACCTAACCATCACATGGGTTTAGACAAATCGTATGAATTCGTACGAGTGAGGTCGTACGAATTAGTATGAATTAGCCACTTTTTAATCACTCATACGAATTTGTACGCATTTGTCGTGAGATAGGGTAGGATTGCACTGTCAGGCATGTCCGATAGTGATTTTTTAAATGATGTTCGACTCCTCACTCTTGACTTGTTCCTTCAAATACTGTATGCACCTCGGACAGTGTGCCAAATACTGTATGCACACTATTCTATCCGACTTATAAATAAGTCTGAACTCCATGCTGATTTGAGTTCAGTCCAGTCTAATCTGGTGAACTTGTTCATTTGTGAGCCAGCCATCACTAATCAGAAGGATAGCAAGCCTGCTTTACTGTGTCACTGAAGTATTTATAGCTTTGGATGGACCTCTTAAGTTGCTGAGAAAAGCAATTTGTTTGCCATAAACACATTGCAAGTGATGTAAAAAGCATGTGATGTTCTCTGAAGGCAAATGCGGACCATACCGGAGTTTACATTAGCAGGTCTGCACCTAACACTTTAGTATAAAAGTGTCTTTAAGACTCGCCCAATCAACAGCCATGAACCTGATTCCCTCTGCAGCTTCCCCATTAAATCCTGTTTATTTTCTTTAATTTTGTTTTATTCTCGCAAGCAGACCACTAATGCTCTGCTGTGTTCCTAAAGGAGCTGAGCAGTACTGGAGCGCTTCAGAGTAATTTGGTTCCACCTGAAGAGACCCACATGCTTGTGCAAACACAGAATCAATATTAATCAACTCTGAGGGAAGACTGGCTTGTGGTGTTGTTGTTTTTTTTAAGCGGATGTCGCAGCCAGGCGTGGAGATAATATTTCAGCACAAATGTAAGGGCACCTACAACTGTGGTCAATCTCTTTTCCGCTTTCCCTGGTCACTCGAAAGACTGATAACCTATCCCTGCTCTCTCTCTCTGCTTCGTGCAACACATACAGTATACAATCAGGTGTGATGTATATGTTTTCCAATTTTGTCCACATTCACTCAGTACACTCTTGTGTTTAAAACTTGGATGGGCTCTATTTCATCTGTTGGTGGCTGATAGTGGCAACTTTATATCTATATAGTGCGGTAAATAGCATCCAAACACACACATACATACATATTCAACACTTGTTTCCTGAAAGTGTGCTCACACTAGGCATTCTGAACCATGCCCGAGTGCGTTTGACCCCCAAAGTCTGGTGTGTTTAAGTAGTGTGATCGCTACGTACCACATCCGGGCGCGGATCGTTTAATTGTCCCTGGCCCGGGTCGAAGAGGTTCTAGGCTCGATTTATCAATCGCACTCGGGCTCGGTACAAGGCTACGGAGGCGTATTGCATTCACTTGAAGAAAAAAAATCGACTCTGTTTTTCTGAATTAACGAGTTAATTTTTCATTAGAAAAAAAAATTTGCTCTGTTTTTCTGAATTAATGAGTTAATTTTTCATGAGAAAAAAAAATTTGCTCTGTTTTTCTGAATTAATTAGTTAATTTTTCATGAGAAAAAATTTTTTGCTCTGTTTTTCTGAATTAACGAGTTAATTTTTCATGAGAAAAAAAAATTTTGCTCTGTTTTTCTGAATTAATGAGTTAATTTTTAATGGAATTTTTTTTTTGCTCTGTTTTTCTGAATTAATGAGTTAATTCAGAAAAACAGCAAAAATACATTTCTCATGAAAAATTAACTCATTAATTCAGAAAAACAGAGCAAAAACGTTTTTTGCTCAAGAAAAACTAACTCATTAATTCAGAAAAACAGAGCAAATTTTTTTTCTCATGAAAAATTAACTCATTAATTCAGAAAAACAGAGCAAAAACTTTTTTTCTCATGAAAAATTAACTCATTAATTCAGAAAAACAGAGCAAAAAAATTTTTTCTCATGAAAAATTAACTCGTTAATTCAGAAAAACAGAGCAAAAAAAATTTTTCTCATGAAAAATTAACTCGTTAATTCAGAAAAACAGAGCAAAAAAATTTTTCTCATGAAAAATTAACTCATTAATTCAGAAAAACAGAGCAAAAAAAAATTTCTCATGAAAAATTAACTCGTTAATTCAGAAAAACAGAGCAACATTTTTTTTCTCATGAAAAGTTAACTCATTAATTCAGAAAAACAGAGCAATTTTTTTTTCTCATGAAAAATTAACTCGTTTATTCAGAAAAACAGAGTAGATTTTTTTTCTTCAAGTGAATGCAATACGCCTCCGTACAAGGCAACCATGCCTAGTGTGAGTACACCCTTACCCTCATGATTTTTGCTTACATTTTTTTATATGGCAAGTTTTGCTGTCCTCTATCTCTCTCTCTCCTTGCTTCACTGCCCATTTGCTAAATGATGACTTGTTGCCAGTCATAATGTTGTCATAATAAAAGACTCAAGGGGCTTATTGTCTCTACTCTGCCACAGTTTGGCCTCACAGCTCACATCATACTCACCCTGATCTCTGAAACGCCACACAAACACACTCATTTACAGCCGCTCATTTGATTACGCACATAATCTCCTTCTATGAATTTAGATGGGAAGCAATTGAGTTCCTAAACAGCCTATGAAATCACAATGGTGGCACCATCTGCTAGTAAGTTTTATTGATGGATTATAGATTGTAAGTAAATGTGAGTAAGTGTTTACATGTGTTTTGACGACAGTCATTTGGGGGTGGGGGTGGGGGGGGGGGTAATTCGTTTTAGATGATCACATGTGTAGCTAAATTGAGATAGTAGAACAAAGCTCTCCAGATACCTTTATGTCCTCCAATATTATGTTGGAAACACGTGCTAAGTTGTGCAGGTTTGATTTTGATTGACATATCGTCTCATCAACTTGTATATTAGAAATCCTTTAACAGATTAGAACACAAATGGATCCTTTTGGAATATCCCTGGACGCTGTGTCTTATATTTGTTCAATAAAGCAAGTGATGCATTCATTGTGTATAATAATATAATAATAATGTATACATTTTGAATGTTCCCTGCTGGTTTCAGTCAATTAATGACGGTTTATATGAAGTGTCATTCATTAATTTACTGAAGTAAGTGTTGTAAATAAATCTTTGAGATACTAGTAATTTAAAGGAGTAGTTCACTTTAAAAAAAAAAAAAAACATTTGCTGATAATTTACTCACTCCCATGTCATCCAAGATGTCCATCTCTTTCTCTCTTCAGTTGAAAAGAAATTAAGGTTTTTGATGAAAACATTTCTCCATATAATGGACTTCATTGGGTCCCAAATGGTCCAAATGAGAGTTTCAGTGCAGCTTTAAAGGGTTTTAAACGATACAAGACGATGAATAAGGGTCTTATCTATAGCGAAACGATCTGTCATTTCAAAAATAAATAAAAAGTTTAAGTTTTATAAGCACAAATGCTCACCTTGCTCTGTTCTGTGTGCGCTTTGGTGAATCTCCTGTTAGAACTCGTTCATCAAAATGAACAAATCTTTTTTCGAGTCATTTTGTTCATTCAACGAACGAAATGGCTCGAAAAAAGATTCATTAATTTTGATAAACGAGTTTGAACAGGAGATTCACCAAAGCGCATCACAGAACAGAGCAAGAGCAAATTTCTTTTCGACTGCTGATAATTATCTTTTCGATATTTTTTTTTTTTTAAAGTGAACTACTCCTTTAAATCAGTGTTGATGGATGTTGCAAACTGTATTGAATGTTCACACTTCAGTATATAGGAAAAGCATAGGATATCAAGCTTTAAAAAGAACAACAATTCCCCATAAAAGTAGTCCGTATACAATTATAATTTTATTCTATAATTATTTTTTTTTCTTTTATTATCTATTTGCTTTTTTGTGCCCATTCTTTGTTACAGGAAGTTCAATGAATTTGAACCAGGGTCTCAGAAAGCCCTAAAGGCATACGGACAAGAGAAATGCACTTTCATTTAGAAGTTAAGCTCTCAGAAACTCTTCCACAGGCCCATACAGTACGTGTTTGTCTTAATCATGGGTATGAGAGGCGAAAGAATGACAGAAGGAAATAACAGTAATTGAGAGAGGGAGTGATTAATGTTCTCATTGTGACTAGATTAGGTAACAGGCAACTCAAAGCTCTCATCGATGATGGCTCTATTGGGTTTGACAAGTATGAAAATATTTTCTCATATCAGACACACTGATCAGGTTACAGCAAGGTGGGGAGAATCTGAAAGATCACAAACCTCATTCAGCCAGAGGGACAATAACTCTCTAAACATTCATTCTGGATGATTCAGCAAGCAAGCGCTTTGTAAAGCTCGGAACACACCAAGCCGACGGTCGGCCGTCGGGCAGTTTTTGTGCGTCGGACGACTAAGTTTCCTCGGTGTGTTCCGCACGGTTCCGTGCCGTTGGCTGAAAATAGTCCCCGTCGGCTTTGTTTCGCCCGATTCGACATGTTGAATCTGCGTCGGGTTGTCAGGGAAAGAGAGAACTCTGATTGGCTGTTCAGCTTAGTGAAAGAGTCAGTGCACGAGAATAAAAGCAAAACAGCAAGCAAAGAAGTCAAAACTTTAAAGACAGAAGGCTGTTCTTATGTTACGTCATCTTACAAATGACGTGTTCTTTGGCGAATATCTCAATATTAACATGAGCGGAGTTGAATAAAGAAAGCGTTTAGCAGGATTGATATTCAAAACGGTAAGCACGCCTGCTTTGTTTACGTTATGTGTATCTGCAGCCGGCAGCGTCGGTTTTCCGTTTTGAATGACGAATATAGACTAATATATCTGCAGAAATAGACAGTTTGCTCATTAAATGCAGGCGCAGAACTAGGGCTGTGAATCTTTGGGTAGACAGCGAATTGATTCGATTCACGATTCATAGGTTTTCGATTCGATTCATTAACGATTTGTGCAAATTCAGAACGATTCGATTCGATGCGATTCACATCCAAATTCGATGCGATTCGATTAATTCGATTCGATTCTTAAATTTTTATATGCATTATAGTATTATTTCAATGCTTCACCCATCTTTGTCTGGGTTTGAATTAGCCTACAGCGGCCTTCGGGGATCAGATAGTGGGGATTTTGTCCATTGTTAATGTTAGTTCATGTTTGTTTTTAATTTTAATGAATATATTATTATAAAAAAAAATCAATGGCCTACAAATTAGCATTTGCAAGTAGCAAATATTTTGAAAAAGGCTTTTAAAGTATTGCATTAAATGACTACATGCACAAATTAATGGAGACATTTTCATTAGTTTCATTTTGCGTCCTCTCAATGCACTCGTTATCATCTTTTCACTGGATTTTGCTCGCGCTCGGTCCCATATAGCTCTCATGCTTTCATAACGTTAACTACAGATTTTTGAGCAGTCCATGTTTGAGCTCGATCTCCAGCTGAGCTCTCTGTCGAGAAAGCAATAGTTTTGAGGCAAACCGCTCAAGCCATTGATAAAGCTGCCATGCCATTGCGTGGGCACTATGAAATAAAACGCTTTCATTCATTTATTACATGGACTCTCCGTACACGCAAGGTGGTCTCTCGCTCGCTTTCCCTCTCTGCCGAGTGCGTGCAGCCGTGTGTGAACGCGCGATACGCGGTTTGGAGCGCAACCTCTGTCTCGTATGCACGCTCGCTCTAGATTCCGGGAGATTTTAACTAATTTGCGGTAATACAAGCTGATCACGACATGAGTAGCTCAACAGGTAGAAAGATAAACTCATCTTTCAGGCATTTGACCGACCGGGCTTCAGCGTGCGAAATCAGGGGTGTGTGAGCGCCTGAAACCAATCAAATGCGGATGTCGTATGACGGCCAATGCGTGAGGCAGCTTGTACCAGGAACACTTTAAGGTTGTGTTTATATATTTTAAACCACTGAATCGCTATAAAATCGTGATTAATTCGATTCTTAGCCTTTTAAATCGATTATTCACATAAATAAACGATTCACGATTCAAAATACATGTTTCAGGATCGATGCATGTGCATCGCCAGGATTTATAATCGATGCATCGAGAAAACGAGTGAATCGTTACACCCCTACGCAGAACGGATATTATAGTTGACAGTCGCCTGTAGTTCTCTCTGTGTGTTCAAGTGCAGCTTTTTACCCCGACGAGAGGCGACAACACAGTCGGCTTTCATCAGCGCTAGTTCGTCAGCGTTGACTTGGTGTGTTCCGGGCTTAAAGTAGTAGTTCACTTTTAAAAAAAAACTTTTGCTGATAATTTACTCACCCCATGTCATCCAAGATGTCCATGTCTTTCTTTCTTCAGTCGAAAAAAAAATAAGGTTTTTGATAAAAACATTCCAGGATTTTTCTCCATAAATTTGCAAAGTGTTGAAAGGGCTTTAAACGATTCCAGATGATTAATGAGTGTCTTATCAAGCGAAACGATCACTCATTAAAAAAAAAATGGTCTCCAAGCACACACACATTGGGTTTCCAAGTTTTATAGGGACTTTCTGTATGAATAATGTGATTTATACCGTACAAATTGAATTTTCATTCCCCTAAACCTACCCCGTATCCTTTTTGATGTGTTTACGGAATTCCCTTATTGACAGTTGGTTAGTTGGTTTAGCTTTGGAGACCGGCTTAAAGGGATAGTTCACTTTGAAATTAATTTCTGATATGTTTTAGCTTACCTCAAGGGCATCCAAGATGTAGGTGTCTTTGTTTCCACAGTATTTTTAATTTTGACATTTTTCAGTCAAACCGTTGTTGTCTATCAGTCATATACTGGAGGCTAAGGGGGTCCACTCGTAAATGTAAGTACACATTGATGGCCTAAGACACGAAATGAGTGGTTTGTGTGAGAAAACGAACTGTATTTATATCGTTTTTACCTCTTGTAATCATAGCCATGACAAAATGATCTGACGGCACGGGCGCTTCGGTCTGCGCATGCGTCGGAAGTGATCGCTTGCGCGCCTACGTCACTCTTTGTTTATACAGAGATTTCGGAAGTTTTACCTTTCACTAAACATATTTAGATATACGGGAAACCGCAATGGAAGACGATTTCGGTATATCTAAATATGTTTAGTAAAAAGTAAAACTTCCGAAATCTCTGTGTAAATATTGATTGACGTCACACGCAAGCGATCACTTCCGGCGTAACATTGAACTGATTCAGTTCGGTTCAGTTGGACATTGCACAACTGATTCAGATCACTTGGACGTGGCTGTGATTACACAAGGTAAAAACGATATAAATACTGTTTGTTTTCTCACAAAAACCGCTCGTTTCGTGTCTAGGCCATCAATGTGTACTTACATTTACGAGTCATTAAATCATGTTTAATTTGGACTGCTCTGTGCATGCTTTTTGGTGGACCCCCTTAGCCTCCAGTGTATGACTGATAGACAACAACGGTTTGACTGAAAAAAGTCAAAATTTTAAATACTGTGGAAACAAAGACACCTTCATCTTGGATGCCCTTGAGGTAAGCTAAAACATATCAAAAATTAATTTCAAAGTGAGCTATCCCTTTAATGTTTTTTTGTAAACATTTTAATGTTAAACATTTTAACTCTTAATAATAATGCAATTCATGTCCAATAAAGGTTAAAACACCAGCAAAATCAACAATTTCTTCCCAGTCTTTACAAAACGTTGAATCCTCTGCCACTCCACCACAAATCTACTTATTAAAGTAACTGCAGTGTCGTTACACAAAGCATGAATGTTTTATAGGATACAGAACATCAGAATCAGAGCCTTGAGACACTGGCCCTGGCTTTTGAACCACCTACTGAGAGAATGGAGCTTTGAGAACCCAATAAACAAGCCTCTGAGTGGCTGTAAAGGGAGGATGATACCTCTATGTGAGCAGAAATCTCAAGGTCTAAACTCTGTTCTGGGCTGTGTGACTTGTTGTGTACACTGGCACTACATATTTGATGAGCAGTTTCAAAACATTAATACCTAAGAATGCCCTTTTTTATCCTAAAAATAGAAAATTATTCACCCAAGTATAATTCCCCGTCATAATTTACCCTCATGTGCAATCCCAAACCTGTATGCTTTATTTTTCTTCTTCTGTGGAACAGAAAAATATCAAATAATCCATGCAGTTCTTGTCCATATCAATGTGCTGTAAAAAAGAAAAAAAAATCAACCTCATATAAAAAATAAAAAAAAAGATTATTAGAGTATGTTTTACATGGAGTCGGTATTTGGAATTTGAAATATTTGTGAAATATTCTACTATAGCACTTTCTGAAAAAAGACAATTATGAAGTAAATCCTACCATTTTTAAGGTAGAGTTTAAATTGGTGACATCTGTCAAGCTCCAAAAAGGACAACAAACACCATAAATAAGTATTTGTGCACTATATTTCAAGTCTTCCCATCTACTTCTTTTGTTTTAATGACACTTTTCCTCCTTAAAATCATGACTCTGACTCTGAACTTGTATGAAACAAAATGGCTTTTGAACATTTCTGTTTTTGTGCTCCATGAAAATAAAATAACAGCAGAGAGGTTTTGGAACGACATGAGAGTGTGTAAACAATGACAGAATTCATTCTTTTTAAGTTTTACTGTCTGTTTTGAACACATTCATGCCTAAGGGACATTTTCGGATAGATTAATGATTGTGGTTCCCAAAATAGAGGAGTCTTTGTTATAGTACACAGAGGATTTAAGCCCTCAGATCCTCGAAGATGCTTCTTCGTTCCTCTGGGGTGGAAAATAAGACGAGTGTGTTCGGCGTACTAGTTGTGGTGCTCAGCATCAGCTGGTTGGCCCGAGCTCACTGACTATAAAAGAAATCATTTCACATTTGATTTGGTATTTATAGGCATCACTTTTATTTATTTTGTATGATTGCTGCTTTTTCCATCTTTCTCTTTTGGACTAGATTTTACGCTGTTTTCTATCTGTGCATCTAAAATACTGCATAAAATGGAATGAATTGTAGGTTCTCAATCCAAGTTTCATCTGCCACTCATTCATTAAACCACATGCAGAGCGTGCAGCTCGTGTTGTAATTTACCAGCAAGTCTTCCTTCTGCTTTTTACCAGCTCCTGTAGATTGAGCCTTGCTGAAGATCAGAGCAATTATTCATTCCAGCTACCATGTGGTTGGAGGGAATCATTTGAAAAGCATTTCCTTCATCATGCATTTCTTGATGTAAGACTTTACATACTTCAGAGATATACTTCAGGGTTTAGCATTTAGTGTTTATCATTTAGCATAAGGTTTGTATTAGTGAAAACCATTTTCGAATTTCCGATTCGAGACGAGGGATGAAAGAAATTCATACAGGTTTGCAACAACTTGAGGGTGAGTAAATTTTTGGGTGGAGTATCCCTTTAACGCCAATTCGCTGATAGGTGTCCTGATATATGAACAATGCCAGTCTTGTCAGTTACACTATAGGACTTCAGCTGGTGAATTTAAAGCAGGACTTGAGCAATTCTCCACTGTGAAGTTGCTGATGCTCTGCTGATCTCTTCAGGTGAGAGATTCATCTTAATGCAGATCCTTTGGTCCGGAGAGAGTCAGTGTGGAGTGCTGTTGTCGGGTCAAAGCTTGGTCAGATGTCTTTCTGATGGTGCTCTGTGGTTGAGACGCTCCAGGGTACGAACCAGAGCCGCAGTGGCATGCGTATTCACTTCTCAGTCTTTCACCTCTTTAGTTTTTAGTTTCAGTTTTAGTTATATATTTATATTTAGCAGAGTTAACAGAACACTTCGGGCTAAAGACATTTAATTTCAGCAAAGTTTAATGTTTGCAGTTTATAGTTTCATGCAAACCTCTTAATAATACAAATGCAAATTATTGTTCGAGATAATAAAAACAAAGAACCAAAGTTAAAAGTTAAAGGTGAAATCTTGTGGTATATAAGAAAAAGACAAAAAAGAAATTATCTATTAATCATTTCAAATATTATTCTTGTATCGATCCATTTATGCTTTTTGTCTATTGTATATTTTAATATCATATATTCATGTTTGATTCAGACCAGACATACTTCTACTCTGAAAATAATTGATATTTAAATAGCCTATATTTGTGGGCTATATGCTATGTTTTGTTTTGTTTTTTTTCGGCTTCTTAAGGCTGGTTCACACCGACAGTGTTTTTGCTTTGAAAAACGGGGGAAGCGGGAAGAAACTGCACTCTTACTAGACATGACACTTTAGTTTCATGTATTTTAGAGCTGCCATTCCTAAAAGACATATACAAAACAACAGAAACTCATTTTTGTGTTGGTCACAAGCCTCTTTTCTGTGGCTGAGCCTTTGAGACATAACTGTTCCTCGATTTAGGCAGTCCGGACCCCTGACAGGCCTGACTAATTTCACCCACTCATAGACCACACAGGAAATAAAGAGCCAGAGAGTGCTGGAAATGTGATTCAGAACAGAAAATACATTATTTCCCAACAGAGTATATGATTATCCTCAGCATGCAAAAATATGTGCGGTCTTTTTGAAATGTCAGACTAATGGCAAGACATTACTGAACACATAATTCAACCCATTTGAGCTTGAATTATACGCATACACCTTCAGTTTCATGATTGTATTATTAGACGTAGATGTTCTCAAACAGTGGGCCAGCAAACTTACAATGATGACTCAAAATAAGACAAAAATATTAAAATACGGTAGTAATAATAATAAGAATCAAGATATTGATAATTCACCCCTTTCAGTCTTGGAAAACCTAGATATATGTAATATAATTGTAAAAGTGAATCAGACCAGTCATTTTTCTGGATATGGCAAGCTCTAAAATATTTAATTCTGTAGAAATTGAGTTAGATGCTCAAAACAGATGGAGTAGATCTAGTCCATCAACACCCTTAAGCTTTCACAGTCCTCATCATTTTTCTCAGTAATGTTTGGCAGTTTTGATATATATTTGGTAATCATGTTCACTAGCTTGCACGTAAGTAACTTCTACCCCCTCCTTCTGGTTTATGCAGATCTTCTTCTTCGCTTGTTTTCAGCCCGCTCTAATCCCAATGCGTCATCTAACTGACGCTTTTGACAATGCGTCAGTATCCGACGCACATGGCACCCTTTAGCTATATATGGGCCAGAAGGCGCCTCCTAGTGGTCTAACCCTAACCCTATGGTCAAATTAAAAGACAATTTCTTGGCTTGTGGTATCTTAATGAAAAAACTACACCTTCCATGATGCTTTGTTTTTTTTTGTTTTTGGGGTTTTTTTGTGATTTTTTTTTTTTTTTTTTGAAAAAATTTCAGTGTTTTGATAACTTGGCCAATGTGATTTTAGTTTATTTTGATTGATGTAAACTGAGCCAATTAGAGATCACTTAAAAGGGCGGGAGAAAAAAAGTGAGTCGGAAGAGAAACGCACGTGCGAGAGAGAAGCGGCTGTGTATCGATGGTTTCAGAGAGGATTAACATTTGTAGACTACACGTACAGGCACAAATATTATCTTTCAGTTAATAGTAGCAGGCTCAGTCGTTTGTTGTTTTCCATTGAAAGTGATAAAAGTAACGTCAGCTCTGTCGGTCCCTCGCTACTGTTTGCAATAACAGAGAAAAGTACTCTGTTGGACTTTTAAACTAGAGGGATGAGAATGTGTTGTTGTTTTTGGATCTGGAAATGATGCGCTATTTAAGAAGATCTGCAATTGCGCCTCCTACCGTATAAAAGTGAAAACATGGATTGCCGTTAAAAAGTCATCAATGACGGAGAAGCGTTGTTATAAATAACGGAAAATCTCGTCAATTTTCGGGAAATAGTTAAAGGATTAGTTCACTTTTGAAAAAACTTTTGCTGATAATTTACTCACCCCCATGTCATTCAAGATGTCCATGTCTTTCTTTCCTCAGTCGAAAAGAAATTAACGTTTTTGATGAAAACATTCCAGGATTTTTCTGCTTATAATGGACTTACATGGGAACCAGGTCCAACCGAGGTCCAAACGACAGTTATAACAGTTACAGATGCAGCTTCAAATGTCTTTAAACGACACCAGGCGATGAATAAGGGTCTTATCATGCGAAACGATCAGTTATTTCAAAGCTTATTCCAAAAATGTAACTTTTCTAAGGACAAATGCTAGCCTTTCTCCATTCTGTGAGGCGCGTTTGCAACGTCACGTAATACGTAACTACGTTCAAAAGGTCACGGGCGACGTAGCCAGAAGTACAGAGTCAGAGTGTTTACAAGTTGAACGCATAAGTTGAACGTGAAAACTAACTCAAACGCCGTTTACAAAAAAGGAATTAAAAGGTAAAACAACGATGTCGGACGATGTTGATTCTGTACTTCCGGCTACGTCGCCCGTGACCTTTTGAACGTAATTACGTATTACGTGACGTTGCAAACGCGCCTCACAATATATTACAAGGCTAGCATTTGTCCTTAGAAATGTTACATTTTTGGAATAAGCTTTGAAATAACCAATCGTTTCGCATGATAAGACCCTTATTCATCATCTGGTGTCGTTTAAAGACATTTGAAGCTGCATCTGAATCTGTTATTAACTGACGTTTGGACCTCGGTTGGACCTGGTTCCCATTGAAGTCCATTATAAGGAGAAAAATCCTGGAATGTTGCATCAAAAACCTTAATTTCTTTTCGACTGAGGAAAGAAAGACATGGACATCTTGGATGACATGGGGGTGAGTAAATTATCAGCAAAAGTTTTTTCAAAAGTGAACTAATCCTTTAACCCTCTAAGACCGACGGGAGCGCCAGTGCTCCGGTTTGCGTGTGTCTGTTTAAGAGCCTATAGAAACTGAAACCAAATGGCTAGCTCAATCAAAACCAGAGATGTAACATGTTCAGATCAAGCCTCCAACATGCTCATGTTGCGTTGTTTTCACCCTCCAATGAGTCTGTACAAATTGCGCAATATGCGTTAACCCCACAAAAATGCATTGCACGTCTTTGCACACATGTTCTGTAGATCTGCGATTTATAGTTACGTCTTCCGATGGCGCATTGACGGATCCATGGATTGATCATGTTCTGTGCACTATGACCCAAACATGTGTCGCATGTTGTGACGTCAAAAGCTGCGTCATTTGACCATGCGTTTGGACTCCCATTTGACTCCCAACTGCTATATGTTCCCTCTTATCGTTATTGTCTTTTTACCATTGCTTCATTCTCATTTCTTTCTCGTTTATACACTCGCAAAAACTAATTTATGTAAACAGTTCAAATCAACTCTGTTTAGTTTAAAATTGTTTTATGCACGTTTTTCACGTTGACAAGTTTGAGGTTGACATTTATCCATTTTTTTGTATTGAATAAAATATGTTGGGAAAAAAAAACTTTTGAGATATTTATCTAGTTACTATTAATTTATTACAAACATAGTCTTCAAATTGGGAGAGTAAGGATTATTTTGATGTATGGCATATGAAAATGCTCAAAAGAATGACAGCACATCATGTAAAAATAGAAAGATATACTCTATGGAATTGTTCTATGGCAGGTCATAAAGGGTTAAAAATCCCTGAAGAAGGATCCCTGAAAAACATTCTGCTCCTGAAACTAAAATTCAGAAAATTAATTATCCTAAATTTTAATGATAAACATTTTAGTTAATTAATTGAATCTATGGAAACCTCCTCGTTTTTATAAATTATTCAAATATTGTTGAGGACCTTGCAGTCGAAAAGCTTGAGAATTACTGGACTAAAGCAAATTAAAATAGTCCAGTTCCAGCTCCATTTGTGAAATGTGATTCGCTCAAGTGAAATGGTACATCTGTTATGACAATAGAACAAATCTATTAAAATGGGTTGACATTAATAAAAGGCAACACATATAAATTATCTATCATTCTGTATCCGAGTTATTTTTTGTACATTTGACGGTCAAAAGAAAGGAGATCGGACTTGTTCATCCAGCCCAACTTTGCTCAAGGTTATTGAGAGTATGTGTACAATACTGCTCTACAATTCAGTACGGCATAGTGCCATACAATTTTCCCCAGCAGTTGTGTATTCAAATGTTTGAGGGCTGATTGCAGTGCGGTCTCTGTGAAAGATGGGATTTATACAGTATTTACTCTAGTCCCTGGGCTTGAATTATATCAGACTTTGGCAGTGTTAGAAATGTGGCAAGCATCTCGCATCTCACGTTTATTTTACATTGTGTTCAAGATGAATGTCTCTCTAGTGGGGCAAAGGTCCAAACTGTGTAGAGGGGGCAGAACAATCCCTCGAGATGAGATCTGGCAAGAAAACCTGGACCTTTCAGCCAAAGAACCAAATCACATTATATCCATGGCCACACCTTTGCATGCTGAGGAACAGGCATGAAGAGCTTTAGGAATTGACATACATTTTCCCTCGTGGGTGCATATGACGTCCTTCCTGTGAATATTTACATTCTAACCGCCTTTTTCTTTGGCTTTGAGGTTGTCCTACTGTAGTATTGTGTCCATTTGGCTCTTTGAGAACACTTCACTGTGACCTGTAAAGACCCCTTTACCAACCAGACAAACTTTCTCAGACGGATGCAGCATTTATGATGTTATTTTAGGACACAGAAGTTAAATTGCTTTTGAAAGCCTTGAACTCATCAGACCGTGCACTGTATGTCAAATATTGACGGCATTTACTGTACATTTGGACAGAGGAGAACTGAACCCCTGACTGATCCTGGTTTCTCTGGATTTCACCATTTTGTCGCCCGATTGAGTTTGGGTTCTTTGCCACTGTTTCCTTTGGCTTGCTTAGGTGGGGGTTTGAAAGAGGCTTGATATACAGTAATAGTGTTGTTTTGACTGCACTTATACGTTTGGATGAATACAAAAATTGTTGCGTTCCACCGTTGGAATTTCCCCCGGGAAATAGGGAGTTTGGGGTGGTACTTACACCGCAAGAACCAGGGTCTAAATGAAGTTTCGGGTAATTATTTCCTCCCTCCGAAAGTCCCTGAATGTAGTACTTTTTCAAAGTTCAGGAACTTCCGGGGGTGGGACTTGGGCACTGAACATGCTGATTGGTTGGAGTTCATGCCGCATTTTGATTGGTTGCAGTTTTTCCCCTACCATTGCTTTAGGGGGGCGGCCCGCCCCTAATATCCTAAAATCCTAATACTAAAGACCATTGCACACTGAGTCCGAAATTTTTGTATGCGTTTTTTCGTATTCGTGATTCGGTGGCTCTGAATTTTCAAAAACACCATTCAAACACCATTCAACCTGCTCACTTCAGATGCGAAAAAAGCAGAAAATCGAACCCGATTCTATTTTTTTTATGACGGACGAAAGTTTCGGAGGCAGTGTGCAAGCATGATTGACATAACGTGAGGTCGTATTAATTTTTTAACGTGCGGAAATTTCGGACGTGAATTTCTGACTCAGTGTGCAATGACCTTAAAGCAGTAGTTCACTTTAAATTATCAGCAGAAGTTTTCTTGTTTTACTCACCCCCATGACTTTCTTAATTCAGTCAAGGTTTTTGATGAAAACATTCCAGGATTTTCTCCATGTAATCGACTGCCAAATGGTTCGAGGTCAAAATGAGAGTTTCACTGCAGCTTCAAAGGGCTTTAACAGATATATGCGCGTTCGTGACTCTCCTGTTCAAAATTAACGAATCTTTTTTTTTTTTTTGAGTCATTTGGTTCATTCAACGGATGAAATGAACGGAATGACTCGAAAAAAGATTTGAAGAGTTCAGATGCAAAAGCCTCTAAGTGCCATTTGAAATTTTCTTCTAGAAAGATCATTTTTATCAAGCTTGCATATTTAAGTTCAGTGATTTCACTTAAATGGCAATGATAATTACCTATTAATTGTTATTTAAGTGAAATTACTGAACTTAAATATACAAGTTTGATAAAAATCATAGTTAAAGAAGAAAATTTCCAATGGCATTTAGAGGCTTTTGCATCTGAACTCTTCATTTGTTCATTTTGATGAACGAGTTCGGACAGGAAAGTCACGAACGCTCATCACAGAACAGAGCAAGGCGAGCATTTTGTGCCTATAAACAAACGTTTTTATTTATTTTTTAAAGGGCCGAAGGTTTCGCTAGATAAGACCCTTATTCATCGTCTGGTGTCGTTTAAAGCCCTTTGAAGCTGCACGGAAACTCTCATTTGGACCTTGAACCGTTTGGCACCCAATGAAGTCCATTATATGGAGAAAATCCTGGAATGTTTTCATCAAAAACCTTAGAAGTGAAGAAAGAAAGACATGGACATCTTGGATGACACGGGGGTGAGTAAATTATCAGCAAAATTATTATTTTTTTAATAGTTAACTTCTCCATTAACACTCTGAGAGCAAGTAGACATGTAGGTGCAACTTACTTATAATCAACAGAATGTGTTAAAGTGAAACCTTATTTTTTCAGGTGAATTATTCTTTTATTTTTTTAGACATTGTAACTTCACTTACCTAAAGACAACCATTTCAGGTGTAGCTCACATCCAAGCAAGAATTAGGGAAACCTCCAATCATATTTGCATAATGCAAGGCTAAATTTTCAGGCAATAGCACACTGATCAACGCATGACTGCCAGTGCACAGATCTGCTCTGTCTTCATAATGGAAACCCACGACTGCACAGGCAAACCTTCCATATGTCTGAGGATGGTTGAGCAAACCTGTCAGTGTTTTAAGATGTGGAACAACAGCAGCCTGAGAGGATACACAGACGCCAGGATTCTGATATTTTACCTTTGAACATCTCTGCAGAGACTGGGCAAAAGAGATCTGAGCAGAGCCAGTTGTTTTTTAAGCCTATGCCAATAGAATGGCTGTCAAATAAATGAAAACAATTTTAAAGGATCATATGCTATCCACAAGTATATGAATATACAGCATGAGTAGAATACACCTTATAGAATCCAAAGGCAAATGGAAGATGAATAGATTTAAATCAGTCTTGTCTTTCTCTATTTGACTTATGACCAAATACAACAGAAGGAAAAAGTTATCCAACTTTCTCATAATTGTAAACTTTGACTGAAAGTTTACTGGAAGCTTGAATCCCTCCCAAACCCAGCATTTTGCGTCCTTACATAAGCTCAAAAGAATGAAATGACCCAACAGAGTCGGGTTTAAGTATTCCACGCTGCAATGAAGCCTGTTTTCATGCATCTGGTTTTTAATATTCTCACCGATCTGCTAGAAAGCTTTCAGCATTTATTGCCTATATGAATTAAACCAGAAGTTTAAAAAGGTAGAAGGGTATCAGGGAAAATAAAGAGATCAAATTGCGCATATATAAGGCAAATACAGTAGATCAGGCTTGATATTTGCCACATGCTTAAAATAGAGATTCACCAATATAAACAGGTTCATCTTTCTGCCTAGTTATTCTGCAGAGAAAGATTCATTTTACATCAAGCAGAATATAAACATATTTAAATTTACTTCATTAGAATGTATAAATGAATGAATGTAGAATGTGTTTTACTTTATAGCTGTACTTTATACTGTATAACAGCCTGTATCAAGTACAATAATGTGCTAGATTCACTGTCCGTACAAGTATGAATATGAATAATAATTAAATGAGGAGATAGAATTGAATCCATACGTCTGCTTCAGTGCAGGTTTAATGCATTTTTCTCAGAAATAATGAATTATGTAGTACATTCTCCATGACCCATTGCTCCATACACACTTCAGTTGTCTGTGTGTTACTGGCTTTCTGGTAAATGCCGCTATTGGTTGGCCATCTCAAGGTCACAACCGTCACCACCGTAAATGATGGACTGATAACGGCTATTTTGATTAAAAATATATATATATATATACTGCCAAGGGACTGTCAAATGCTATGTTTCTTGACAGTGAAACAAAGGTCTATTTATCACCTTCACTGAAATTTATCTCAGAGGTTAACACTGACCTTTAAAGAGGACATTGGTGTGTGAGTGAGTGTACAGACAAATAGTGCATTGGTTTTAAATGAGTTAACCTCTGTCATCTTTTAATTCATGAATAATATTATATCAAGTCTCAGGCCGTTTCTGGTTTGACCATTTATTGGTTTGGACACTTTAGCATCTTAGAAAATCCAACACCTAGTGCAGCGTCAGTCCTGTCAAAATCACTCCACAACTGCGTTTTTAAACTAAGTGCTGTTTTCTTTTCCAAATTGTTGTGTGATATAACTTGATATCACTCTGTAAAACAATGGCAGGAGTGGTTGCTAGAAATTAGCATCTCAATAAATCATAAGCACTGTCTCAGAACGAGCTGTTCTGAAATTCGGCGCAAGGGTTTAGGGATCAGGGAGTGGGTAGGTTTAGGGGTGGGTTTAGGGATCAGGGGGTGGAGCTGGGTAGGTTTAGGGGTGGGTTTAGGGATCAGGGGGTGGAGCTGGGTAGGTTTAGGGGTGGGTTTAGGGATCAGCGGTGGAGCTGGGTAGGTTTAGGGGTGGGTTTAGGGATCAGGGGGTGGAGCTGGGTAGGTTTAGGGGTGGGTTTAGGGATCAGCGGTGGAGCTGAGTAGGTTTAGGGATCAGGGGTGGAGCTGGGTAGGTTTAGGGGTGGGTTTAGGGATCAGGGGGTGGAGCTGGGTAGGTTTAGGGGTGCGTTTAGGGATCAGGGGTGGAGCTGGGTAGGTTTAAGGCTGGGTTTAGGGATCAGGGGGTGGATCTGGGTAGGTTTAGGGGTGGGTTTAGGGATCAGGGGGTGGAGCTGGGTAGGTTTAGGGGTGGGTTTAGGGATCAGCGGTGGAGCTGGGTAGGTTTAGGGGTGGGTTTAGGGATCAGGGGGTGGAGCTGGGTAGGTTTAGGGGTGGGTTTAGGGATCAGCGGTGGAGCTGAGTAGGTTTAGGGATCAGGGGTGGAGCTGGGTAGGTTTAGGGGTGGGTTTAGGGATCAGGGGGTGGAGCTGGGTAGGTTTAAGGGTGGGTTTAGGGATCAGGGGGTGGATCTGGGTAGGTTTAGGGGTGGGTTTAGGGATCAGGGGGTGGAGCTGGGTAGGTTTAGGGGTGGGTTTAGGGATCAGCGGTGGAGCTGGGTAGGTTTAGGGGTGGGTTTAGGGATCAGGGGTGGAGCTGGGTAGGTTTAGGGGTGGGTTTAGGGATCAGGGGGTGGGGATGGTTAAGTTTAGGGGTGGGTTTAGGGATCAGGGGGTGGAGCTGGGTAGGTTTAGGGGTGGGTTTAGGGATCAGGGGGTGGAGCTGGGTAGGTTTAGGGGTGGGTTTAGGGATCAGGGTTGGAGCTGGGTAGGTTTAGGGTGGGTTTAGGGATCAGGGGGTGGAGCTGAGTAGGTTTAGGGGTGGGTTTAGGTATCAGGGGTGGAGCTGGGTAGGTTTAGGGGTGGGTTTAGGGATCAGGGGGTGGGGATGGTTAGGTTTAGGGGTGGGTTTAGGGATCAGGGGTGGAGCTGTGTGGATGTGTGTGTGTTGCACATCCATAATAGCAAAGGGGACGCGATTACAACTCTATAAGTACATGAATGTATCAAATAACCATTCCGAGACGTCCTGGATAAAACAGCGCGTCTCTCACTCTCAGCCATTCTGTTTCTACCGACTGTTTATTGCCATAGGTATGCAAGTTATGCCCTCACCCAATAGCAGGGTGAGGATATGCTGCTCATTTACAGTACATGTAAGGTGGTACAAGCTCTTTTTAAAACAGGCCTCAAAAATGACATTTTCAAATGGTTATAATAAAGTAACTGTGGAGTATTTTGTGCTGAAACTTCACAAATACATTCTGGGGACACCCGAGACCAATATTACATCTTGTAAAAAGGGGCATCATAGGTGCCCTTTAAGTTGTTTACGTATTATATAGCTAGAAGAGCAGCATTATGTATTGGTAAGGTAACCAAATAACAGATTTGAACAAATAATTCTAAAGATGAAGGTGTTTTTGGTTGTCATGAAAATATGCATGAAAGCAGAAAGGATGGTTGATGTCCCTGAGCACACACTGTACCCTCCTCACTATTTGGACAGCAACAAAGTTGAAGAATTGTCATGCTTTTGCATAACTTGCAATTCATGTGTGTCCACTGAAGGGCTGGGGATTCGCGTGAAACCGAGACTTTAGGCAGATACATTTAAATCAGAGCATTTCTGTCCCTGTGAGAGTGGATGGCCCTGTCAGCTGCACGGATGCATGGTTTGCTGGAGCAGGTTTATCTCTCGCTCTCTCGCTCGCTCTCTTTTCATATCTGTCTCTTCTATATTCCACAATAGATTAGGACAGATGAGGTGTAGATGCACAGACGCACAAATGGTTTGTAGAAATTTGATACCCAGCGGCACCATATTGACTCCACAAATACAGCATGGCCCATGTTACTGTTGAGCAAACGTGTCACACGAAATGTGCATTGGAATAGTCATTCGGCACAGTCGGTGTGCGGTTATTGGTAACAATTTAGTTTGATAGTCTACTAACTATAAGTAATTTTGCAACTACATGTCAACTAACTGTCATTGGAGTATTTGGCTGTATGCTTAATATCTGCCAACACTTTACTTTGATGGTCCCCCAATATTCTACTGACTATAAGTAACTTGGCAACAAGAAGTAAACTTATTCTACAAACCCGAACCCTAACACCTAACCATAAACCTAACAGAGTTGCAAAGTTGCTTATAGTTAGTATAATTTCTTAAGTGTACTCGAAATAAAGTGGAATCCATTTGGTTTTGTATTTTATTTTATTTTTTACTTTTACTACAAGTGAATGGGTTATGGGCAGCGAATTAGGCAACACTAACTCATTCGGAAAGAGTAACAGACTTGTGCTACGTTCACACCGGACGCGAATAGCACGTCAGGCGCAAATGATTTCAATGTTAAGTCAATGCAAAGACGTGCGTAAAAAATTCCTGCAGCGCAAATGAGGCGTAGAGTGCGGCGCGGTAGACGTGAATACCGTGAATTGAGCGTCTGACGCGTTAAGCTTATTACGCGCGAATGAATTAGTTAGTGCTATTTGTGCATTCACGCGTTTGATGCGAATTCGCGTCTGTAAATTTCGTGTAAATTTCACTTCAAACTTTTTATTTTTAACGCGCATCAGTTTCACTCTTGACGTGCGAATTAACAGTGAATTAAAAAAAGCGAATTAAAAGTGGTGAAGCGTCAAACTAGGCGTGGTAGACGCGAATTTGATGCGCTATTCGCGTCCGGTGTGAACATAGCATTATGGTGCGTTCTACTATTGTCTATCCGTCTCGGAGATCCGCATGGGAAGACAGACGTTCCCTAGCATCACGCCCCCTTTCCTCGGATTTCTCCTCTCAGATGTCGGACAACCGCAAGGACACCGAGCTCGACATCGGTTCGTTGGCTATAACAGAAAGCACCATTAGACAATGCAAATGTAGTTTAGCTTCATACAACATATTTACAGGTTAATTGGACCACAATTCATAGTTTTGTAGAGACCTGGAGCACTGGCCTGGGAATTCTTTCACATCAAGCCACGAATATTTAGATCTCTTCTCAAAGGAAGAAAATGAAAGATATGTGAAAACTCCATTGGGCAGTTGCAATTAGAGCCCAACCGATGAAGGATTTTGAAGGCCGATACCGATACAAATATTTTTGGGTTTTAAAATCCGATATTCCGATATATCGGCCGATATTTTTTTAAATATTGTAGGATTTCACACACGTGTAAAAGAAAAGCTAACTTTTCTGCACAAGATACAATTGATACTTTTTCTCTATGTCTAAATGTTCACTCCTCGCAAGTATAACTTCATTTTACAATGCAGGGATTTTAACTAGAATTATGCTAGTTATAAATACAGTAATCATTACTTTATTTAGACAGAAAAAGTTCATTGTGGTTTTCAAGCTCATTAATGTTAACGTTAGCGGTCTTCCACTGATGATAGTGGCATTAGCTAGCTTTGTGGTTAGCTAGTCTATGATGAGCCATAATTTAGCAATAGATAACATCATACTGCAAATTGTAAAACATACATTTTCAATACAGGCCAAGGAGAGATGATTGAAGCGTGTTTCGTCCATTTTTATTTTATTTTTTAATTATTAATTTATCGGCCATTATAACTGCCGATACCGATATTTTGGAAAATGCCTAATATCGGCCGATAATATCAGTCTGGCAGGGGCTATTATATTGAATTTAAAACCGGTAAATGCTTGACATGCATTAATGTACTAAAACAATGAAATTAAAAGATTAATTTCAATATATACACCTTATTGATGTATATAATTGTCACAGTTTAACTCTTTGTTTTCCCCTTTTTCTTAGTGTTTCGCTTTAGTCCTATTCAGTTTTCCCGCTCCTCGTTTGTCCTCATTTCATTCACCTGTGTTAGTTAATTTGCCCCAGCTGAGCCTTCAGTTTGTTCTCGGTGTATTTGAACCCTGTGTTCTCCTTACTCCTGGTCCGTTCTCGTCGTTGTACTGCGTCTTTTGTGGTTCTAGAGTTTGTTCATTAAATATTCCTGTTTCCTGTGATTCCTCGTGCTTCTAGCCACTACGCGAACCCTGATAATAATATACAGACAATCAGATCCTTGTGGCAAAAACAGTAGAACACAGCATTAAGAATAACGGTCATGGGTTAGATTCCCTGAAAATGTGTGAACTGATACCTTGAAAAGTTGTTTCAAGGCAAATGCTGTTCATTGAAATAATATTTGGCAAAGCAGAAAATGCAAAGATGCTATTTTCTTGATTTTCTCGCCACACTAGAGACCCATTTGCTTCATTCCAGTTTCCATTAGGCTTTGGAGTCAATGCTTATGTGTTGCCCATCATTTTAGCTAGTGGTCATCAAAGGCTCAGCGTCCTTCTGCTCTCTCAGCCTCTCTGATGATCAAGGCCAGCCGCTTGCTTCATATGCTTCTGACTGCTGTAAACACATTTCTCTGCTAAATGAATGCTTTTGATTTCCCACAAACACACCAAGGTAAAAGCTCAAAGCATTGTTCATCAGTTCAACAGAGATCAATGAGAGAGCACTCAACCCCACACACAACTTTAAACAGAACCATGTTTTCCTGTGTTTTGATTACTTGCTTAGGTGGGACATCAATCATTCACATAATTCAGTCTCATTCTCCTGCTGCACAGGACACATTCAGATCTCTACATGATGCTGAATGTGAGACAGAGATATTCTAGACTACATATGAAACATTTTATTAACAAGTGAATATATAGGCCTACTAGTCTCAGCATCAGAGCGGACACCAATGCACCACACACCCGTTGATGGATCATGCCGAGCTCAAAGAAATATGATGGTTCCAACCCGATCTCACGACCAAGTCGTACGAATTCGACGAATGATTAAAAAGTGGCTAAATCGTAGCAACTCGTACGACCTCACTCGTACGAATTAATACGATTTTGCTAAATCGTTAACACAGTCTCATCCCAAAAAGTCATATAACTGACGTTTTGGGACGTATTTTGACGATACGTCAATATCCGCCTTTTTAGGGCCCCCTTAAACGTCGGTAGGTGGCGATCCCGGGCCGTCATACAACTGACGCTTTACCTTTAACGTCAGTTAGGTGACGGGTTAGGTTTAGGGTTAGGTTTAGGTATGGGGTAGAGTTAGGATCCCATAACCTCATCTACCGACGTTTAAGGGGGCCCTAAAAAGGCGAATATTGATGTATGGTCAAAAGACGTCCCAAAACGTCAGTTATATGACGTCTTGGGATGAGACCGGGTTGAAATCGTACATATTTTACGGATTGGCCAATTCGTATGAATTCGTACGAATGACCTACCCCTTACTCCGCCCCTAAACCCAACCATCACGTGGGTTTAGACAAATCGTACAAATTAGTACGAGTGAGATCGTACGAATTAGTACGAATTAGACACTTTTTAATCATGCGTCGAATTCGTACGAATTGGTCGTGAGATAGTGTTGGATGGTTCATACTGTATATAATTGACAGCTTCATGCTACTTCCAGATGATTTAACCATAAACTTAATATTTTTGAGGAAATGTGTGCTCCAAGGTTTTTATCTACAATGTGCACGGTTTTAGATATATTAACCCTATACTGTATCTCTAAATAATGAATCTGATCAAAACTTTGATGACAAAACTGTTGTATATGTAGGCCTACTAAATGATGTCTGTGGTCTAATTTGTTGGATACATTTAGTATGTTTAATACTTTTAATATAATTCTAAAAATGTTTCTTCATGTATTTTTGCTGTGAAATCTTTACTGATTTTATGATTGACCTGAATAAGTAATTTACTTGGAAATATATGAGCAATATCACACTCATTTCTATGCGAAATAGCTCTTTCAGACTGGATTCAGTGTTCATTTTGTGTGAAAATACTTTGTGTTTAATCGGAAAACACAAACTCTAGAAATTTCAGTACTTCAAGCCCTTTTCAAGTACCTTCTCAGAAATATGCCTGTTTTCAAGGGTTTCCATGACTTAAATTTCAAAAAATCAAATTCAAGTATTTCAAGCACTTTAAGCACCTTGTATTATTTCCCATACACATTTTACTGTTTTAGATTTCACACCTACCATCACACAACCATAAACTTTACAATATGAAATGCATACTAGGTGGATAAATGCACAGTGACAGTAATTTTAAGTATTTTTCGAGATTAAGCAACAATTAAATTATGATTTTTTGCAGTACAATTATGGAACGAGTCCAAACAAGATGAATAATATCACTGTAAGTTATGACAACATATGTTTTGCATTGCACATCAAATTAAGTTAAGCAATTTTCAACTTTTTAAGTCAATTTAACGTAATTTAAGATGAAATTTTATTGTACTTAATAATTTAAGGCAGCAATCTTTTTTAAAGTGTACAGTAAATTACAGCAGAAAACAATTAAACTGTTATAACTTTATACAGTATTGTGTAAAAGTATGCCAATTGGGCATATTTCATTGATCCCGCACACACACATAACAACAACCACCTATTAAGTTTATGAATTATTTCAAATATTCATGAAACGAGACACTGCTCGATTAGAGAAGCCGTGAAGACTAGCAGAATACAGTTTTTAAAACCTTCCATGTGGCATAATGGCAGTCGCTTCACAGAGAACCTTCTAGAGACACCCGAACTCCATTTTTTATTTTCACTGTCCATCACGGAGCCGACCATGTCATCAGACACTAGACGATGGATTCTCATGAAACTCAGAACGGGCCGCAGTGTTCTCAGACAGGTGGGATGACTGGATGTGACAGTTAGAGACGTAACCGTGTTGGCTGTGTTCTACAGAGGGAATGAGATAAAAGAGCTCAGGTGTGGCAGGCAAAGTGAGAGGTAGACAGAAGTCAATTAGGTTTGCCTCCCACCTGTGATTGAGGCCAGTCTCATTTCTATTTAACAACAGAGGAAATGAAAGTTCATTGGGCAATATTGTGGTGAGCTCGAGCCAGATGAGACTTGTTTTAAAATAGCAACATGGCAGACATAAAGTGAGAGAAGTGGTAAATTAGAGTATGACACTATGGAAATTTTGCATCAGATGGCAAAAGTGGGAAGCCATTTTGTTTTGATGGAAAAAGAGCCTGTTAAATGCTTTTGGGAAAAGTGAACTAAATGCTTTAAATCTCACTGCATCTTAAAGAAGGGTAGAGTTGTTACTCCATATGAAATACTTTTACATTTAAACTGACAATTTTTTGAGCTCTTGGTTATTTTCACAGACCTTTCCTAGTTTAGGACTGTTGATGTTTCTTGGGAGGAAAAAAAAATCATAAATGGTTCAATTGTGGATTTGCAATAACCTATTGGAGATATCAAAGGTGGATATCAGTTTGGGTTTAGGATAATTTGGTTATAAGTCTTTGATTTCATAATAGTTCAATGATTATATTAATTGAGTATATCATGATTTTGATATATTGCTAAATTTGAGCACATGCTGTTTTGAGACCTGTGATCTGTTTTGAGATTGGATCTCTGTGAAGACACTAAGTGAGATTTCTGATATCTTTTTTCGCAGATTCTTCATGTACTCTTCATTTAATATCAATGATGTCTAAAAGATTGGTGTATAACCCACTGCACTGACCAATAAGAAGCTTTTGGCCTGTGTGTTAACCGTAATCTCATATAGATGTTACATTTTTGTTTGAACTGAAATTATAGATGATAAACAGCAGTAATATTATTGTAATTATGTTAATATTATTATTAATATTTTCATTTTTATTTAAATTTGTTTCTGATACTGTTAAAGTATGGGACAATATCAGTTACAGTGAAGAAATGGATTGCTTTATAGCGTGTGAATTTCCAGAATGCATTTAGCTTTCATTCAGGTATATCCATCTATCTATCGATTTTCCAAACCGCTTGTCGGTCGCGGGATTTAGGTACACATTCTGTCATGCATTAGCACTCTCTCAATTCTAGATCCGTTATGGAACATGAATCCTTTGTGATAGAGTAATTCACTTTGTAGTGCCTCCAACTCAGATGTGAGTTATTTCATTTCTAGAATGTGGCATAAAATAACTGCTTCATCATCATCTTAATGAGAACAACAGCTGTTCTTTGAGGGAAACCAACCACAACTTGTTCACAAAATGTGGATGGATGGATGGATGGATGGATGGATGGATGGATGGATGGATGGATGGATGGGAGGATTGGATGGATGGATGGATGGATTGATTGGGTGGATGGATGGATGGGAGGATGGACGGGAGGATGGATGGATGGATGGATGGATGGATGGGAGGGAGGGTTGGATGGCTGGATGGATGGATGTATGGATGGGATGGGATGGGTGGGTTGGAGGGATAGGGATGGATGGATGTGATGGGTTGGATGGATGGATGGATGGATTGATGGATGGGATAGAATGGATGGATGGGAGGATGGATTGATGGATGGATGGATGGATGGATGGATGGATGGATGGATGGATGGATGGTGGGAGGGAGGATGGGTGAGATGGATGGGATGGGTGGGATGGAGGGATGGATGGATGGGATGGGTGGTTGGGATGGATAGTTGGATGGATGGAAGGAGGGAGGGTTGGATGGATGGATATATGGATGGGATGGGTGTGTGGGATGGGTTGGATGGATGGGATGGGATGTGTGGGTGGGATGGATGGATGGAAGGAGGGAGGGCTGGGTGGATGGATGGGAGGATGGGATAGATGGTTGGATAGTTTTAAATACTCTGAACCCCAAGTGGATTAAAACAAAACAAAAAAATGAAGCATAAAGGACCGTACACTCGGGGACGAATACCGGCGCGCGTTATTCACCAACGTTTTTCAACATTTTTTTTTTTTTTGGGGGGGGTTTCAAGCGATTTTCGCTGACATTAGATGGCGCTAAATGTAAAACAGAAATACCCCAGTATACAAGGTGGCGTTGCGCAACTTTGCACTTCTGACACTCGATTGTCTCTCAGAAGAAGAGAGCACGTGTTTACGGTATTTACGCGCTTGTCAAAATCATACAAAGAAGACATGAATATTTCAAGCACCAGTAGGTCCAGCTCCAGTGATGAAGAAATTATTGTCCTGTTAAATGAGGAAAGACGCCGGAAAAGACGCCGATATTGGTTTCATCCCATAGTTATGAGAAGAGAAGAGACCGTTTTGTGTTTTGGCGCCCCCAAGTTGTGTTTATCCGTAACTTCAGAAGCTCCAGACACGTGAGCAAAAGCGCCGATCTCATTGGTCGGAGAGTTTTTCAAACCAAAAAAACGAACCCGAGGTGTTTTTTAAAAATATGACTTTTATGCGTGGCGTTTTTCGCGTTGGTGTGCAAACTCACATTGCCGCCTTTTGTTCAGTCACGAGGCGTTAAACTTCAGCGAATATCATGCGAAATTAATCTCAGTGTGAACAAGCATTTGTGCCCTGTAATAATACTAGCAGTAGCAGTAGTGGTATAGTGTAAAGGTTTAACTAGACATAGATACATGTATATGTACAGTATAGTCTTCAAATAAAGTATTTATAATATTTCCCTTTGCTGCAATGCATTTAACTTTCAAGAAGAGTAACTATGAAAAGCAACACAAGATTATTGCAAGGATTCATGTGAAATGTGCTCATTAAATCTTTCAGAGAGCACATCTAATGAGTTGAGAGTGCAGGCAAACTATACAGTAGCTGCTTTTCCTCTCAGTTTGGAAACATTTGATATATGAACGCCTTCATCTTTTTGGTTGCTCGTGGAAAAGCTGAGCCAATTTGCTGAGCAGATTCTGTGAGCATTGATTCAAGTGTGATATCAATATGCCTTCTGTTTATGCAGATGTTGATCTTAAATCAGAGTGCTGAGCAAAGCTTCTGACAGTTCATAGAGAGAAGGCTTTCTAAGAAGAAAAAGCGTTGAGTCCCAGCACAGCTCTGCTGTCTTGTTCTTTGCACCTGATTCACTCTTTAACCCAGATTTATGAAGGTAATTGCTGTATTATAAATGAATGATGCAGGCGGTTCAGCGAACTAGTCATAAACAAGAAAAATGGATGTGGGCAGGTATCTCCACATCAGTGTACAAGTTATCAATCTTAAAACCTAATGGTACTGCAACAAGGTTAAAGACTTTTACATCCATTTGTTTTCATTATGCACGTGTGAATCAAAGGCTAATAGTCATCTAATTTTTCTTCTCTTAACAGTGTAATTATTTGCATAACAAAATCCATTTCATGGCAGCTACAGTTGTCAGTTTGCGTAGAGTAAAACTGGAACATGTAAATATTAAAAACATTGGTAACACTTTTTTTCGATAGTCCACTATAGACATTCTACCAACTATAAGTTACTTTTCAACTACATGTCAACTAACTGTCATTAGAGTATTAGTAGACTGTCTGCTTAATATCTGCTAACACTTTATTTTGTTGGTCCCCCAACAAACATTCAACTGACTATAAGTAACTTGGCGACTACAAGTAAACTTATTCTCCTAACCCAAAGCCTAACACCCTAACAGTCTACTATAATATACTAATACTCTAATGAGAGTTAGTTGACATGTACAGTAGTTGAAAAGTTACTTAAAGGGTTAGTTCACCCAAAAAATGAAAATTCTGTCAGTATTTACTCACCCTCATGTTGTTCCAACCCCGTAAGACCTTTGTTCATTTTCGGAACACAAATTAAGATATTTAAGATATTAAGATCGCTCCTGCATACTAGTCCATAGGCTTCTTGAGGGAATGACTCTTGCTGGCATCGAAAAGTCATTAAAGACATCGTTAAAATAGTCCAAGTGACCACAGGGGCTCAATCTTAACTTTATCAAACGACGAGAATACATTTTGTGCGCAAAAACAACAAAAATAACGACTTTATTTCAACTATTCATTTCCTTCTCCGTGGGCCTGTAGTCAGTTAACGTAGTGTGATTGCGTAGAGCTACGTCACACGTAGGCTCACTATTGGCCGACGCTGGTCATGTGTGTGATGCGTGTAACGTACAATAACAGAAGCTTACGCTATTAAACTAGTAACCTGACTCGCGCAGAGGGAGAAATAAACGAATAGTTGAAATAAAGTCGTTATTTTTGTTGTTTTTTTGCGCACAAAAGTGTTCTCGTCGTTTGATAAACTTAAGATTGAGCCCCTGTAGTCACTTGGACTATTTTAACGATGTCTTTAATGACTTTTCAAGGACAGCAAGTCATTCCCTCAAGAAGCCTATGGACTAGTATGCAGGAGCGATCTTAATATCTTAAATATCTTAATTTGTGTTCCGAAGATGAACGAAGGTCTTACGGGGTTGGAACAACATGAGGGTGAGTAAATACTGACAGAATTTTCATTTTTGGGTGAACTAACCCTTTAAAATTAGTAGAGCGTCTAAAGTGACTATCGAAATAAAGTGTAACCAAAACATTTAAAACTCTGTGTAATAATGGGCGGCGTGTTTCCATGAACTCTCATTTATCAATGAACAATGAAGCTTTCATTCTTTGTGAAAGGAGCTTTCATTATAAGAACGAATGGGTGTAGGTTGTTTTAGTTACTACATACGAGGACATAAAAAGGAAATAATTTGTTTAAATTATATGTGTGTGTATGTATGTATACACCCTGCACCTTCTGTTTGAGGTTTCGCTGACACTCTCCTGAAATTTCCCTGTACAGTTTTGTACATTTTAAACATCAATCGCAAATCACTGTCTGTTACGGTGACTTCTCAAACACACACAATGAAGAAAAATGAACCCAGGCCTGTTCAGTTCGCCCTCAAAGCTATCATTGTGAAGTCAGGCCTGCTCTGAAAATCTGTCATGCCACATTACGGGAGGATAGCTGCCTCTGCTCTGTCTGCTTTTCATTGGCAGCGAAGAATTCAATGAATATTTTATGGCTATGGATATTTTGTAACATGGTTCTAGTGAGCCAGCTATATCTGCGTTTAAAACGCCTGTGAACTGAGCAGAGTTCACTGCAGGAGAGCTCGCTGCTGTAGTTAATCTGTGGCCTGAGCACACAAGCTGACCTGTTATGCAATGTGCACTTTAAAAAATGAATGTTGTGTGTTTCATATGGAGCCTCTAGGGGAGTTTTGTAACATCGTATTATGAACACGGCTCTAGAAAGGACAGGGAAAGGGCAAATAAGTTGGGTAGGGCTCTGGTTTTTACTAATATTGGTGATTTTGTATGGAAAGTCGAAACGTTTTTCCAAGATTCACACTGTGTAAAGATGATGATTCAGACTTTTTGTCTTCACTTCCCAATTATCATGTGTGGGCAGAGGCGGCACCACACCTCCATAAGAGGCATATGGGTGCTATATACGTTATTGAAATATGATTTCATATCCTTGTGCAAAGGACTGTTAAAAGCTTTTGAGATTTTGAGATGTCAAAATGTGGCTTTCAGGGGATCTCAAAACAAGCAGAACTAATTTCTGTTTAAATTGTTCGTAAAATCATTCTTACATAAATGGTCGCTTTCAATTCAGTTCAGCAATTTGCGCAAGAAAAGATTTTGGGATGATTCGTTCTGCTTGTGTTGCATGAATGAGGCATTTTGTGTAGTTACGGTTCTGCATAAAAGCATCTGTCATCCAGAATATCTTTGTTTTTATCGTGCAGAGCCATTAGTCAAAAAATCTTTGACCAAAAAAAAAAAATCTCTTTGCTGTCTGTCTCTTTGCCCAGTGTTGATGGTGAAGGCATTTCTTTGTTCATAATAATTTGAAACTTTTTAATAAATGTGAATTACTATGATTTCATTTAATTGAGAGAAGATAATTGGTGTTTCAGATGGATGCATTGTGTATACCGTAGAATGTCAGAATGAATTATGTGGTATGATTTCCAGAAAGGATCTATGGCGAGCTTAAATGCAATATAAGAGCATACAGTACGTCTATTGTAACAATTAAAATTAGAAATGCAAATATGGAAAACAACTTGTTCATAGAGATCAAAGTGGCATTACTTGCTTGTTCTTCATCACATCGATCAGAGTTATATCAAGAAGCTGCTGGCTTTGAACATATGACCATGATGAGTTCAACACCATTCATCAATGTCTTTCCACTGGAATGCTGAGAGCCTTCAACCTACAAAGAGTGAAAACACTGTTAAGGTGACCAGATTTCTGAAATGATAACATCGCCTAGCTCAGAGATCCATTGAAATATCACTTGTTGTACATGAAATAAAAACAGCTACAATACTTTTTTTTTTTTAACTATTGGAAGTTCCATATGCTATTTTGTATGATTATTATTAGGGATTCACCGATATGAACATTTTGGCCGATACCGATAATTCTTTACATTTGAAAGCCGATAACCGATATATTGGCCGATAAATCAAAAATATTTGTTTTATATACTTTGATAGCCTGTTTACATAACCAAAAGGCTCACAATTAAAAGCCTTGTTTCAAACAGTTTTAACATAAATCAAACATATACTACAGTATAACCTAGTTTGAAAATTTTTTAAATTAATTTAACACTGGGCAACTTTCTTTATTAAAAAAATGGCAACACTTTATAATAAGGTTTAATTTTGTTAGCATTAATTAGCATGAACCAACAATTTTATAAATCATTTTTAAGAAAGTTGTATCTAACATTAGTCAATGCGCTGTGAACTAACATGAACACACATATTTTATTAACTAACAATTAAGGCTATTGCTCTCTGTTACTTAATGCATTAACAAATGAGACCTTATTGTAAGTGTTATCAAAAAATCTATTGCCTAACAAAAAATAAAATAGCCTACCTAAATATTGCAAACAAGTCATTAGATAGGCTAACATTGGGCAGTATATAAAGAAACAAAATGCATGTGCCATGGATCAATAAAATGGAATCGCCTCCGCACGGATAATAGCGAAATTATTTTAATCAAACCATACCATTGATGAAAATAAAACGAGAACAAAATAATGTTAGTTATTAATTATAACGCAATGTTTTTGAAAAAAAAATAATAGTAAAAAAAATAAAAATAATAGCCTAATAGTAAACATCTTTAATAGCATTACTGTTTAAAATAATATTACTATGTGAGCTGCGCGAGCTGAAGCTGAAGAGAACGAACGTTAAACTGAATCGTTTCGCTAGAAGGTTAATCAACTCGATGGTTCCTGAAGAATGCAACCCAAAGAATTTACAAATTTATTACAGTGGTGAATATAATTATATGTGCAAATCATAGCTTTTAATGTTTTGCATTGTTTTATCTGTGCACGCTGTAGCTGAAGAGAACGAGCACCGGGAAACTGAAGAACTTTTCTAGGTTGTTTAAATCCACGAAACGCATGATATTTGAGTTTAATCAGATATTTATATTACATCAGCTTTATATTACGACTTATCTGCACAAAAGGACGTGAATGCACAATCGAACTTGTGCTGGTCAATGTGTAGCTAATCCAACACTATCTCACGACCAATTCGTACGAATTCGACGAATGATTAAAAAGTGTCTAATTCGTACGACCTCACTCGTATGAATTTGTAAGATTTGTCTAAACCCACGTGATGGTTAGGTTTAGGGGCGGGGTAAGGGGTAGGTCATTCGTATGAATTCATACGAGTTGGCCAATTCGTAAAATATGTACGATTTAGCAAAATCGTACTAATTCGTACGAGTGAGGTCGTATGAATTGTTACGATTTAGCCACTTTTTAATCATTCGTCAAATTCGTACGATTTGGTCGTGAGATCGGGTTGGCTAATCCCTGTTCTGGACGCGCTATTCCACAACAACGCGCTGAATTTTACAACATTGGACGTTTTCAAAACAATTTCCCCCCCGTGCACTGACGAGTAAGTTGAAACTCATTATAATATGCAAAACTGTTATCCACTCACAGCAGTGGGCGTTTACTTCCAAGTCTTCAGAGCGAGACGCCCATAAAAGCCAAGCGTTTTTGAGCTAGGCTCAAAACTAGGATTGAAAATAGCTTATTACTTATTCATTTTGAAGTTATTGAATGCAAAAAAAAAAAAAAAGCAAACATCATAAGTTGACCTCAGACAACAATATAATAAAATTTAAAAAGCCAGTTCATGACCCCTTTAAATGTCTGGGAGTGGTCTGAGAGACAAATTCAGCAAGCTGAATTACAGACAATGATGTGGAGAAACATGGACGTCAACAAGCAACACACATTCCCTACATAAAGGATACAAAATATATGATCATTTTGATTGCAAAAATGAACACAACTTAGCCCTTAATTTTCAAGTCAGCTTAACAATTCTCCCTGTTGGGACTCTCTTTTGGTGTACTATTCCTCATTTGTAAGTCTCTTTTGATAATAGGATCTGTTCAGAAATCTACTTGTAAAATGCCAATGAACAAAAACTCTGTATTATTGGTCCAAAATGACCTTCTGGGCTTCACTTTATTCTAGATCCTTTGCCAGGTGCAAGCGAAAATCTATGGCACTTGCAATGCCAAGGTCGTGGGTTCAAATCCCAGGGAATACATGAAAATGTAGGCTATACCTTGAATGCAATATAAGTTGCTTTGGATAAATAAGAAGTGTACTTAATCATAGTGAATTTGCACTCGTAGTGTACTTCAAATCAAAACTTATTGTATTTAAAAATTAAAAAGGCCACTTAGTATATATTTTTTCATGACTATAATCTACGGACGCTTGTTTCCACCACGGAATACGACTTTAACAGTGATGGTAATTGCAATTGCGAGAAAAAAAGACAGCTCACAATTAGGGTTAGTTTATATCTCACGATTCTGACTATAACTCGCAATTAGGACTTTAAATCTTGCAATTTGGAGGAATTTACGTATGTATATTTCGACAAAAACTCGAATTTTGACTTAATTGTTTAGAATTGCAACTTTATCTCTCATAACTCTCAGAATTGTGAGATGTTAACTCGCAAGTGCAAGAAAAAAAAGTCTTGTCGCGGAAAACAAGTAATTTCATAATTACCACACTTAGGTAAAGGCACTTTGGTTAAGTGCAATTTGTAATATTGTCAAATTAAAAGCTTTACTTTAAAGTACATTTTAAATCACTGTCTTTTAAGAGCATGTAGGCAAGTTGTCCATTCATCACTTCCCCATAAAGAGAAGTAGGCTGATGTTGGTAAGCAGGCGTGAGAGTTGAGATTGATGGTGGTTGTGGATAATGCCAGGCTATCTCAGTACCTGTCTGCTTGCTGTATGGAAAGACTCTTCCCTCAGGTCTACTGATAAAAAAACCCATCATTGTGAGACGTGATTGAAACAAAAGTACATTAGGTGTTTGGTTGTGTGTTTTTTGTGTCTGGAAACCTCCTCCTCAATCTTTAGGATGGAGATCATTCAATCTTTAGGATTGAAATCCAGTTGGGATCGTGCATTACAGAAGTCCATCTGAAAGAGCAGCATGGTTCAAGTGATTATGATGATGTTGCCTATATAATTTTATTGTCATTCTCTTTGGCATAATTAACGTGTGTAATTAAGATTTCCATTACAAAAGAACAGATTTTGTTTGCCTCTGGCTGATAATGGACTTTGATCAGGCTAAGATACATTTTCTGAACTGATTAAACTTAAGAAGTTTCAACTACATTGGTGTTCCACCATGGGTGTCATGATGCATAGACTACTTATTTCCAGAGACAAATAATTGATTAACTCGTTTAAAAAATCTTAAGTACTATGATAAGGCTTCGATCTTTATACTTTATGCAAAGTTAAAACCAACACAGTCTCATCCCAAGTTGTCATATAACTGACGTCTTGGGGTTTCTTTTGACCATACGTCAATATCCGCCTTTTTAGGGCCCCCTTAAACGTCGTTAGATGGAGATCCCGGGCTGTCATACAACTGACGCTTTACCTTTAATGTCAGTTAGGTGACGGGGTAGGTTTAGGGTTAGGTTTAGGTCTGGGGTAGAGTTGGGATCCGATAACCTCATCTACCGACATTTAAGGGGGCCCTAAAAAGGCGGATATTGACGTATGGTCAAAAGACGTCCAAAATGTCAGTTATATGACGTCTTGGGATGAGACTGCGCTGTTAAAACACAGACAATTTTAATCCAGCTTGAAATCCAGCGTAAAAACCCCCGCCATCTTGGAACAGGGGCCTTGTCATAGAAAGTAGCTACTGTGACGCTCCTATCTCCACCTGTACTTCGAAATCATGGATTTTCGGAATTTTGTGCTGCGTATGGATTGTTTACACGAACTAAATCTGAATAGGAAGAATATATATATATATATATATATATATATATATATATAATTTGTATATAATTTGACATCTGGTGAATACAGTATATATGGTTCACATCAATTGGAGTGTTTCAGACTGAAAACATAGCGATAAAGTACGTTCATCAGAGGCTTGTTACGATATTCGAAAAGTTACTATATCAAATACATATTAACTGATACAATAGATTCTGCTAAAGGGGATATTTTGAGTTTCCAGTCATTGCGGTTCAGTTCATATGAATTGAAATGAGGTGTGACAGTGACCTTTACTAATTAGGTGTTGAGAAACTTGAATGGGTTTATACAGTTGAACGGTCTGAAGCATTATGTCTAAATGACATTTCCCACAGTTCTGCCACTGAAAAACACAATTAGTTAGATTTCAGTGAGTTATTAAAAACTGTTAATCCTTTATGTGAATGTATGTCGTGAGATTTAAATCAGCGTATTTACTAACTTCTTGTTCAAGCCCTTATGACAAAGAAGTACATCAGCATTCTTTTAAAGGCACACTATGCAGGATTTCCATTTTTGTCAAACAGCAACCCCTACAGTCGCTGTGGAGTACTTGTATTTTAATTTTACAGTCGTAAATACCACTCACGCAGAGCGTCTTATCTCGAATTTTGTGATCATTCACATGCATTCATAAATACATTTTAGGGTCTTGATGTTTGTCAAAAATATGAAATATTTAATCCGCAAAGGACAAAACAAATGATAATGACTGTTCCATATAAACCTTTTAGGGGTTCCAAATATGTAGCGCTGATAGAACCTTATAAGGTATGTCACTCGGAGATCGTGCTGCGTATACAATATTGCCCCGTGAAATAAAATAGCTTCGCTACTGAATCACTACATTATATTTCTCAGCAATGAGGACGTAACATCGCTGGTTTTGAAGTAATTAAACTCACAGCTTCATTGTTAATAGAGAGCTCTCTATCTCTCTCTTGGAAATGAATTCAAATAAATGCTATAATGCATTCATTTACATAAATGTAATCGCATGGACTATTGATCTGTTTCTTATTCAAAGCGGACTGAATACTTGATCTAACGAGCCGCAACTGATGAAAATAACCATCAATTTTACCCTTCCGGTCAAATATTGTGCTTCAAACATCAATAACAGATTTAAGTTTTCAATGCTGGCAAATGACCATGGTATAAGTGGGTATAATCCACAT
Source organism: Pimephales promelas (assembly GCF_016745375.1). The sequence goes on along the minus strand of NW_024121499.1, from coordinate 4,881,389 downwards.
CTAGCTGTGCATTAAACTATTCACAACGGGTGTTTTTTTTTGCCTCCACGTCGTGCATTCAAATTGTTTAATGCACAGCTAGCCATGGTTTATCCCTTACTTATTTAGAAAATATTTAGAAAGTACTGCAGATAAGGTGATCTAATACCAGGGGTGCCAATGTACAATAATTTGCATGGCAAGCAATTGTCACCGCTTTCAGGATTGCTTTATCAGAGATTGCAAGCCTAATATGACCCAAAGAAAAAGCTTCACTATGCTCCTAGAAGACATGAACACTACAAATGGCCTTTTCCTTCCTGATGTTAATGAACCATTGAGTAGGAACCTATAATAGGGTTTTGTTGTTCAATTTATCCTAAACTCATTAAGTGCTTGAGTCACATCCTGTGTTGTCTGAACATGCTACCATGCACAGCGACATATCACTCACTGAGAAAAAGAGCTTGTAAAAAGAAACATTCTGCCTCAACCCTCTCCTTCACTTCATTTTTCCACAATGGCTTTCTATCTATGCACACGTTGACATTTCAGGGACGGAATTACACCGCTTGAGAGACGCCTTCAGTGATAGTCTTGACTAACGTGCTGTCATGCCTCAGGATAAGTGTCAAGCCTGCATAAAGTCTTCACAAAATTAATAGAATGCTCTAAACTCCCTCCTCCATCTTATGGCAGTTCACGGTTCTATTTCATTACCATCTAATAGGGACAAATGAGATGCATATCTCACATTGACTTCTAATTGTGTCAGAACTCAGTGTAAGGCTGCACACATGCTGGCAGACTGATATGTTGAAGTGAATGGATAGAGGGATATAGGGGATTTGTCATGGTGTCTTTTTCAGGCATATAAAAAGACACTCCACTTGCTTTGTTCATCACAATGGGTGCTTTAAGACTGCACACCAGGGAGGAAAAAAATAATAAGACTGAGTGATCCATCAAGTTGCAGAGACTTTTTAAGCCATGCTTTACACCAACAAGAAACTCTGTTGGAGACTAAATCGTGTGTGGTAGAATATAAAGGAATCGTTTTTTTGTTATAATTTACTCATTCTCATGGACATGTCATTCTGACCCTGAAATATATGACATCTTCCATTTAACACAAAAGGAAAATGCCCATGCTCTTGCTTTCCATTTAATGAAAGTGAATGGTGAGGATTCAAAAACTAGACAAAAAATGGTCATAAAAGTTGTTCATATGGCTATAGACCTTATAGTCAGGTTAGACGCCATATTGAATTTAACACGGCTGTGAGGGGTAGACTTGGTCTTTACTTTACTTTTTCAGCCTCGTTTTCATTCCTGTCAAATAAATAAATATGGTGCTAATCTGAATAAAGTCCATTGCATATTCCAAGTATTTTAAAACCATGGTTTAGTTACAGAAAACAGCAGGATCGGGACAACCTTTCTCTCGCATGAGATTATAAGCAAACCACAATGATTCAATCAATTCCTGATTAGGGTTGGAATTGGCCTGTTCTAGAGGCCTGTTCACACCAAGGTTGATATAGTTCTAAAATTAATTTTCTATATTAAAGAAAAGCAGAGTTCACACTACAGCTACGGCCAATGGAGTCTTGACTTTCATGCCTATATACCCTTGTGCTTTTCCTTTTTCTTAAACATCCGAAAATAAATTGTCAAAGTACATTACTCTCAAAACAAGTCCAGCACCCTGCCATGAGGTGCTTGTTGGTGGCAGAAGTTTCCGGATACCTGGGGTGGTCAAGTCTCTGAGACAGTGACATTGGAAGAGATATTATTAGCCTCCCACTGGTCTCATTTATGAAGTGACTGGTTTTCCTAATGCCTTCTTCCTGGAGAGGAAACTCATGCTGTTTCTCGAAGAAATTCAAATCCTTTTTTTAAGTCTACACTCAGCATAGGTCAAAGGTCAACTGCCCATATGTGGCCATAGGGGTGTGCAGCTGGAAAGAAAAACTGATCGCATTAATATTTGCTCCAAAACTGCAATGCCACTTGATTTTTTTTTTGTTTTTAGAATGATTTTATTGATGCTGAATCATAACAGAACACAAACATCATAATACTAGCAAATAGAAACAATAATGCAAATGAGTGGCATTACATGTCATTTGCATTGTTACACTGTTTGGACTATAAATCTCAACAATATTAACATGCAATATTACAGAGAAATCTGCAATCTGACTATAGCCAATAAATGATTATAATCCATGTTAGTTACCCTTGTAAAAATCAATGCGCTTAATTGTATTAAAAATGCCCTTGTTGTGTGTTATGTGTTCAAAATTATACTTTTAAAATGCTGTACTTGCAAGTAACAATCTTAATTAAATTGTATTGTTTATAATAATATAACACATATTATTATAAACGACTGCATTACATTCAGTTTGCGCAGTATATTCTCTTAAAGTATGCTAAAGTGTACTTTTTTCTATAAAAGTAGGCTTTAATATGGACGCTCTTTTCCGCCATGGAATAAAACAATTCAAAAGATAATTGCGACTTTTTTTCCTCACAATTCTGACATTTTTTTTTTCTTTCTTTTTTTCTCACAATTGTGAAATACTGTGTACACCAGCCCGTTCTCGTGAAAGTGCGTATCTATACAACGAATGTCATTTATCTTGCGATTTATACGCCAAAAGTTGTTTTTGCGTCTATATGATACGCAGTTTTCACGTGAATATGATACGCACTTTATGGCGTGCAATACGCACAAACTCCCCACCCCCCTCCCCCCGAAACCTACCCAAGGGGTTTCATACGCTATCTCACGACTGATTCATACGAATTCGTACGAGTGATTCAAAAGTGGCTAATTCGTACTAATTCATACGACCTCACTCGTACGAATTTGTACGATTTGTCTAAATCCACGTGACGGTTATGTTTAGGGGCGGGGTCAGGGGTAGGTTATTCATACGAAATGGCTAATTCGTAAAATATGTATGATTTAGCAAAATCGTACTAATTCGCAAGAGTGAGGTCGTACGAATTGTTACGATTTAGCCACCTCGTAAAATTCGTACGGATTCCTGTGAGATCGGGTTGGGGTTTCAGTGCGTAGCATATGCACGCTAAAACAATTTTTAGCGTATAAATGGCACAAGAAATGACATTCGTGGTATAGATTCGTACTTTCATGAGACTGTGTTGTACTGTATACACTCTCAATTGTGAGTTATAAAGTCAGAATTGCATGATTTATACTTTTTTTCTCACAATTGCGATATGTAAACTTGCAATTGCAAGTTTTAAAGTCCACTTATGAGGGGACATTTTTTTTAGATATACATCTAAATCTAAATATATTTGCTAAAAAGGTCAAATTTGCCAGAATGTGCAAGAAAGTTCAAAGTGTTCTTGCAAAAACTCACCTGTAGCAATTAGACAACATAACGTTAATGAGGCAGAAGGATGTATAATAAGGTTAGAGCGAGAAGACGGTGACTCCTTGATCTTTAATACATTCACGGCTCAGCACTACGATTAGAACAAAGGCTTGCTTTCGGTTGTGTGATTAATTAATGCTGTTCTTATGTGAAGATAGTCGTGAGGTCACATTGCCTCACTTCATTACATATAAAAATGAAAGTTATGATTTAGGTCAGGCTCATTGTCTTCAGAGTTTAATAACTCCCAGAGGACGGATTTAGCTACGCTAACGCGGTGCCTATGGAGAGGGGCGGAGCCAAACTGAAAGATTTCACATTGAAACAAAAGATAATATCTTTCATAAAACAGTGCATTTTTATTGAGGGATGAATGGAGTTTGAGTGCCAAGTCTTATCATTGACCTTTTCTCAGGGCGCATGCTCTCAAGATTGTATCTTTCTCATGAAAACGGTTCAGGCAGGCAGTTTAATTTCAGAAATGGAATTGCTTTGATATTGTTTTACTCTTCAGAATGACTGTGTTGTCTTGAAAGGGTTGTTTTTTCCTCAGTCAGCCATTTTTTCATGGATACTATTTTTTGCCTGTCATATTCCATTTTGCTATCTCTGCGGTGCCAGCTTGACTGTTTCTGACCTGCTTCCATTGAGGTCAAGTGTCTGACCTTTGGGTAGACGATTTTTTTTTTCCCCTCTCAACTGGCGACTTTGAGGAAAATAGGAAAAAGTTTCACACCACACAGATTATTATTTGCTCTCTCGAGGGTTGATGGTGTGGCCTTATGTAATTCAGTAATGTCTGTTAGTGAGATAAAGGAGAAAGCAAGCTTTTAGTAGCCCAGATTTCCACTCACAGTTCAGCCAGCACTGTTCAAGGGCATCCACCATGGTACTGTAACTAAAATGATTCCATAAAGCTTAAAGATGAAGACAAAAACAGGCTTTATCCAAAAAGGAAAAAAGGGGTTTAATGTTCTCTTTAATCTCATGCTGGATGCATCTCATCTGTTTTAGAGCAAAGGAGATGCACTGTATAAAGATTGCATTTAGTTATTTCTGTTTAGAGTATCCCAATCCAGCTAAAAAATAATACTTTGTGCCTTTGATGTAGTAATATGCATGGGTGTGCATGTCAATTATTTTACTAGAACACCAATCACAAAGTGCAAACAAAACAAATAGTTTAGAGCTATTCTTGTGTATAGATTACATTAAATTAAATTGAATTAAGTTTATTGAAGGGGGACAAGATCATCTGCTTAAATGCAGCTTATTTTATTGTCAATAAGAGCGTCACCATGAATATATAGGCGGAATCTCATAGAAGATTAAATGAGATTTATGAGAAAAAAAATTTGCTGAAATTCACTATTCTTGATCAATTGCCCTGGAACGCCCCAGGATCGTCATCTAACTGACGTTAAAGGGTACCCTAAAACGTCGGATGTTGACGTATGGTCAAAAGTGTCAGTTAGTTGACGTCTTGGGATGAGACTGTGTTATAATTTGACGCTCCACGTTGTTTCCATGAAAGATCATTTATCAGATAATTTATCAAAGCATGTATGGCCTATAAAAGCTGTACTAGTCCACTGTTTTAGTGGTCTTGATGGTACAATATAAAATGAAGTAGGATAATCACTTGTTATATGTATATAAACAATTGGATTTAAATGATCATAATGTATAAAATGATTACTTCATTCACAAAGCTTGATGGGAATAATGCTACCAGAATAACTTTATGAGTTTGCTACACTCTAAAAATTGCTGGGTTGATTTAATCCAACTTTGGGTCAAATATGGACAAACCTAGCCATTGGGTTACATTTTTAATTTACATTTTTTAACCCAATGTTTGGGTTAAAACAACCCAGCATTTTTAGAGTGTAGTAAGAAATTGGACATGAACGTCCTCTCAAGTCATATATACGACTGGAAAACTCGTATATCGTAATTTTGATACCCGAGTTTCCAAGTTGGTTGGGCCATAAACTTTAAATATGCCGGAGGAGAGTACTATTGTTGTGTATTTATTATTTTCCCCACACAACATCTACATTGCTTTTATGTATATATGTACATTTGTATATACATATACACTCACCTAAAGGTTTATTGGGAACACCTGTTCAATTTCTCATTAATGCAATTATCTAATCAACCAATCGCATGGCAGATGCTTCAATGCATTTAGGGGTGTGGTCCTGGTTAGACAATCTCCTGAACTCCAAACTGAATGTCAGAATGGGAAAGAAAGGTGATTTTAAGCAATTTTGAGTCTGGCCTGGTTGTTGGTGCCAGACGGGCCGGTCTGAGTATTTCACAATCTGCTCAGTTACTGGGATTTTCACGCACAACCATTTCTAGGGTTTATAAAGAATGGTGTGAAAAGGGAAAAACATCCAGAATCAGTCCTGTGGGCGAAAATGCCTTGTTGATGCTAGAGGTCAGAGGAGAATGGGCCGACTGATTCAAGCTGATAGAAGAGCAACTTTGACTGAAATAACCACTCGTTACAACCGAGGTATGCAGCAAAGCTTTTGTGAAGCCAAAACACGCACAACCTTGAGGCGGATGGGCTACAACAGCAGAAGACCCCACCGGGTACCACTCATCTCCACTACAAATAGGAAAAAGAGGCTACAATTTGCAAGGGCTCACCAATATTGTGCAGTTGAAGACTGGAACATGTTGCCAGGTCTGATGAGTCTTGATTTTTGTCAATAGATTCAGATGGTAGAGTCAGAATTTGGCGTAAACAGAATGAGAACATGGATCCATCATGCCTTGTTACCACTGTGCAGGCTGGTGGTGGTGGTGTAATGGTGTGGGGGATGTTTTCTTGGCACACTTTAGGGCCCTTAGTGCCAATTGGGCATCGTTTAAATGTCATGGCCTACCTGAGCATTGTTTCTGACCATGTCCATCCCTTTATGTCCACCATGTACCCATCCTCTGATGGCTACTTCCAGCAGGATAATGCACCATGTCACAAAGCTTGAATCATTTCAAATTGGTTTCTTGAACATGACAATGAGTTGACTGTACTAAAATGGCCCCCACCGTCACCAGATCTCAACCCAATAGAGCATCTTTAGGATGTGATGGAACGGGAGCTTTGTGCTCTGGATGTGCATCCAACAAATCTCCATCAACTGCAAGATGCTATCCTATCAATATGGGCCAACATTTCTAAAGAATGCTTTCAGCACCTTGTTGAATCAATGCCATATAGAATTAAGTCAGTTCTGAAGGTGAAAGGGGGTCAAACACACAAGTGTATAACCATTTGATACATATTGTATGTATTTCACACAGAGAAAACAGCATTTATTTGACTGAAATTCCAGAATTGTAAGCTAGCTGACTACCTAGATAGCATGGTGAGGGTTGCTAAAGTTCCCAACAAATGGGACGCTTTTTATTTCAAATATGTTGAGTATGAATCAAATATCTTAAATAAATTTTGGTTTTAAAGGTGTACTTTTTTGTTTTTCTTGTTCAAAATTACCACAATTTAATCGCTGTCTCAGACTGAGTACAGAAGCGAAATTAAATAGAGCAGAAGTCTGACGTAGTCAGAGAACATAAAAGAGAACATGACAGATTTCGTTATAAAACGAGTCATGGCTGGCTTGGTTTTTTGGAGATGGTGAGAACTGAAGGAGATGATTGCACTTTTATTCCTCAACAGATGAGTAAAGTGTTTTATTAGGGTTGTCAACTTTAGTCGTTTAGTCGACTAATTTAGTCTTGGTCGACTGACATTCTTATTGGTCGACCAGTTGCATTTTTTTTTTATTTTTTTTTTACCAATAGAAAGACATTTTCAGTGATTTACTCCTTGATATTTATTCCTTTATAAGCAGTTATATATTACTGTAGGCTATTCTAATTATAATTAGCTTTAATTATAACTTTAATTATAAATGCTTTAATTTAGGCTATTTCCTGTGGCTGGCTGCGCTGCTGCTTCGCGCTCAGTAAGGGATATAGGTAGTTAAGCTGTATTCATTCAGTTAGAATGCTACTTGTTTTGGTTTTTATCTTTTTATAAACTAGGCTATATGTTTTTTATCTCGATGCGGCGTGGACGCACTTAAAAAGAACGCGTCGCACCGCGACCGCGTTGCTTCCATTATGACCGCGCAAAAGACGTGAGCAGTCCCTTTAACGACTTTATCATGCTGACTCAACAGATTTTGTTTTCTTGGTATGTTTTTATTTTTATTTGTACACTTTACACATTTAAAAGTAGCTTAAATAATGTAACAAAACGAAAATAAACCTAAATGCGGTCCTACAATACAGCCTATTATTATTATTCGGATTGTTTTTTAGGCTATTTTGTTTGTTCTTTTGTGTGTTTGTTTTACTACACCTATATCAGCTGGACGAAAGTTAACCCATAGCTTTGTAAGTAAAGAAGAATATACCGCCTGTTTAAACGATTTTTCATTATGTGGCAGATAGCAGTTATATTTTTTGTAGCGTGTGGTGTGGTCAGGTGCGCGATTGTGATAGTCACTACAGACCTACGACAGAGCTCCTCACTTTGCAGTTAAAAACATCACTTAATTTTGCAAAGAATTGTATTATTATTATAGTTTTATGTATTTTTGATGTTTTTTCATTGTTTTTTTCTAAATTGTTAAAAAATGTTCAATCAAAACATCCCGTCTTTTTATATTTATTTATTTATTTTTGGTCGACTAATTGTTGCGCAGGACAAGACTTTGGTCGACTAAGGATTTCTTTGGTTGACTACAGCCCTATTTATTCAACAGATAAATTGCAACATAGCTTTCTAACAGAGTTCATTAAAGCATTATCTGTTGTGAAGGTAATTTCATTAATGTTGTTGTAGCGCTGTGCTTGGATTTATTTTCAAGGAAGTACCGTAATGGGAACGCAGTCACACAGAGCGCAAATGGCGCAACCAAAACAATGTTCTTCCACAAAATGCATGCAGTTTTGTTTTTTAACAGCTAGAGGGCTAAAAGTTACATTCATTTCTGGTGTCCTGCATGAGTCGTTCTTGACAAGAAAGCAACAAACTAGACTTGGGAGTATTGTTATGATGGCATCTAATGCAGAATAAGTAGGGACAACGCATTCTCACCCCAAGGCGTCACCTTTGACCATGCTTCAATATTTGACGTTTTAGGCGCCCTTTAGCGTCACTTACATGACGCGATCCTACGGCGTCATCTAACTGACGCTAAAGGAAAGCGTCTGTTAGAGGACGCGGTTAGGTTTAGGTATGGGGTGGGGGTAGGGTACACGCGATCCTAGGGCGTCATCTTACTGACGCTAAAGGGCGCCTAAAGCGTCAGATATTGAAGCATGTCCAAATGCTTCCCAAGGCGTCAGTTAAGTGACCTCTTGGGGGTGAGAATGGGCTGGTAGGGAGCTCTTCCATCCAGCATTGTTTGTAGTGATTCTGGTGAATTGATGGATATGGGTACTGTCATCACCTTATTTATTTTTTTGTATGTATAATGGATTTAAAATGATGTTGAATTTCACCCTTTGTGCTCCACAAAAGAAATACAGTCATTGTTTGGAGTCTTTATTTTAAATACAGAATTTAACAAATAGTCCTTTCAATAACTCCTTTATTTCGCCTTTATCTGTTAAACAATAGTATAAAAAGGAATGGCAAAATGATCTGTGTTGAATCCAGACCTCAGGCTACAGCCTCTCTATCTATTTTAACCCTTTTTCTAACAAGTGCACTGTTTTCATTTCCCCTGTGGATTCTAATAAAAAGCAGACTCATTTTAGAAAATGGTTGCTGGGAATGCAAAGAAGTAATAGATTATTCTGCTTTTGACAGAACGGAGAGGAAATACGTGAAGATTGTGACTAGTATTATCAGCACAGTGTATTAAATCTGAATAATCTTTGGAGAACGACATGTCCCGTGGCCTATTTTTAGACATATGTCATGATTCAAAACCCTGCTGTGGAGAAAACAGGCGAGAGAGGGGGAAAAGAAATAAAGAAAGATAAAAAAGAGAAGCTTTAAAACGGTAGTGTAAACAGGGAGTGCTCAAATGAAAGTCTTCGGATGAGAGCAGATTTGTGAGGAGTGATTGAATGTCTTTGTGAACTCAGGTTTATGTGGCCATCCTGTGATGCTTTAATCTGGCTCTTATTTCGTGTAAAGTAAAACCCTCATTACATGAGGCAAAGCTGACAACTTGTTATAAAAATGGAAATGAAGACAAGCCTTTTATTAAATTCCTCCCCTCAACATAGAAAACTGTCAGACCACTGACTTCCACTAGATTACAACTGCAGATAATCTTGCCGTGTGGATTTCAAACAGAGCCGCAGTGAAAAAATTTAAGGCACTGTGATAGGATGCAACAACAGTGGAAACAATGCGTATCTGCTCCTCAAGAGCCAGCGTTTTGTGTGCTGTAATTAAACTGGGGAATTAAACAGTGATTGGTCCTTTCATCTCTCACACACATTAAAGGAAAGCAGGTCGGAGCTGTTAGCCTCCCAGTGAGTGCTACTCTTTCATTCCTTTCTCATTTATTTCGTGTGTGCCCGCTACCTTGTTCACAGACTTGTTATTTTTCACCAAGAAGTTTCTCTTTGGAGATACGAGCATTTGTTTGTGTGGTCAAGGGATCCATGAAAAGAGAAAATGTTGTAGTTATATGAAACACACCTCAAAGGGTTGCTTTGACAATATGCTGATATACCACAGATATATTTTTAGGGTCTGAAGAGATGGAACGATAATTTTCTAGTATGTTATAGTATTCAGACTAAATATTACTGTAATAATTAACATCTTCCATCATTTGATACATTTAAAATGATCCTAGAATAATCATTTGATTTTATTTATGCACCTGCACGCCATTTGAAACAACACGGCTGATTCATCCCAAAAAACACATTTTATCTTTAAAAAAACGTGTGAATATATACATTTCATTTCAAGTTGTGAATGTGTTTCTAAAAATATTACATCAGTCATTATAATTTTCAGTTACTTTTTACTGGGTTTTTTTTTTTCTTTTATATATATTTATTTTTATTGTCAGTCCCTTGTGAATTAGGAATACATAGTATATTTTAAGATGTCCTTGTTACAGTGGAATTACACATTTACGTACTATTACGTAAGTAATATTAATTAACAACATGTTCATAAGGTTTTGGTCAGCGTTGCGGTGTGGTTTAGGGTTAGTTCCATGTAGTTACGCATAACTTACTGTTATTACTTCAGTGAGTAAATGTGTCATATGTAAAAAGGACAACATAAAATAAAATGTTACCAATACGTTTTAAAAAAAGAGTACTTTTTTATGGAAATAATATAATTTAAAAGAATATACTTAATGTTTTCAAACACATACAGTAGTTGCATGCTACTGTAGAAAAAAAAAGTATCCACGCTTCCTTAAAGTTTTTAGTGTAGCCAACTTGAAATGTGAAGTTGTACTAAGTGAAAACTTGAATATTTGAGTGGACTAAACTTAAAATGTTAAGGCAGCATGAACACTGCCTTACTGTGCTTGAACGTTTTTTTTTTAAGTTGAAACTTTTTTTACAGTGAAGTTTAAAGAGTGCAACTCAAAATAGGTGTACTTCTATAAAGCAAGACAAAAGATTGTTAAAAGGAGTCATATCATGCGATTTCTTGTTTTCCTTTTACTTGAGTGTGTTATGTAGCTGTTTGTGCATGTAGAGTTTTACAAAGCTCAAAGTGTCACACCTAAAAAGACTGTGTTCTTTATAAGAGTTAAGGCTCAGCCACAGCTTCCTAAAATGCTTCATTCAAAAACGCTCCCACAAATACGTAAGTATGTGGAGGCAGTTTCATTACACCACCCAAATGTATACGCAAAGAAAGAAGGTGTAACTTTTATTCTCGCTGTGTTACTTATTATAAAGAAAAACAACCTTACTAATCTGGTCCAGTCGCATTGGCAAGTTGCTCGATCAGCTTGGTCATCTGGATTTTTCCTGTTCAGATTCGGCTTGATATGGCACCGACATTATCACCTGCTTTATATTTATATATATATATATATATATATATATATATATATATTCTGATGATCACACTATAATTCATAGGTATATGTGAAAAAAAAAACATTTTTATTTTTACACAGTATATCTCTCTGCCTCTTTGTTCAATGGCACTGGTGTGATACATTTATGAGATAGTATAAATCAATACAACAAAACAGCTAATTGGCTCCATCTTTTATCTCTAAATATCTACCGTGGCTAAAGACAAAAATTAATTGAAAACAAAAATGTATGAACATAAAATTTGATAAATAACAGCAGAGCACATTTTAAACAATACAGTCTGGTAAATGGCAAAGCAAATACAGTAATTATCCCCTTTTGCATTATTAAAACTAATTCGATTTTTTTTGCATTCAAAGTTAAGCATACTTAAATCTAATTTAAACCATTTGTTTTTAAATGTTACGTTTGGCGCATGATATTATAATTGTGTCTTGTATTTGTAACCTCCACATTACTTCTCAGAAAGGTTAATAAAAAGAAAATTTTGAGGAAATGATGTGATAAAATTTTAAGTACTGTCAGAAAAAAGGCTAAAAAAATTTTCGGGACTTCATAAATGCTGCGTTAGTAAAAAAAAAAAATTGGTGTTTCCAAGAAGCCCTAAATGTCACATCATCCAACAAGTGAGGCTCACGAAGAGTGTTTTAATGCTGCAGAATTCCATTCAACTTTCCAACCTTTCAAGGCATAGGTATTTTTGATATGTTTCTTTATTTTGACAAGCTGAGCAGCTACTAAAATTGTCGACGAGCGATGAAGTGAACCTGGGTTGACACATTCATACAACTTCCTCTTACTGCCTCATTATTGTCAGACAGTCCATAAACAGTGTGTCTATCCACCGCACCTGCATGAGGTCTTATTGTTTGCCAGTCCCTCAGGTGTTTCTTAATATGACAGTTATTGTTTGAAATGTTCCCCAACATTCCCTTGGTCTGGACAGGCGATCCGCCATGAATATCTAGGAGATGGCAAGTCGCATCAAAATAACACTTTTACACTCTGCGGAAGAGCTGCCTCGTGTGCCCAATACTTTCGCTTTATTATTCGCCTTTCTCAATACATCACCTCTCAGATCCATCAAAGCCAGATACCCAGTAGAAAATCAACTTCTGAGGGGACTCTAGTTTTTTTAGCAAGCATTATCTCAAACATTATCCCTGGAGAGCGTTTCAGTCCCGGCACCGGGGGTCAACATGTCTGTCTCTTATTATCTGTTGCATGGAGGCCTACCCGTCCTCTGCTTGTTCGATGCACCTTTTTGTTTCGGATGGCGTCGCTGTAAATTGCTTCTGTCAGGACAGATAAGCAGCTCAATGGAGGAAGTTTCCCCTGTACATTTTAAAAATAAAGGTTCCAAAAGGAGGGTTTCCGCAGTGATGCCATAAAGTAACCTTTTTTGGTTCCCCAAAGAACCTTTCAGTGAACTGTGCTTTTTTTTTTTAATCTAAAGAACCTTTTCCACTATGAAGAATGCTTTGTGGAAAGGATGTTAAAGATTCCTCATAAAACCATAGAAGCCACAAAAAAAAGAGTTATTTGTAAGAGTGTATTGGCCTACGTGAGTTCAACCAGCTCCATATAGTATTTGCTGATGTAATTCTTCCTATTCGCACGCTCTAAGCGGGATTCGAACCGGGATCTTTGGCGTAGGAGGCGGGCACTCTAACACGGTTGCTAAAGACTGCAACCTCTAGTGTCAATCGCTAGAGCGCCTCTTGTGATCAGGGGAGTGAGGTTTACACACAGCTATTACTGGCCTACGTCCGTTACACCAGCGCAGTCTCATCCCAAGACGTCAAATAACTGACGTCTTGGGACGTCTTTTGACCATACGTCAACATCCGTCTTTTTAGGGTACCCTTAAACGTCGGTTAGATGACGTTATCGGATCCTAACCCTACCTCAAACCTAAACCTACCCCGCCACCTAACCGACGTTAAAGGTATAGCGTCAGTTGTATGACGGCCCGGGATCATGTAACCGACGTTTAAGGGTACCCTAAAAAGGTGGATGTTGACGTATGGTCAAAAGGCGTCCCAAGACATCAGTCATATGACTTCTTGGGATGAGACTGTCTCAACCTCAACCTCACTCCCATCTGGGTCACGGCACCAAATGTAACCGGTCCTACTCAATCCATTGACGTAACATTGACGTAAACTTGCTCGATAACTCACCTGGTTTAGCGTTGCACTTGCGAAGTGGGAGCGGATGTGGGTACCGCGAAACAAATCACAATAAAAGAGTTCAAAAACAAAGAAGCTTACAATATAAAATGGCATGTTTTTATTTATTTTTTAACACTATCGGTGAGATAGGGAGGGTTTAGTGTAGCTGGTACATTATTTCCAAATGCGATAGATACAGTATTAGCCTTTTATCAAATGTGTTCCCTGGAGAGCGATTTCAGTCTCGGCCCAGGGGATCAACATGTCTGTCTCATATTATCCATACCATGGAGACCTACCCATCTTCTGCTTGTTCGAAGAACCTTTCTGTTTAGGATGCCGTAGCTGGAAATTGCTTCTGTCAGGACTAGGGTTGGGTATCGTTTGAATTTGAACGATTCTGATTCCGATTGCGATTCCTTGTTTCGATTCCGGTTCCTAACGATTCTCGATTCCGATTCTTTTAAGAGGCAGGGTCAAAAAAGTTTAGCTAACCTTGCTAACCAACGGCCTTTCGGAAGGAAATACTCCTTCTGTAAAAATACTCCTTTTGTCACAAATTTTGCATTTTGCCAAGATTTCGTTATTTTTAGAAAAGTGAAGCCACACTTTGGATCGCCGACGTAAGGTACTCATGTTCGACTCGCGTGGTTATGCCAACACTTCTGGTAGACGCTTCTTCATGTTCAGCGGTTTCTTCTTCCGCTCAGCGGACTGTGAATATCGAAACTAGGAATCTAAATTTTAACTTTTGAACGATTCCGGGAAAAACGAAAAGTTAGTCTCGGTTCCAATCGATACTCGATTCTCGATACCCAACCCTAGTCAGGACAGATAAGCAGCTCTGTGGCCTCCGTGGGTCTCAAGCCATTTCACGGACAGGGCTTCGATTAAGACTTAGTTCTATAAGTAGATTTTGTTAACGCGCCTAATGAGAAACATTACTTGTGTGTAACTTGAGACAAAACAATGGAACATATTTTAAGATGGCTTTCAACTCAAACATGCATTTGAGTCTGGGACTAGGCTTAAGCCCGGTCTGTGAAACTAGTCTGTTTTGGTGGTTCTCAACCTCTCCTCTTTATTAACTTTATGTTCAAAGGATTTAAACTTCATATAGTTAATTTATTAGATGAGGATGTTTGATGTTCCGCATGTAGCCACGAACCCTTCACTTTAAGAGGAAAGATGAATCGGTGTATCAGTATCACTCATGTTAAAAGTGCAACCGAGTTCTGAACTTTTAATGACTCTAGATGTAGAATACTAGTAAGAGTCGTTCTATTTGAGAAGTGTTTGAACCTTTGCCTTAAATTAGTTGAGTATTCAAAGCCATCCCCTTTCTGGAGCTCGACATAACATGGCTTGAAGCTGGCAGCTATCAGGTCTCATTCGTTAAAAAACCTAAGACAGGTCCATCAGCGGAAAATGAAGGGCTGCCTTAATTGAATTTGTTAGAAAATTAATGACAAATCTTAAATTAATTCTGTCGTTCCAAGTCCACATTTCATTTTTGTAGGTTGACCTGACAGGCGATAAGTGAAATAGTTATGAACTGCAGTGTTTGACAACCTATCCACCAAATGTGCTTCCTCAGACACCAAAACACCATCGGAAAGGACTTCCTGGCAGTGGTACAATGCAAGCCAATTGCAAATGACAGATCACCATGAAGCAAATGAGCTCTTTGCTTTGTTGAGTCTGATATTTGTTTTCGCGCCCCTAGTCTGTGTACACGGGAGATCAGATATGGTTAGACATGGTCATGCACAGCTGATATAATGAGATTAGGCAGTCTCTATAGAGATTGTCCATGTAAGAGATTCAGCTCAATTCTTAAAGAACACGTGTAAAATAGTTAAAGCTGATAAGCATGAAATATAGATGATTAAATAAACTATAATACTCAAATTATTTTGTTCTAGAAACTGATGGCAAATCCTGTCAAGATGTATCTTTTCTCATTAGGCATCATAGCGAACATCACATGTAATGAAAAACCGTCTGTTTATGTCAGTGAGATTTGGAGGGATGGTTATCTGTCAGTTGGATGATTGCACAACATTGATGTGTTTTGAAACAATTTCATATTCAAATCATTAAGGGGAAAGCCGAGTTAACATCTTATGGGAAAAAAAAATCTTTTTTGAGAAAAGCCCCTAAATGAGGAAAATAAATTGTTGTGGCAGACAAGTGAAGTTAACACCCAGAATAGATAAATAATGGCTTTTGAAATCAATATGGTTAGTTTTACATATCATTGAACTAAACCACTCACAGAAGCCTACAGTATCACTGTCTTCCTGCATTTATTTTAATCACACATTTTGAATTATAAAATTACACTAAATTAATGCATTAAATTGATAGACCCGTCTTCTTCACCAAAGTCAGGTTCTCAGTTCAGGTTTCATCTTTATGCACAGCCTTTTTTCTGCACTGTAGTTTCTTCTTTTGTTGCTTGTTGGGTTTCGATGGTTGCAACTTGCTGCAATAATGTAGAATTTAATTTACTGAATGAAAATATTCCAGCATTTTTCTCCATATAATGCACTTCACTGGGAACCAACTGGTTCAAGGTCCAAAAGACACTTTCAGTGCAAAATGCAAACTGTTCAAAGGGCTGGTATTTTTGTTTTGTTTTTTTTTGTTTTTTTAGACATAAAAAAGCATGTCTAATAATTCAAATCATGTATTATTATTTTTTTTTTTTTTTACATATATAGATATATGAAAAAATTCACACTAATTCTGGTTTTCTGTTAATAAAATTAAGCCATAAAACACTAATTTTATCATAAACTTTTTGTAAAAATAACATGCTGCACAATGAGCTTTACTGTTAAAATTAAAACATGGATTATTCCTTAAATTCAGTTTTGTTTAAAAAAATCATAATTTATTCGTATCAGTGTTAATGTATTATTACATCTGGACATTTCCTATTTGTACTGTACAACAATATATTTCTATCAAGTTAAACCGAACTTTTATTTTGACGGGTTGCCGTGAAGCCCTTTGGAGTTTCTGTGTGTTTGTCATGATCATCATGATGATAGTTTCACAAATGAAGCGGTTAAATGATCACGAAGTGACTTTCAGAGTGGATCTAGAGCCTGGAGAGGAAGATCAATCATTTCTGTCTTCATATAGGCGCAAAATAACAGTGCAAGCGTCACACGTGCTGTGTGTGTGTGGTAAATACAGCTGCATGTCGGCTGCACTATTCATTCACACGGAACATACGATTCATACGAACAGGATTCGTATTTAAATAGTATTTGTGGTTTAATATTCACACACACTAGTCTACATCGCGATTTTTATTTCAAGTGTACTGAACCGCTTTCTATTTATTCCTCGAAAATATACAGTAAAATCCTTTTTTATGACTGGATTTCGTCAGCATTTTAGGGGGGGCGGGGGGTCGTTTTGGGGGGGTGGGCCGCCCCCCCTAAAACAATGGTAGGCGAACAATGGTAAACAATGGTAACACTGTTATTTATTCATTTGTGTGTAGTAAACAGTGTCTGGGGGATTCAGAGGCACGCGCGCTCTTACAATTCCGTCATTTTTGCGCTCATGCGGACGCATCAAACAAGGTTTTACACTTGCAGCTCAGCCCCAGTAACAGCTCATATTAGCCAGCTAAACTTTTACTACCCTGACAGAATAAATACGTAGTTGGATAGTTTCATGTGGTTCTTCTCCCTCGCTGTATTATGGGTTTGCTATGTGGGGAGAAATGTGCTGGTTACGTTCGTGAGATAATCAGCTGATTATTATTATCATATTATACTCTACAATGGCTTTGTAAACGTTATCCATGATGTGTTTTATAATGGACTGTGGTACATAAACTTGGCTCACTCTGGCTATTCTCTGCCGTCTCAGACGATACGTTTGTCCCGTTTTAGCCACCGTAGCTTCTTCGAAAGGCTGAGCCCTTAGTGCAACTCGCAACCGAACCGCTAGATGTCGCTAAAAATCACACACTGCACCTTTAAATTTGGAAAATCAGGCAGTGTAAGTTTGATTTACAGACATTATTTGAACAAGGTTGTGTTTTTCTCACACCGCCTGTGTTAAAATTGTGTTACCAACAGTTTTTCATCTAAATCAAGGGATCATGGACTGATAAAAACACACGGAAAGCCAGACAATAAGATTAGAGCGACAATTTTTGAGAAAACTCTTGTGTGCAGTATGCGTCAGATGGTTCATAAATGTTGATGGGTGGTCTGAAACGCATGTGCCTCATTTCTCTGATAAATCCGTATATGTGACACACTCACTGACACAAAATGTATTGCTCTTTCTCTCACAAGGCTCAGGTGAAATGTTCATCCTTCTGATGGGCCATGAGCACAGCCATACGGAGGTGTATGTTATTCCAATTACACTGATGGGTAGCAGCAAAGGTTGTTTCCAAATCATCTCTTCCAAGCTGTGGCCTGTCAGCATCACCAAAGCTCTCGTTAGCTGAGGCTCATCGCAGATCTCCTGTCTGAGATTTCTGTGACTTCATTCCCCTCAACCTAGGAATCTGATGGAGCACAGCAAATTTAGACTACTTTGAAGGATTTTAAGATGCCGCCTCAACATTTATAGTTGTTATATTCTACCTGTAAAAATGGAAAATGTGCATTTATTACGGGCCTGTTTCTACATGATCTAACTCTTAAAAATGTCATTGGTGTAACCTGGTTGTAGTCAGGTTGATTTGGTCA
Organism: Pimephales promelas; assembly: GCF_016745375.1. The sequence goes on along the minus strand of NW_024121499.1, from coordinate 4,863,020 downwards.
TATTAAATAATACTGTATGGTAACACTTTGCAATAAGGTTTCATTAGTTAGCATTAGTTAACTACTTTAAGAATGAACAATATTTCTATAGCCTTTACTAATACATTATTAATGACTGTATTTTATTAACTAACATTCTAATAATAAATACTGCAACATATGTATCGCTCATTGTTAGTTCATACATTAACTAATGTTAACAAGTTAAAGTGTTTAGGTGTTACCTGTAACATTTTTGACCTGAATTAAACCAGTTGCTTTAGATATTACTATTTTTACTGGATGTTTCCCGACAAAATATTTGTATAGGTTTGCAATATTTTCTCAAATGATGAATAAAGTGCCACACTTCTATATTATATAAGTAAACAATCTTAATGATGAACAAGTTACAGAATAATTAATTTGTGAAGATGCTTAAAATTGTTAAGCTTTGCTTATAATAAGTAACACTGTAAATTAAAGTGCTATGGGAATAAAGCTTTAAAAAATGTCATTCAAGAATCATACAAATAAAAAATTAGGTTTTTAAATAAATGTTTACAGGTTAAAAGTACTTGTGTACAAATATCATGAATTATTAAAGGAGAACTGTGGTCAATTTTACCATTGAGCACATTTTTGCTGTGCTGTCAGTACCTTTGGCGTCATATAGGTGACACCATATGACATTTCGTCGAAATACTGCGCACATCCTTTAGCGTCAATATGAGATGCAGACCTAAACCTACCCATAACATTGTGTGTTATATTGACGCTAAAGGGTGCCATGTGCATAATATTTCAACGAAATGTCATATGGCGTCACCTATATGCCTACACCTTGTTATTGTCTTTTTAAAATTTGCACCCTGTTGACTTCAATGGGGCATGTTCTAAACCTGCTTTTAGCCTCTTATCATCCTTGATTTGTCATTACAAGTGCACAGCCATGTGAGTGGTGTTATTAAGAGAGACCACGGTCAATCTGACTGCAGTAGATGTGAAAGATATAAATAAAAATGATGTTAATTTAGCAAGCTTACATACCTGTTTTTACTTCCTGTTTTCAGTCAAAGTCCACAGTAGTCGATTGTCGAGTACACACGCGCGATTTTTGTTGTGTTTGTCTGTACTGAGAGCCATAGACATCATATATGTAGACGCTCCATCGACCGCTCCAGCCTATTGGCACAGATGAGCCGTGGGGCCGCCATCTTAAACCGGTCATCCACTCCGCTCAGTGTAATCTGTTTGGCAGGTGATATGAGCTGTCAGCACATTTAAAGGAGCTGTATTTAAGATTGTGGCCAAAACTGGTACTGCAATCTGTTTCAAATTATTGTAGAGCAGTGTATCCCCTCCCCCCTGACTCGAGGTTGCCAGATAGGCTGCAGGATCCAACATTTTTTATCCCACACGTTTGTTTCTGCAGCTGTGGTAACTAGAGCAGAGCTGGCAACCCGAATGCTGCAACACTACTGACTTCGTGATTGGTAGATCGGTGGAGGGTGGAGCATCAGACCAAAACACGACATGACAGTTGAGGGCTGCAACTTCACTTTTTAAATGACAATATAAAACGTTTCCTTTCCTTCCTCTGTATAAGAACAACTCCTCCATGTGGGGTCATGGGCACTCGTCATCTGGTATTTCTACGGAATTTTCAATGAATTCAGTGTCTCAAATGTCCATGTCCATTACGGCAAAGTTCTTTGATAACACTAAAATACAAACTGAAGGACGTGTGAGGACGAATATAGCTCTCCAGGAACCGGGCTTTTTTCCCGCTCCAAACACAAGGGTTTTTATTGGCCCGCCCACGATCAGTTATTTCCATTGGATACCCAAATGCTGGTCAAAGATTTGAATAATTGTTGAATTCGAATTGTACAAGTACTTTGTAATTAATGGGATTTGTAAAGTAGTGAAGTACATTACTTAACTTAATTTGTACTCAAGTACAAGGAAAATTACAGACTAAAAAATGTACTCATAAAAGTACAAGTACACGAAAAAACTACTTAATTACAGTAATCTGAGTAGTTGTAATTCGTTACTTCCACCTCTGAACTTACCACTAAAATCAGAGGGGAATAACACTGATGTAGAAGCACCTAACCCTGGTTGTAAGCCTAAACTTGACACAAACTGTAAACTTCAAACCGTCAAATCCGATTGGTTAATTGGAATGTTGCTTCAGGGTAAACAAAAATGCTGATGCAGGACCATTAACATCATCATCAACACCTCTGTTTGAAACATGTCAAAGTTCACACATCTTCCAACACTTCTTCATACAAAGTCCCAGTATGCAGATAATCAATCTTTCACACACATAGACACAAAGAACAATTAGGATACACTTTCAAAGTTTACAAAACAGTTGCGCTCTCACACGCTTACATCTTCAGGTCTCTCATCGTTTCCCATGATAACAAGCTAAAATGATGCTCATTTAACAGCCTGTGCCTGTCTTGTGTGAATGATGTTGAGCTATACTGAGTTGAATAATTAGCATGCCTCCCTCCCATGACTGAACCTGCTAATCAAGTGGTAATGAAGGCAGTGTCATCCACACAGTGTGTTTGGATAGAAGACTCCATCACAATGAATTTCAACAATACTTTGAATAGGTTACTAATTAATTACATTGCATGTTTAATTTAACTTTCTCCATGGATGTCTAGTCGCCACCCCTCAAAAAATACTGTTTTTTTTTTTTATTAATAAATGGTTATTTCACCCAAATAATGCAAGCACCGTCATTTTGTGGAAAAAAGAAAGCCGACACAAGTTCGCTGTCTAGGAGGTCTTATAAATTTAAACGATCTGTTTGTGCAAGAAGCTTAACATTATTTACAACATTATTACCTGATGTTGCCTCGGCAAACGGTCCTGAGCGCGTACTGGAGCACAAGCTTCTTGACGCATAATGCGAAACTGTGAAAAGTCAATGTTCCCAATTGAGATCTCGCAAGTGAATGTAAAATGTATATATGTAGGTTGTGGCATTCGGGATAAGCACATGTAAGTACCACTTTGAACAACACAACACACGCATCTTCCTGCTCTGTTGTAAGCAAACACAGAGGTGAGTTTGCACCTTTGCATGAGTCATTACTCTCATGAATCTCAAAGTGACGGTGGCCATTGACTTGCATTGTATGAATCACCAAGGACCATGGTTTCAGAAAAAAATCTTTTTTACTGAAGAAAAAAAAAAACACCTACATTTTGGATAGCCTGAGAGTGAGTATATTATGGTCTATACAAATCTCAAGGAGGTAATAACCTGGAGCAATTTATCCATTTTTACTTTTTTTCCCATTATAGACGAATCCGGCGAAACTACCGGAAGTAAGCGGGCGCCATTACTGAGCTGTTGCTGGGTAGCGTTGCGCCATTGCCTCCTATTGTTTTAGTTGCAACTTGCGTCCACTGGAATAAACAGCCTGCGTTTTACGACTGTCACTAACGTTACAACGTTAGCCCTTGTATAATGTCGAGTGGGTAAACAGTTTCCGTTATAAATTGTTTCTATGGTGGCAGTAAAATTTCAATTTTGAAGAGAAAACATTGTGAATACCCCGGGTCGAGTGCCCCTGTCTGGTGCCGTACGGTTTACAAAGATTTCCTGGGCGAGTACAAGACGCGGACATTCGCGTAAAATAACAAATTAGAATAAATTATATACAATAATAATAAATTATTTAATGACATAAGTAAAAAATATAATAAATATGTGATATAGTGATCAGCAAAATCTCCTCTCTTGCTATTTTTTATATTCAATTAACATGCTATGGTCATTAAATGGCTTTCCTGAGCTAAATATAACGTTATGTGACATAATTGTTCTCCTGCTGTACGTTATATTGACCTCTTTCCATGGTTTAAAAACACTAATTGGTCGATATTATGTATACTTTCTAGCTCTAACGTTACCTTACCCTTGCCCGTTGCAATGTGAAAATGAGATAAATAATGGACACAAATGAAAAACATGAATTTGTTTATTTGATTTCATTTATTTATTTATTGTTGCCAAATGGACAGATCTTTTTATAGTTTCCTCGTTAGCAAACGTTAGCCTAGCTAGCTTACCAAGCTATTTTCATAAATAATCTGTAAGATCGTTTGTACCTTCATCTGTGACTGGAGGCCACTGTCTAACATCATCAACCCAACAAGTCATTCTGCCTGGCTGTAGCCGTCATCGAGGGTGCGTTCGCGTTATCACCGAGGTTTGTTTACATACCGGTGCATATGTCTATGCCAGTGTAACAGCTCAGTAATGGCGTCGCCACAAGATGGCAGCCTACACAGAACGCTCGTCGGATTCGTCTATTGTCTTTAGGGGGTAGATGAGTCTCTGCCAATTGTTATGCATTTCTGGTTGGTCTTTCCCATTAGATTACATTCATCAGTCCATGTAATATTTAGAGCCAGACCGATATATCGGCAGGCTGATATTATCGGCCGATATTAGGCTTTCCAAAATATCGGTATCGCCAGTTATAATGGCTGATAAATGAATATTTCAAAAATAAAAACGGACGAAACACGCTTGAACCATGTCATGAGTGTTGGAGTATAGTTTGTCCACCAGAGGGCACTACACCGTTCCTGTTGGCAACACTCGTTGAGTTGGTCACGATACGTACATTGCTTGAATAACCAACGCATTCTCATCCTTCAACGTCATATAGAACGCTATATGACAAAACGGCGCTATACTACGCACATGGCACCCGTTATCGTTAATATAACACGTGCTGTGAGGGCTAAGTTTAGGTGTGGGGTAGGGTGTGCGTGTCATATTCACGCTAAAGGATTTATAACGTCTTGGGTTCGCGTGTTATATTAACGATAAAGGGTGCCATGTGCGTAGTATAGCGCCGTTTTTGCATATAGCGTTCTATATGACGTTAAAGGATGAGAACGGGCTGGAATAACAATTAAAAGAACATCCCCATCAGTTCTCTTAACTCAAATAAGCATGACAAAATATGTGACTATCTTGTTCAGTTTTGCTGCTGTTAAATAGAGAGTGAATCGGAATTAGCTAGTAATAGTTATGTTACATTGTTAGTGTAGTTGACAGATCGTTCTTTTAACTTGACAATGACAATGTGACTGAAGTATTTCTTTAATAGCGCGTGACAGTTATAGCAATGAGACGTATGTATGTTTTACAGTTTGCAGTATGACTTAATCCATTGCTAAATTATTGCTCGTCATAGGCTAGCTAACCATAAAGCTAGCTAATGTGACTATCATTAGTCTGTTCTGTTGTGACAATAAAATAAACAAGTTTCTTTTTAAAATGTATTATCATTATTTTAGTTAAAACTCATAAATAACTACAAATAACTAATGTTAGGGAAATCTGTTAATGTTTTGTTGTGCGTTTCTGAAATAAAAATAAAAAAATATCGGCCGATATATCGGATTTTAAAAACCCAAAAATATTTGTATCGGTATGGGCCTTCAAAATACTTTATCGGTCGGGCTCTAGTAATATTTATGCACTACTAATATTTTAAAAAAAATAATTAATGTGAATCATTCGTGTGATTTTAAAGCTGAATTTGGCTGCTGAAAATAGCTTAAAACTGACATTTAAAAATATATGAAAACAGAGAACAAGATTTCACAATACTGCTGTTTATAATTAAAATAAATTCAGTCTTGATAAGCTTTTCTGCTTCCCTTCTAAGGTTCAATGTTGTATTTTATATGTATATATTATGCATCGCTGTCGCGTTTTATTTGCATCTACGAGAGTAAATTTCCAGGCAACATTTCAAAAGCGATTTGCAGTGAAAGCCATTTGGGTGTGTAACATATTTTGACCTTGTTCTCTATTCATTTATTCATGCATCAGTGCAGTTTGTGGCTTTAGAGGGTGGATTTTAATTTGTTTATGGATCACTTTGTTGTTGATAATGTTCTGTGGCCCTTGTATTTGGCCCCTGCCTGACCTGGGACAAGTACTGCCTGATTATGGCTTGAGATGGATTGGCTCTCCACATGAATGTTAGCTCTTGTTGACCTGCCAGAAACAGACATAATTATCCACTGATGTGAGTGTGTGTGTGTGCGGATGAGTGTTTAACTACACGCACATATAAGTTTTAAGAATAAACTACAGTTTTCTGGAACTTTGTCAGACGCACATTTACACATCAGTGAGAGCTCTTTGTGTGTTATAGGCCTATGACAGTGGGGTAATACCAGAGACCATATACAGCAGACAGGAGAAATTCAAATTTAATTCAACCTGAATTAATATGGTGGCTCTAGTAAAGGAAGTCCCGCCTTCTGAGTACAAGCAAAGTACATTAAAAACATGCACATTGACCAGACCTGCTTCAAATAAAAATATGAATTGATTTATGACAGTTTAACCTTTTTTATGGTAAGATAGGAACTGTACTTAGAAATGGAAAGGGACTGTCTTAGTAAATTGCACTTTAAAAAACACTTTAGGGAACACAATACTGCTTATTGACCACAAGTAAGGCAAGTAAGTGCAAATTTATAACTTCTGAGAGTCTGAGTGAATTTGTGTGCTTTTAATTCGTTCTCTCTTAAGAGAAGTCATTTGTATGTTTCTTTTTGTGGTTGTTCCTTGTTGCTATGTTAAATCTATATTGTGTTGTATTTGTTGATTTGTGATTCTGTGTTATTTTCTTTGCATGAGCTGGGGGTTTCTGGAGCGGGGGGGATAGCTGCTATAGTGTGTGATGATTACACCTATAGGCCGACTAATTTCTTGCATTCAGTCTTCACTTGTGTGTGTGTGTGTGTGTGTGTGTGTGTGTGTGTGTGTGTGTGGGCGCGTGTATTGGGTTACTGGGGCTCCTGTTAATTTGGCAGCTAGCCTGTACCTCCAGGTACCTCTGCTGCCTGGTCAACTAGCTTAATTTAAATATAGTATAATAATCAGTGTTGTGCAAGTTACTTCCAAACTGTAATACATTAGGTATTACTTGTTACTGTTATTTAAAAGTAATTCATTACCTTACAATATTACTGTCTCAGAATTGTAATGCGTTACATTACTCATGTATTACTTTTGAGTTACTTTCACCAAAATAACTAGAACAACTTTGGGGCTGTAACGATATGCAATATGAAACCGAAATCGCGATTCGCCACACGACTCAGATCCACGAACAGAATCGCGACACACCTCTTCCAACTCCAGCGTTATTCTCCTTACCGTCCAGATCCAATGCTGCCTTATCTTTAAATTAGGCTATTAGTATTATTTGAAGTTAACATTATAAAATACGTAGACCTACACCACAAAACTAGTTAAGGAGCATTATGGACATTTGCAGTCAAAACTTGAAATAAAAATTCTCAGAAAATATATGTATTGAAACATATATAGGCTACTTCCTCAAAGGACTCCAGACATTAGACAAATATCAGTCTATGTTTTATTTTTATTATTAGGGAAAAGACAAACATTCATGCGTGACAAAAAAAAATAGGAGGCAAAACATATTTTTTGTAATTCTGTTAATTACACTGAGCAAATCGGATGAGGAAGGGTTGGCTCTCCAGTCTCCATAGAACTTAAAATATTCATTTTATTTTAGTTTTCGTGTTCGCATTTATGAGGAAAAAACAATGTTACAGACGCGACCGCTCTGAACTGGCACTAAAAGACTGCTTTAAAACTTTCACATAGTCTGTTGCCTTTAAGAAGTAAAAGCAGACAATACACTGTAATACAACTGTAATACAAGGCTCACTGAACATGTAACGAGTAAAATATTACTGAAAATTGATTAGTAATACCTTACACTACTGCGTTACAGCAAAAAGTAATATGTTACTGTAATGTATTACTTTTGTAATGCGTTACTCCCAACACTGTTTATAATTACCAATAAACAGCCAATATGCTAGTAATATAAATGCTAATAAGCAACTAGTTAATATTGAATATGTGTTCCCTAATCTAAAGTGTTAACACATTTTGATAAGTATTTTGTGATGGGTGTGTGCATGTGTAAAAACAATAAATTCACTCAAGCAGCAAATATGACAACATTCAAAAAATGTATCTTGAATTAAGTTTGTGTGCGTGTGTGTAAAAAAAAAGAAATTTACTCAAGCAGAAAATATGACAACATTCATAAAATGTATCTTGAATTAAGTTTGTGTGCGTGTGTGTAAAAAAAAAGAAATTTACTCAAGCAGAAAATATGACAACATTCAGAAAATGTATCTTGAATTAAGGTTATTTTTGTTAAACCATTGATGAGGTTTATGCTTGAAACAAGAGAAAATGTAAAAAAAATTTAAAAAATAAATGTGATATGACTTAAAATGTTCAACATGTTAAAAATGGTCAACATTGCAGCCAAAGATGTCATTTTCTCTCAGAAAAGCCTCCATATCGGCGGCTTTAAGGCTGTGCTCGGCATGGACATTCACAGTGAGCAACAATCGCGGCTGGACACACGTCAGTCACATGGCCTGTTAAATAGACTCCCTCCTTGGAAGCTCTCGGTGAGGTGAAAGGTCGGTGAGCCGTGTCTCTGATGGAGATGTCTGATGTGGCCGCTTTTGTGTTGAAGCAGAACATCACACATATAGACATCTATTGATTTTGAACAGCTCTTGTTGCAATTTTTCCCAGAACAATCCCAGCGTGTGTCACGGTAACACTCATGCGCGCAGCAGGAGAGCAGCGGCTTCCTCAGAAATGCCAAAACCGAGCCATTCGGATAATAAATGCCTTCGGAAACAAGCCCTTTGTTTGTTATTTCTGCCTGTGTCAGTCAGGCGAACCCCGCAAGGTTGCGGTCATGTAATGAAGACATCAAAAAGGAAGCGTGCTACTCATCTGTAGTATCTAAGTATGCTCTCTGCACATAAATAAATCAAGAATGTGCTTCCCACCAGCCCTGCCTTTCCAGAATCCAGCTTCCATGCTTTTACTGTTACAGTACATAAGGGAGATCTGTTAGTCCATAATTGACCACTTTCTATTTTTGCCATTATTTCATGATACTGTTTATTGCGGAGCCCCTGAAATTACATGGTGGTGGTTAAAACAATGAGAAGTTCTCGAAAAACGTTTGTGATTAAAAAAATATACTGTAAGTTGGATTTGCTATATTTCAGTGCTTTTGCAAGCAATTGCAAATGGCAGGTAGGTAGTGTAACCTCTATCACAAACTTGACTAATGTAAGTTTGAATAATTTTCATTTTACTCTTGTATCTTTCTCTGAAGTACGAATGGCATTGTTAGGCCTGGACTGAGAAAAAATCTGCTGGCCCAGACCAGATTGAGCCATATTTCCTCAAAACTGCTGCAAATCTGATTGCTGATCCTATCTCCTCCATTTTTAATCTTAGTCTATACAGTGGTTCTATCCCTAAGTCATGGAAATCTGCATTTGTTCTCCCACTATTAAAAAGTGTAGACTCATCAGTCTTATACAATTATCGGCCAATCTCCAGACTATCTGTCTTGGCTAAACTGTTCGAGTCTCTTATAAATGAGCTAAACTCAACTTTTATTTAGTTTACAACTGTATTCTAAGGCTACGTTCACACTGCAGGGCTTAATGCTCAATTCCGATTTTTTTAAAAAATGTGTTTTTTTTGCAAGGCCATTCACATTTCCAATTAAATGCGACCTTTTGTGATCTCCTGTGTGAACGTGAAATGACCCAGAAGTGACCCGCATGCGCAGAAGATTAATCAACGGTCAACGACGTCACTTGTTTTTTGCGGAATAGTCCTTTTTTTTATTATTATTGCCACAGCCCATATACAAACACAGACAACATTTATTTTATCGACGGGCAAATTTGCACATAAATGTAAGATTTTTCCGATCCTCACCGAGGCTCGTCATAAACCCCGTTTAATTGATAGTGCGCGTCCTCGGCGCTCCTTGCTTTGTCACCTGCAGCCGCGGTGCGACACTGGTGGTTGGTGTTGCCAGATTGGGTGTTTTTTCGCTACATTTTAAAGCATATTTACATGTGTTTTAGCCAGGTTTTCGCCTGGAAGGCTCTATAGAAATCAATCTGGCACCCTATGTACAAAGTTATACTGAGAGAGAGCGCACGTTCACAGACACCAGAATGAACGTGTTCACAGTAATGTTCGTCAGGCAGTAATGCAGTATATGAACGCGTTCAGGCACAACACTGGGGAAGAGACACGTCTGCAGCGGCCCATAACAGTGCAGAAACGCGTTGGAGTTAGCGTGTATTGGCTAGCTACAAGTGCGTGCAATGACGTGCAGGTCGGATATATGTGACCTGGCCGTTCAGATTGAAGTCGCATTTCAAAAGATCGGATACATATCGGATTTGGACCACATACCCAAGTGGCCTGGATCGCATTTGAAAAGATCGGACCTGTGTCGTTCAGACTGTCATGAAAAAATCAGATACAGGTCGCATGGGGCAAAAAAATTGGAATTAGGTAATTTCAGCCTGCAGTGTGAACGTAGCCTAAGTTCCAATTAGTCTTGTTTCTGGAAAGGACACAGACAGTGGAATGCAATAACATAACAATGCAAAACATAATGCTACGATATTAATATGCATAAATTGTGATACGTACAAATGTGTACGTCGGTGGATTTATTGATACGTAAATAAATTACGTTTTTGTGCTGTCAATACGTAAATATTTTACGTTTTAGTACTGTAAATACGTCAGTATTATACGTTTCTGCGCATATAAAACGTAATTATATATATATATATATATATATATATATATATATATATATATATATATTATATATAATATAATTATATATATATATATATATATATGATAGAACGACACTTTAAGTACAAATACATACGATCGCGTTGAAATGAAACATGGCAGCAGAAGAGAGGCGAGGAATCGCTCTTTTGCGACTGGAAGGAAGAGATAATTCTTCCAAAAATTAAAATTGTGTCATCATTTACTTAGCCTAATTTTGCTTCTGTGTGGCTTTCTTTCTTCTGTAAAACACAAAAGAAGATATTTTGAAGAACTGTTCTTCTTCATTAGCTATGTAATTGCATGGGAATTACACAATGTGTTCTGCAGAAGACCGAAAGTCAACCAGGTCTGGAATGACACAAGGGTGATTAAATGATGACAGAAATTTCATTTTTAACTGAACCATTTAACATCTAGCAAAGAGAGGCATGATTTGCTATGGAGGGACATGAATGGGACTTGGTTGTAATCCTCAATGACCTTCTATTATCACACTGGCAAGTTCAAGAGGTCTAATGAGGAAAAGAATGCGTTAGGGCAATTAGACTGAGCTACCTTGTCATGGGAGATGGGTGAGGAGGAGAAGTCGGAGACAGATGCTTTACCACCCACTCTTTCTCGCTTCCTCTCAGACTCTCTCTGTCCATCTTAAAGGAATGGAAAAGAATGTGAGAAAAATATAACATTCTGCAAGAAAGAAAAAAAATGCAATTTGTAATGTACAAAACATTACTTCCACAGATGAGAGATGAGCAGAAGAATATCTGCTCAAAGGAATCCACCACTGATGATGGCTATGGCAAAGCAAGCTTAAAGCTGAGCGGCAGATATTGCCATTGCAGATCACACTAATTAAATTTACACGTTTAAATATGTTTACCACAGCTGTGGTAACACCCCATGTAGATTTTTTTTTTTTTTAATACTGTACATTATTACATTTGGTGGTTTTAGCACTACTCGTGAAGAGCTTATAAAATGTGTAAAGGAGTCAAAACAGCGGCAGGAATCCCTCCGTCACACACACAAACACTAGTTAAAAAATAAATATACTAAAATATATTTGAAATACATTTGTTTTAGGATAAGTATACTAAAAATACATTTACATATTTATGTACTTCATATAAATACCCTGTAATTGTACTTTTAGTATAATAAATTGGTACTTAAAGTCTGTAATATACCTTTTTTTAGTTATTCGTAAAAACTGCTGAAGTTCAATTAAAAATATCACAATCAAAAGTATATTTGATTGTGTTGAAGTGGAACTATTGCAAGCATACTTTAGGTACACTTCAAATATCTTGAATTTAAAGACTGATATTATACAGTGATCATAATATCCTTACTAATAGTGATGTTAAACACATTTTAGGCTTAATATTAAGAAATGTGCATTGTGCAATAAAGAAGTCATTTAAATCAATAGAAGTTCAGGCGCATGTACAAGTCAAGAGCTTTCAAGTATGTACCTTCTTGAAATATTGATCAAAAATCGCTTTCCCAGGTGTAAAATGTGTTCTGTTCTAATGATTAGGAAAAACCTTCAGATATTAAGAGACATTACCAAAAATCATTAAGAGCCTGGTGAACTGTTAAGAAATAGGACATAATTTCAATAAACCTAAGAAAATGTTAAGCTTGACTTGCCTGATACAGTTTCCAGTTGCTTAATTGATATAAAATACATCAAAAATCCTATGTAAACAAGTAATTGTTAATTATTTTATTGCAGTTATGTACGATGCCACAAAAGACCATTTTGCAAAAAAGAAATAAGCAAACTAACAAATAAATCTCATGAGGGATCATGCCCTGGGACCCTGTTCACACTTCAACCCCTCAAACCAAAACTACGCCTGTACCGAACTGTGAAAGGCAATATCACAACTATGAAGAGGAATCTGCACATTTTAGGGTCTCATCTTCCCATTTTTGGTTTTGCTTACATGTCTTTGATCTGTGATATGTTCATATTTCATTTGAACCGCACCAGTTTGTTTCCATTCAGACGATTTTCTGATATTTAGAAGAATATCAGTAACCAGGCAGTTTCTGAAGCAGAAGAAGTTTTTATTTATATAGCGCCTTTCCAGAGGCTCAAGGTCGCTTTACTTGTACATACGTACAAAACATTAAACACCCATATACATTACAGCCACATATAATCACATTATCCACAATGCATGTTAAAAAGATATGTTTTTCACTGGGTCTTGAATGTTACCACAGATGAGGCATTACGTAGTGTAAGAGGTAGTGAATTCCATAGTTGAGGAGCATTAGTACTGAAAGATTTATGTAGACAAACAAACGGAAACAAGGGATGGACAGTAAACCAAGTTCAGCTGATCTAAGGGACCGCGTTGGATGGTAAGGGTGGTTTGGGTCAGACAAATATGGTGGAGCAAGACCATTTAATGCTTTGAACGTTAAAAGCAATACCTTAAAGTGTATACGTGATGCCACAGGTAGTTCGTGAAGCAGAGGAGTGATGTGGGGTGGGCAGAGCGCCTATGGCTGCAACAAACGAATATTTTGATAATCGATTAATCTAACGATTATTTGAACGATTAATCGACTAATCATCGATTATTTTGCCGGCTAATCATTACGTTTGGAACATTTATTCAGCTTTTTCAATTACGTAAAACATTGAGTTATACATATACTTACTATAATGTCAAAAAATGTATTCAGTTCAGCTTTTGAAATAGTTGTTTTAATGGACTTTGTGCCAACTAAACAGGTCATTCTCTTTAAGTTTTCAGATTTCGGTCCAACTCAAATCACACACAAACGCTCTAGCATTGTTTAATAGGACCACTGCTTTTCTTAGAACTGAAACAGAAAAATGTTCATTTACTTCAGGTAAGGTATAGTATTGCATTATCTAATAAAGGGATTTATGTTACCACTAGTTAGTTAGCTCAAGCTGGAGAACACTCAATTCGCACCGGCTCCTCTTTTGACGGGATGTTTCCTCTTTAAGTGCTCCAACATTAATTTCCTTCTCTTTGGACCTCCAGTCAGTTAAACGTCACACGTAGACTCACTATTGGCCGACGATGGCCATGTGTGTGATGCGTGTGAGTGACGTACAACAACAGATCATATGCTGTTAAACTCGAGGCCCAGAGAGAAGGAAATCAATAGTTGAAATAAATTCATCATTTTTGTTTGTTTTTTTTGCACACAAAAAGTCTTATCATTGCTTGATAAAGTTAAGATTGAGCCACTGTAGTCACTTGGACTATTTTAAAGATGTCTTTAATAACTTTTCGAGGCCGGCAAGTTTCAATTCCTCAAGAAGCCTATGGACTAGTATGGAGGAGTGATCCAGCTCTCAGATTTCATCAAATATATCTTAATTCGTGTTCCGAAGATGAACGAAGGTCTTACGGGGTTGGAACAACATGAGGGAGAGTAAATAATGACAGAATTTTCATTTTTGGGTGAACTATCCCTTTAATGAACCATTATGTTTTGATTACCTTAGAATGAGCCATTTCTATCTGCATACAGTGAAAAGTGTCACTGTATGTAGTGAAAACTTTTTACAGCCACTTTTTGGCTGTAAAAAAAAAAATGTAGCCACTTTTTACAGTGAAAAGTGGCGACATGTTTCTATGGTAGCCCTAAACGGACAAATGCGTTTAGTAACTATGACTATGTTGTTCTTCGTGCATAAGCTAAAGTCAGTGAATAAAACACTTGACACAATGATGAACAAGTATCATTAAAATTTAAAAATGAATAATTAATTAAACCTTATTTCTTAAGTTACTGTCGGCCACCGTCACTTCACCACTAGATGCTGCTAGAACTGCACCTTTAAAGCATGACAAGATATTGTTAAAACAATGTTTCAAGATGTACTTTAAAAGTAAAACCTTTAATTTTACTTTATTGCAAAGGGCACTTTTTAAATGAAACGGTCAGGAAAGTGCCACATATAAGTGGCCTTTCATTTAATCAATAGTATATTATCTGCAAGTACAGCTTTTTTTAAATGTGCTTTTAAGATCTGAAGCACACTAAATATTAGGGCTGGGTAATAAATATCGATTTCTCGATATTAATCGATTCTCTTTTTTACGAACCGATATCGATTCTTAAATCTCAAGAATCGATTAGTCATCCTGTTTCATTTGATGAATGGGACATTGTGTCGCGGCTGTCCGCATCCAAAAAATCGCAATAATCTTTGTCCTTTGTTACTATTGATATGAAACAAAGTCTCAATTTTCAAATTACGTCCATTTTCTTTAGAAATTCAAAAACATAAATAGCGTTTTGGCGCTGTGGCGTGAGATCGCTCTGGCTCAGCTCAAGAGAAGCAGCAGTGCTGATCCCTTGATATCAATAATACCAGTCACAGCACGAAATAAACATGAATGAGCATCTGAAAGTGTGTTAAAGATAGAGTACAACTTATCGAAATCCGTATCATGTCACATTGATTCGCTCAATCAGCGTTTCAACCGTGAAAAGACGTCAGTTAAACTAATCAATGTCATATCGTCATATTTACCTCAGGAAACCCACATAAACTCGTTAGTCAGCTAGAAAAAAATAACTCTAGAGAGGAGCATTTTGCTAAATATATACACCATATTACATATGCATTATAATCTTAATGTTCTTCAATATTTAATGCATATTTGAATAAATCTGGCAAGTTTTTATGACATCCACCATTTAAATGTTTATATTTCATATAATCTTCTTATTATAAATATAAATAAAAGTGTAATTTAAGTGTTTGTATAACTACAAAAAGTTTATTATTACCTTCATATTAGGCTAATGAAATCTATAGGCTACAACTAGACTCCCATGGTTTACAGCATTAGATAAAGAGATTTGATTCCCTTGAGAAAAATGGCCATTTATTGTAACTGATATCCAAAATAATCGATATTGAATCGAATCGTAATCGAAATCGAATTGAATTGCAAGCTTGTGAATCGAAATCGAATTGAATTGTGAAATTTGTCACAATACCCAGCCCTACTAAATATGCACATTCAAGACAATTAAGCACACTTCTTTTTCACAAGTGTGCATATTGTGTTGTCATGGCAACAAACCTGCAGACTGGATAAAATTTACACAGATATGGTTTGTAGGCAATTATATCACTGGTCTTGTGTTGTGTCATAGTCATACAATACAGTTACAATACAGTCGGCACTGCATACTTTTATTGTAATAACCTTACTGTTGCTGTTATTGAGGGACAAATCAAAATTATTTTCTGTTAATCATCATTATTTGACAAATTCTGTGGTAACATTCCTTTAACTAAATGAAAATGTGTTGACCGGCAGGAGAAATCAAAGTGGCACACTAGCGCCTTCCTGTGGTCAGTGTGAGCTCTGCATCTGAGACGTGTCTCGCCCCAGGCTTGATCTATCACAGATGGGAACATGGCTGGGTGTGATTCTCGAAAGCTGGCAAAGGAGCAATCGATCAGCCGTGTTATGAAAAGATGCTTAAATCATTCAACGGGCTTTCTAAAGAAGATGGCACCATTTCAATGCATCTCTGACAGCTAATGAGCCTAGCCACTGATTCTTAAATACTGGGACACAGCACACTACAGAACTAAAGAAAAAAAAGTTTACGTACAAACAATTTATTTTAGAATAATCTGTGTAGTCGTCTATTCACTGGTACAAGCTCCTTTGTTCCATTTTCTTCCATTTTCACAACACAGTAAGTTTCCCATATATTACTATGATAGAATGGGTTGAGAGTCAGATGGATATTTTATATAAATGCATATTTTTCATTTCACACATTAACTAACAGTAAAACATATGTCTAATGCATATATATATATATATATAATTTGTTGTATCTGTTAATATCATTTAATGGACCTGAGCTGACATTAACTCAAATTAAACTAATGTTACAAAGATGAATAAATTCTGTAATAAATGTATTGCTCATCATAATTCATTAACTAATGGGACTTTACTGTTATCAATAATTATTTTGGTAATACTTTAGTTTATGGGTCCATTTCTCACGGTTAAATAGTTTATTCTAACTAGCTTATTCGGAATGCATATTACTGGGATATTGTCTGTTTATTGGTGCTTATAAAGCACATATTAATGCCTTATTCTTCATGACCATATTCTACATCCCTTAATCTTACACAATACCTAAACTTAACATTACTAACTATTAATAAGCAGTAATTAGGAGTTTATTGAGGCAAAAGTTAATAGTTAATAGTGAGAGTTGGATCCTAATCTAATGTGTGGCCATTATTTTAGTTTTAAATCTTTAGATTTGTTTTGTTAGTTGTTAATTTTGATACAATGAAGAGAAGCTAAAATAAAACTATAACCTGTCAAACATTTGGAAACATAACAACGTTTTAGTGTAAGAAACATTACAACTTTTTAATTAAGTGTTTTATGCTCATCAAGGCTACATTTATGAAATAAAAAATACAGCAAAAAAACAGTAATATTGTGAAATATTATTGGAATTGAAAATAGTTTATAGTTTAGCCTATTAAAAATGTTTTTTATTCATCAAAGTTGAATTTTTGGCATCATTACTCCAGTGTCACATGATCCTTCAGTTCTTCATTCTAATGATGATTTGATTGTTGTTGTTGTTGTGAGTATTATCAATGTTGAAAACAGTTTGTGCTGATTAGCATTTTTGTGGAAACAATGATTGCAATGATGGGAACCACAAACAACTGAAATCAAACATTTGTGGTAAGATTTAAAAAAAAAAAGCTAAATAAATTAATACTTTTATTGATCAAGGATGCATTAAATTGATCAAAAGTGACCCTTAATGCATTTATAATATTACAAAAGATTTACGTTTAATAAATGCTTTAAAAAAAGATTATAAATACATGTAAAAAATGTAAATAAATTGATGAACTTTCTATTCATCAACTGATCCTGAATAAAGTATCACCATTTCCACAAAAATGTTAAGCATCACAACTAACACAGTTTCATCCCAAGACGTCATACACTGTAAAAAAAAATATTTTCAAGATTTGTTATCCCAACATATTTTCTTTTGTCAAATCAAATTTATAATAATTTATTTAGTTGAGATAACTTATTATTTTGAGTTTCTGATGGTTAAATGAATGTACTTCATTGTATTAACTCACTTTTTCCAGTTCAATCAACTTAAAATTTTAAGGCAACCCAGGTTACTTACAGTACTTTTTTAAGTTAAACCAACAATATTTTTTTAAAGTGTAGTAATCACAACATTTCCACTGAAGAATGGACTAAAGATGCTGAAAATACAGCTTTGACATCACAGGAATAAATTACATTTTCAAATATTTTCAAATAGAAAAAAAAGTTATTTTAATTTGTAATGATATATTTCAAAATATCACTGTATGTTATATGTTACATTTCTTTCAAAAACATAATAAATAATGTTTCCAAACTTTTGACAGGTACTTTGCTTTCTAGCATTTAAGAGTGTAGCATTTCAGCTATAAATAACAAAATTTAGTGTGGATCTCAAAATTATGATCTCAGTTTTCAATTACTCATTGAATCACCACTTAGAAAAGACATCTTCATTATAAAGCACTGGCTATAATGGCTCATTATGCAGAGAAGTGGCACTCTGTAGGCCAAAAACAAATTGGAAGGACTTTTTCCATTGTTAGATCTGCGAGTGTCGACAGAAGCCATGCTAAATGGAGGGCTGTTCTTGGCACGCGCTCCCTGGCATTCACATACGGATCCAGCTGCAGTGGCTCTCTCCGGTTCACCAGTGCAACCCACTCCCCAGGTCGCCTTTTTGGCCTGCATTTGGCAGGCGAGCGACTCCAATTTCCACAATGTTTTGAACATTTTACACACAAGTAGATTGAGGATACTAGGGGAGAATGAGAATGCCGAAATCCCGGAAATTAAAGCGAGTTGGCACAGCACGCTGCCCCAACTTTTGACGTCTCGGTTCAGCAACCTTGAACCAGTTTGTTAGCCTCCCAAATGAACAGTGACGGGGCAGAGATATGAATTGCATAAATAAATGAATGAGTAAACAAACCGGAGTGAAGGCCGAAGCGGGTCTCGTGGCAATCCAGGGCTTGAGCGCCACGCTTAATGATCAGCAAATAGCTGGACATGCAGATAAAATTCATTTGGACGTGAAAACGGCTGGTGTCACATGGAAAACTCAAAAGCAAATTTTAAACCGTCTGTCTGACTCTCACCTCACAAATCCCTAACAGTAGGCTATCTCTAGAAACACTTGTTTCGCTTCCAGCGTTCAATGTATGTGAAATCTGTTCAGCTTTTTGAATAGTTTTCATGTTTTCAGTTAGATATTTGGCATAAAATATTCAATATTGCATCATGTGCCTGCATGGTTTTCAGCTAAAATATATTTTTGATGTCTCAAAACCAAATAGCAATTTAAGTAGAAATATATTTACATCAAGAGAATGTCCCGTTAAATGCCAAGTGAATTCATGCGCGTTACCTCAGCGCACAAAAGCCTTCAGAACTGGCCAGATTTCTCCAGCAGCAAACTCTGGCACGAATGAGTTTTTTTTTTTTTTTTAGTTAGCTGTGAATCTGTTGCTCTACTGAGTTAGTCCCATCACATAGAATTTTATGCTGGCGCTGGTTAATTGGCTCAGAAAACTATTTATGCGTTTCACGCCCCACATTACCATCTGTCTCTTCACAGAATATCCTGAATCATTCATTTGAATATGGATGAAATAGGCCATAATGTAACAACTTTGGAAGAAAATTAGAAACGACAAAAACTTTCACTTTCATAGTCCATGTTTCTAGTTAACGCAGTGTCATAATCACAGATAAACTGGATATTTTCTTTGTTAGTCTGAGGGTTGAAATAAATTCACAGCAGCAGCGCCCCATCCCTGCAATCTAGGCTCGTGATTTGACTCTTTAAAATGCTGTTAATGACTGTGTAATCGGTCCTACTCCACCCGCTCCGAGCAGGATTCGAACCGGGGTATCTGGCGTGGGAGGTGGGGGCGTTAACAAGGACACTTTAAGGGATACTCCCCCCAAAAATGAAAATTCTGTCATCATTTACTCACCCTCAAGTTGTTGCAAACCTGAATGAGTTTCTTTCTTCTGCTGAACACAAAGGAAGATACTTTAAATAACGATTGGAACTTTGGCACCATTGACTTGCATAGTATATTTTTGTTCTACTATGGAAGTCAATGGTGCCGAACAACAGTTTGGTTCCAATCGTTCTTCAAAATATCTTCCTGTCTTCTTGCAACAACTTGAGGGTGAGTAAATGATGACAGAATTTTCATTTTTGGGTGGAGTATCCCTTTAAGACAGCAGTCGTTCACTTTGAAATTAATTTTTGGTATGTTTTAGCTTACCTCAAGGGCATCCAAGATGTAGCTGTCTTTGTTACCACAGTAGTTTCAATTTTGATATTTAAGGTCAAAAGGTTTGTCAGTCATACAATGCAGGTCTATGGTCACCACCTCAAAGAGCATGCACAGAGAAGTCCAAATTAAACATGATTTAATGACTCGTAAATGTAAGTACACATCGATGACCTAAGACACGAAACGAGCGGTTTGTGTGAGAAAATAAGCATATAATTTTTACCTCTTGTCACCACGGCCACAAAGCACCCACGTCCTCAGATTACTTGGACGTGGCTGTGTTTACAAGAGGTAAAAAAACAATATAAATACTGTTAGTTTTCTCACACAAACCACTCGTTTCGTTTCTTAGGCCATCAATGTGTACTTACATTTACGAGTCATTAAATCATGTTTAATTTGGACTTCTCTGTGCATGCTCTTTGAGGTGGTGACCATAAACCTCCATTATCTGACTGACAGACAAGAACGGTTTGACCTAAAAATATCAAAATTGAAACTACTGCGGTAACAAACCATCTTGGGGGACATCTTGGATGTCCTTGAGGTAAGCTAAAACATACCAAAAATTAATTTCAAAGTGAACGACTGCTGTCTTAAAGTGATACTCCACCCAAAAATGAAAATTCTGTCATCATTTACTCACCCTCAAGTTGTTGGAAGAAGATAGGAAGATATTTTGAAGAACGATTGGAACCTCTAAAACTCACTCCCACCTGGGTCACGGCACCAAAACTAACCGGTCCAAAACAATTTGATATTACATACCGTCACTGTGTATTTCAAATATGCTTCTGATTGGCTGTGAATTTGTTGCTTTGAGTAGCATTTTGCTTTCGATAAGAACAGAAAAATCGCTTGCTTCCAATTAGGATGAGGTGAGTTCAACAGTAAAGATTTACATGCTCAAGACTGCAAAATCCAGATCAGCTGGGAAATACATATTTGTTCCATGTGAGTTCTTTCATTGTATTTTAAAGACCATCACACTATTCTCTTGCAATTTGCTGCTTGTTAAAATGACCTGAAGGGGACAGTCGGTTAGTTGGGGTCTAGTTTCACCACAGTGATTTCTTGGCACCCATAATCTTCCATTGGCAGCATAATTCCTTGTGGATCTTGTGCCCTTTTGCATGCTTGAACACTGGCTGGGCCGATAGAGAGTCTACTGAACCATAAATACCAGCACCATCCCTAGAGCAGAATGACTGGCAAAGTGTCAGAGAAAAACAAACTTGTTTTTTCGCTTTTTTTTTTTTTCCTCGGCATGGACAGTCCTCGTAAATCAATGGACGCTAACACTGTTAATCTTGTCCGCTTTGTCACATGCTAAGATCAATGTTTCGTTTTCCAGGTTGAAGGAAAGTAATGAATCATTAGTTTCAGAAAGCTCCGAGGCATGGTCTTTTCTCTCGGGATACCAGGACCGCACTATACAGTAGCTACTATTCATTCAGGTCCTGCTTTAAAATAAAACTTCTGAAATGTAATTACTGTCAAACTTAGGCAGGTTTCCTCCTTCCTGAGCTTTGCTTTAACACTCCATGAAATGGCAAGTTGGGTTAGTTCACCCCCAAAAATGTCATTTACATAATCAAATGGCAATTCATAACTAAGTTTTTGGTGAATTAATGGCTAATTCAGTTAAAAACAGTTGCATTTACCCTCTTGGGTAACACTTTACTTGAAGGGGTGTGCATGAGACTGGCATGACACCTTCATAACCATGACATGATCTGGAACAAAGTAATGAATAAAGTAATGAGTAAATCAATGAAGCTTACGGAATTTAGGGCTTAGGAATTTCCCAGGTAAATTTCCAGGTAATGGCGAGGTCAAACAAATAGAGTGTGTGTGTGTGTGTGTGTGTGCGTGCTCGCTATTACACTGTTTATGAGGGCTAGTGAGTGGCAGGTGCTAGTACTCTGGTGACTGTGAAAGCTGAGGGGGCGTTTATGACACCATTTTCAAATAAAAACAGAATACTTTTTATGTGGTTTGCCAGTCCATTTACATGACAATGGTGTTTCGGGGGCCTGAAAACTCAAACTTTTGAAAACAGGTTTTAAAGTGCAAGTTTTTGGAAAATAACTGTTATCATCTCCATGTAAAATTCAGAAATGTAAATTTGTGCAAAATGTTGACGTCATGCGCATGCGCATTATCTATAACTTTGACTCACGGTGTTCCGGATGGCTGAAAAATTCTACTCACAGTGTTTCGGACAGGTAGAAGGAGTCATTTCTAATATATAACGCATACATTTTAACAACTATAAGCTGGGTTAGTCATAAGCGAAAGAGGATGAGGCAAAGAAAACATAAGATGAAATAACCAAGAAGTGTCTATTATAGAATTTGCGGAAACGGTCTAGTGTTCGGAATACCGTGATGTCTGGAATACAGTGAGTGTACAGGCCTGTCTATAGTGTTAGGCCGATAGATATGTATATAAAGGCTAGATGTGTTACGGCGGAGTTTCCATCGTCATCACCGTCGGCCATCTTGTCACAGACAAGTTGATGTAAGATGAGTGTTCAGCACGAACACAAATACTCTTATCTCGTTGAAATCTTGACGGATTTACAAACGGTTTGGTTTACAAACGTTATTAACGTGGCTATAATTATCTGGATGATTATTTATTTATACACTTTTTATTCATAAGTATGCAGTGTCATAACTACATCTCTGACGTTTATAACAAAACAAACCGTTTGAAAATCGGTAGAAAATTGAGCAAGTTATGGTCATTTAAATAGTACATGTACCATTAACACAATGTTACGAGTGAGCGAGCTGCCTGTGACAAGATGGCCGCCAGGTGCAGACGTCGACCTCCATTGGCCAGCAGCGTGGACGACATATCTAGCCTTTATATAGATATCTATGGTTAGGCCTGTCTATAGTCTATAGTGTTCTTTACAAAGTGACATCGCCATCTACTGGCCTGGCATGCATCCTACATCGTTTTTACGGATGATCCCCATGAACAGGGATCATTTTGATGACGTCAGTACCTGTGCATAAGGAAAATATTTGTTGTCGTTGTCGTGTCCCTGGATGAGTTAGGGAGAGCCTGCCATGCTAGAGACAGGAACACAAAAGAAGATTTCTTAAAGAATCTCAACTTGTATATAATGACAGATAGTTCATAGTGACCACATTTATCAAGATACAAAATACAATACTAATAATAATAAATATAAAATGCCAATAAGAGCACCATAAAAGTAGTCCATACAAGTAAATAAAAGGTCAAAAAGGCTCCAGCAAAAGCCTTAAATATTTGTGGTCAGAAAGAAAGACTGTGTAGGCCTACATCTTTTAAAAGTGAATTCAAGAGTTCTCATGAACTAAAAAAAAAAATTGTGTTCATGGCTGTTAGCGGCCTTATTATATTTTAAAGGTGTACTGTTCTACCTGCAGAGAGACTCTAATTATATTCTGTGGATTGCTAAGCACTTTAATTGGCAATATTTTGTGTGCCCAGCTAGAGAGATATTCATTAAAAAAATAATAAATAGTTTTCATAACAATTACCTTGTATCCAGTATTTTGTGGCTCTTTTAATATTCTTTTTAGAAAATCATAATTAGAAAGTCAGATAGCATGCTTCGAATTATGAACAGCAAATAATGGCATGAGTCCAATTACTAATGCTCATTTTATTTTTATTGTTTATGGGAAGAGGATAAGGATAAACAAAGAAGAAAATAATAGACGAGGAATAAAGTGAGAGAGCGGGAGCCTTCGGACCACCAAAATCCGAAGCTAAACAAAGAACATCACATCTGGTCATTGTCTTTCAACTTTGCAATGTCAAAAGGTAACCCAAGGAAGAAGAGCGAATGAAAGACTGAGTCAATCACCCATTTATCAAGAGTAAGGTGCATGAAATTGGCTTTTAACCTTGCAGTTAGGAGATTTAATTGGAAATCATGCTTTTGCCAGGGGAGAGGAGGGGGGGAGGAAGGTGTCCAAACAGCATGATTAATCACTTTTGGGACATGAGACTTTGAGGTAATGAGAGATTCGGGGAGGAGCTGAGGTTTAAAAAACCAGGACAAGTTGGACACGATGACCGTAGGAATACGATTCACACATTGGATGGACAGATTATACTCATCTGTTTGACATGAGTTGCACCATGAACCAGTGAGGAAAGCTGATCTGGGACATTGGACAACAGATGTCACCATGGCCCTTTTGTGAAAGAGCTTACCCTACAGTCTTCAACACACCCAATGCCAAGCAGGAATCACCTCTCGCACCAGTGCATCCCACAACAGATGGACTGATAGAGGGTAAACGTGAAGGGCGGGTCGCACAGCTTGATCCAATATGGTACGTAGTTGGTGCACTGGCAATTCTGATAGGCCCCCTACTGTATGTCAATTTTATGCCAAAATGATGCAAGAATTGGTGTCCAATCTGTAATGTCACTACCACAGAAAAGCCAGATCTTTAAAATGTTCAATTTTGCAGGGCTTACACTTTGTTTGCACTTTAGACACTAACCAAAATAAACTTTTCAAATGAATATAAACTCTCATTAATTTGAAACTACATATAAACTAACTCTTATTATAGCATTGGTAGGTTAGGTTAGCGGTTGAGAGTATGAACCAGCGGGAGGCTGCTTCGGTATCAGCGTCACACATTGATAAGTGGGTAAAGCAGCTCTTTAATCCAATGCCCTCGGTTAAAGTGGCCCTATTAAAGGCTCTTGATGTTGTTTGCCACAGCATGCTGTTTACTCCCCACTATATTTGTTGCACCTTTCAGCCAGTCTCATTATTAGGTCGTCGCCCACCAGCGCAGGATATGGTTAGTGGAATAGTTAGTAGGTTAGGGATATGGTTAGTAAGTTGAATGTCTGTTGGGGGACCATCATAATAAAGAGTTATCAGATAGTAAGCATACAGTCTACTAATACTCTAATGACTGGTATTTGACATGTAGTTACTAACATGTACAGTCCCTCCAGGATTTCACGATTTTTTTTTTGTGATTTTTGCGATTAAATTGACTGATTTTGTGGTGGTAATTTCCAACAATTTGTGAAAAAATTTGCGATTTATATTTAACATTTACCATACTAGTATTCAGTACTTCCAGAAAAACGTGGAGTTTTTTTTGTGATTGTTGTGGGCAAAAATTGATTGATTATGCGAACTCTCTGCAGTGTTATATGTGCGCCTCAAACACCCCATGTGTGCGGGTAATTTCTGATTGATTATAGTTCTTTTATCTTATGTTGTTTATTAAGTAACGATGTGACAGTAGAACGTGCGACAGACAGAATACGAGTTCGATTTGTGAGATGTCAATCGCCTCCGTGAGTCTGTCTGGCGTCGCGTAATTGCGTCACTTCATAACGTTCCCATGGAAACAGGGGGAAATGGCTGCTCTTATGTGAAGCAAACGCAACATTTTCAACTTTCTGCTAAGATACATGTGACTTTTTTGCAACGAAAATGCGAGGATTATGAAATTATGCAAACCCCGCATATTTTGCATGGAAATCGGCAATTTATGCGGCGAAACTGCGGCGTATTTGAAAAAATGCGGCCCCCGCATAAATATGCGGACTTTGGCTGATTTTGCATTGAATTCAGCGATCGCATAATCGTGTTTTTCTGGAGGGACTGCATGTAGTTAGGTGTTTGCTACTAACATGTAGTAAGGGTGATAAATGATACTTTGTAGCATTTTTCAGGGGTTTTGGTTCGTTTTCACACCACACTGATTGCTCTCGTTCGAATCAGCTCATGAGTTGATGAAACGAACCAACATATAGTAGGGCTGTCAATCTTCCTCTATAATACTATTCGAATTCCATTCCTTATTTTATGTAATATTCGAATAATAGATTTTCTTATAAGAAAGTCGCAGTTTGATGTAAAACCGTTGAGGTATAAGACTTAATTACAAAGACTACAAACCCCAAAGGCGCACATTTTCTCCCAATAAATGAAGCTAACTTTACTGAGGCTATTGTCTGTCATTGTTTCTATAGTCTTACGTTATAATCATAACGTTACGCCATCATACCTGAGTGTTTTGTACCAGACTGCACACACACGAGCAGCGGATCTCAATCGTTGTTTCGCTTCCTGGGAGATGTAGTTCATAGAGCCATTTTCACATAAAACTAAATGTTACTCTTCTGTTTTATGACAAACTGCCACATTTTTGACTTTCAGAATTATCTTTTAAATTGACAAACATCATATGTGTAATTGAGGGCACAGTTCAGACGGAATAAAAAGATAAGTTGTCTCTTGCCATTGACTGCCATTCGTATTTTTCCGAAATAAGGTCCCATGAGCCGGAAGCGGAGGGGCGGGACTTAGGCTCTCTAATGCAGTGTGAAACCAAACCAAAACTTTCTGAAAGTATAAAATGTGTCAAAACATGAACTTTGGTGCGGAGCTTGGTGCGGACTTTCAGGTGTGAAAACGACTCAGTCTAAGATCTAGATCTAGGTATGGAAAATAACTTTGTGTGTTCTATAGATATACTGTATCTATATAACCAAAAGCATCAACAATGATTTTGAAGAAAATAATCCAATAATTAAAATCATTAATTGTTTACCGATTTGAGCTGCATGAGCTGAAGCTCAATATTGAATGAACTGATGACAAATGATTTTTTTTTTTTTTTTTTTTTTTTTTTTTTTGAGTGAAACATATTAAATGAATTAAGGCAAGACACTATAGGGTCAATTTTGAGATTTGAGGCTGTTTTGCTCTCATGTGTCTTATTTCAGACTATTTGAGAGTAAACATCCAAAACATTTTTATCTTTATTATTACACATGATTTCAATTGCACTACATATTTTTAAAGTTAGTTTTTGAGCCAAATCTCCACTTCAGTAGCACTTTCCAATTTTATTCAAATCTAAAACCTGAAGGCATTCCCAGAGGGGTTTGTTCATACAGTATACAATTTGCCTGGTTTGTTCCTGGCTTTTGACATTTTTTTTCTGAAAGAGTGATAAAAAAGGAACTTCTCTGTAAAACCTTTAACTCTAATACATCAGCGAACTGCTGAAATGTAATTTCAAAATGGGCTTTGTCCAATGTTCAGATTTCTTCTCTGGAATTGTATGCAAATGAGAGCATATTTAATGCACCCTATTCACTGTAGTTACTCGGTTATTGTTGTTGGACTATTGAAAGAAAGTGTTACCTTTGCAGGGTACCAAACCAGGATCAATCAAAGTCTGTGGCCAACGTTAACATTAAGTTTACACTACGATGAAATCTTAACAAAAGACATATTTTAACGTTGGATGTTAAAAAATATTCTCAAAACTCGTGACACTTATAGTCAAATAGTGGGATGTAACATGTTTGATTGTGGGCTGGTTATGTTGTAACACTCAAACTAGCTGACAATGACCCCATCAACCCAGGTCAGTCACACTTTAGTATATTCTCACTTCACTGTCACCATAAGTTGAATCCACACACTGTCAGCACAGCTCTCAAATATCAGCAGCATATAAATCAGCCCATTTCCACTACGAATAAAAGGTACATTTGAAATGAAGCCGTGTAATTTTCAAGAGGTAGATGGGATTCAGGAATATAAACTATGTGCTGACTGTACAAGAGCTGGGCTTGGGTAATTCCACCTGTGCAACTCGATCTGCATATAAATTCATGCCACGCGCCATTTGGTTGTTAATTTATTTTGCAATTCACGCATCCCTGCATCTGGGCTCGAACACTGTAAATATTTCATATCGTCATTTAACATTAACTTGTACGACATGGCACTTGGGTGCTTTACTAAATGTGTCCGGAAATAAACATTTGTTTCCCCCTCCACTGAGGAAGAGGACCGTAGCGCAGAGCTCTTCTCACAACCAACTAATTTCTGTCCAACCTCGTTGCATCCCTGCAGGGTCTGAGGACGTATCCTTGAACAGGAGCCAAACAGCAGTGTGTGTTTTATATTTAAAGGAGCCTGGAGAAGAGCTCTCTGGCTGCTGTGGTGGAAAACTGGAGTGGAGCTTGAGATTTTGATATAAATACCTGACCCTTTGCTTCTCACCACTTTCTAATTATATTAGGATTAATTGGCTGGGACCATGAGGGACAGGGGCTGTGTTAATGTGGAGCGCTTTGACGGGGAGTCCCTGCGCTGGTGGGCGACGACCTAATAATGAGACTGGCTGAAAGGTGCAACAAATATAGTGGGGAGTAAACAGCATGCTGTGGCAAACAACATCAAGAGCCTTTAATAGGGCCACTTTAACCGAGGGCATTGGATTAAAGAGCTGCTTTACCCACTTATCAATGTGTGACGCTGATACCGAAGCAGCCTCCCGCTGGTTCATACTCTCAACCGCTATCGACTTTCTAAAGTCCAGCCCATCTTGCCTGAGGCTCCTCTATCTACACAGACAGGTCCACAGAGACCAGCCGTCCATCAGAAATTACATTTCCCGGAATTAATTTACCATTTAAGTACAAATTGAAGGTGTTTTATAGAAATCGCTGTGTAAACACTCTTTCTCACTTCATTCCAGGACTTTACAGCGGGTATCAGTTGCCTTGTTTTCCTACCTCTCTATAGATCTCCCGCAGGTCCAGACTCAATCCACACTTATACATGAACCAAGCTGTCCCTCAAAGACAACCTTTAAAAAAATGGGTTTGCTTGCAGGCAGCTCAGGACTGTTTGAGTAGTATTTCAAAGTAGTGGCTAGAAAGTATCTTTCTTGGGCCGATTTAGCATGGGGAATTAGTGTCGAGCCGTCGGTGAGAGAGGGAACTCTGATCGGCGAGTCCCTGAAAGTGATGAAAGCGAGCAAAGAGATTTCGGAAGTTTTACCTTTCACTGTGAAGATCTAAACAATGGAAGACGATTTCAATATATCTAAATATGTTTAGTGAAAGGTGAAACTTCCGAAATCTCTGTGTAAACAATGAGTGACGTACACACGTAAGCGATCACTTCCGGCGCATGCGCAGACCGAAGCGCCCGTGCCGTCAGATCAGTTGGACGTGGCTGTGGTTACACGAGGTAAAAACAATATAAATACTGTTCGTTTTCTCACACAAACCGCTCGTTTCGTGTCTTAGGCCGTGAATGTGTACTTACATTTACGAGTCATTAAATCATGTTTAACTTGGACTTATCTGTGCAAGCTCTTTGAGGTGGACCCCCTAAACCTGCATTATATGACTGATAGACAACAACGGTTTAACCGAAAAATATCAAAATTGAAAATACATCTTGGATGCCCTTGAGGTAAGCTAAAACATATCAAAAATTAATTTCAAAGTGAACTATCGCTTTAAATAACACTACTCCATTATGTGCTGTTTATCTGCCTATAACCAAAGACATCACTATTTCAAAATGTAATCTATTTATAATGATTATGTTTGGCTCTATGGACTTTTATTTTGATATTATGTTCTGTTTCCCTTAGTTCCTGTTTCCCTGCTCTATTTAGTTTAGGGTTTCTTGCTTTCTGACTATGGCTGCATCCGAAAACTTGTTACCTCACTGCCCTATCAGGCAATGACCATGCAGGCAGCATTTGCGCAAAATGTTACCTCACAAAACTGATTTAGGACAGACTTCTAGCACAGAACTATAGCTTTGGTGAAAACTAAGTGAATATTTAATGACTACAGTAGCAATTTCTCACTAGAAAATACATCATAAGTGGAAAACATTGATCAAAAATGTACATTTACACACAAATTGATGACCAGCATTATTTTTTCAGGCTCAGCTGTCACTGAATGGAAAGCTTTGATTTTGGGATATCAAAAGCAGTGAAGTATACCTTGAAATATCGATCAGATGAAGGTATCTCAGGAGACAGGAAGTAAAACTAGCATTCAGACATGCTGCTTTCTACCTTGGAATGTGCCCTCCGAAGGCAGCATTATCAGTTTTCGGATGTAGCCTATGTCCATGAACTTTTCATTAAGTTCCTTGTTATCTCTTGCTTATATGCTCCATTTTTTAGTACTCTTTCGGTTATCATCTTTATTTAATGTGTTGTTTATCTCCTGTGTACTGTTTATTATTAAAGTCTATTTAAAGTATTCCTTTTTTGTGTGTGTTACCTACACCACTAAACATGCAGTATTACAAAATCTTTAACAAGTTTTTAGTTATATTTTGAATAAAGGGTCAATTTGTTCCATTTTTCTAGGCCGGATATCACTTTTGGCCACTACTGTATGTAGACACAAATGGTGCCCCTTAATAATAATTAGCAATTTACACAGGACGTTTAACAAAAGTAACAATTTTAAGATTGACTTTTTAAAACAGGTGCCTTATAGTTCATTTGACCCATGATTGCAAGGCCACACTGGCATGTATATCAAGCCTGGCTATTAGATCAAATATTTTAGGATTTAAAGTGCAAACTTAATCTATCTGTTGGGTTTTTTTTGGTGCCAGACTCTTTTTTGAGATGTCAGTACAAATCATTTTATCTTTTATTGCTGTATCTGTAGGCCTTGTTTATGATTTGATTTTCCTTTCATTTTTGTTATGAAGACACTATAGGACTGTGGATGGTGGCACCAAGAGAGACATAAAGGTTTATGAAAGCTTTTTGATTTGATAGCTCTGAGCTTCTGTTTATGCCTTGATTGGGCTTTGTATTAAAATGTTTTTAAGAGCCCAAGTCGTGCATGGCTGGTGCCAAGAAAAAATCATCACGAACCGTGAGTCTGTGCTGTAATTATCATGACAATCAGCAATCCTTGTAAGAGCGCCTTAAAGCACGAGATATTGGAGTGTCTTTTACGATATGAACTCATTAAAATATCACTTTTGGTGAATACTCTGAATGCACAAAGTGCTAATGATTAACAGCTTTGGTGTGTGGTGAAAAGCCACATTATAAGTCTGAACATGATTTTCCCAATGTGGGAACATTATCACTCCATCACTCAATAATGCTTTAGGGATAGACTGTGCTGTACACACTGATGAGAACAATGGGAAGATGAAGGGAAGGTGATGACCAAACAAACCGTTCCGAGTCTCTAAACATCACAAAGAAGTTTTGTTGAGACAGGCAGTGATATTTCAGGTTTTTGTAAATGGCTTCATGTTTAGAAACCCAATCCCAAACACATTCATATGTGTTTTGAAATCTGATGAAAATCCTATACGGATGAGGGATGTATGCAATTTCCTGTGAAACCCATATAGTTCTAAAATATAAACAGATGACATATTGACTTGTTATTGAAATTTTGTTCATTTTGAATAAGAAAAAGTTACATAGTGTACTTTTAATCATTTGGATTTCGCAATGCAACACTTTACTGTCATACAAAGTGTGTCGGAATACAGATGACTTGTTCCTCATACAGGTTTCAGATATTTACTGTGTAGCAAATTATAAATGAGTGGACAAATTTTGAATTCAGTACATGCATGAACGTGTAAAGTTTCTCTGTCACTTACTGCATGTTCTCACACACGCCTCATGGATTTAGCATCGTGGCGAGATGTCATAAATTGACACGAGCAGATTTCCACTTTGACAGTTTTTGCAGGAGAAAGCGTCTTGGCATTGTGCTGATGCTGCACATCATTACTATAGAAACCCTTGTGGATTCACTACATTGTCTGAACAAATATATAATTTTCAAAATGACAGCGATAGTCTGTCCTAAAGATAACATTAGAATTTATTTGCAACGCATCTATGATCTGGAAAAAAAAAAACATCAAACACTTTTGTGTGTGAGGAAATCATGCTAATGATCAAACCCCCCCGAGCAAAAAAGGATGAAAGTCATTTTGTTCATTCGCTATCATTTTACTCTGATGGTCTGCTGTTTTTCTGTTTCACCGTGTCAGCAGTTGATGTTAGAGATAAGTGTTTTCTTTACACATTTGCTATCTGAAAAAAAGACAAATGCCAAAGTAAAACTTTTTTCAAAGTTTTTTTTCATGACTGCTTTTCAAACCGGTTGTTGTTTCAGTTGTGTCGACTGTTGCTCAGTGAGTGCTGAAGTATTTTCCAATGACTGACTCATTCTGATTAAAGACTTAAAGGTATAGTTCACTCGAAATTAAAACAATTAAAAATCTGTCATTTCGTATTTAAATTTCTCTCTAGAAAAGGAAGCATATAGTGGTCATTCTTGGTCATGCAAACAAAATAAAAAAGCTCATGTCAAAAAGTACACTTTAGTAACCATTTAAAATGAGTACTTATTGTGTAAATTATATTCTTTAAAAGAATAGAATTGAGTGTGAACTGAATGTAATGCTTTTTGATACTTAATTGCATTTTATTTACAATTACATTAAAATGTATTAGCTTAAATGTATATTAAATGCATTTAGTTGAATTTAGGGGTCCTTTTTTTTTACCCACATAAGTAGGACATAATTGCATCTTGATATGCAATTTCATAATTACTTCTATTGTCGAATGTCATGACAAGGATAGTAAGTGTACTTCTTTAGACCATAACAGAGGTTTAATAATATATATATACACACACACTATACCGGTCAAAAGTTTTAGATCGGTAAGATTTTTTTTAATGTTTTTAAAAGAAGTCTCTTCTGCTCCCCAAGGCTGCAATTATTTGATAAAAAATACAAAAAAAAACTGTAATATTGTGAAATATTATTACAATTTAAAACAGCGGTTTTCTATGTGAATATATAGTGAAGTGCAATTTATTCCTGTGATCAAAGCTGAATTTACAGCATCATTACTCCAATCTTCAGTGTCACATGTTCCTACAGAAATGATTATAATATGCTCAAGAAACATTTATGATTATTATCCATGTTGAAAACAGTTTTTTACATTTTTATTTCAGGATTCTTTGATGAATAGAAAGTTCAAAAGAACAGAATTGATATTGGTATATCAGACTTCATTGTGAGTATTTCTGGGCCTTTAGCGATCCAGTCGCAGGTAAGAACTCAACCTATCGATTGAACAATATAGAATTTTGTAAGGTTTGCCTTATTATTATTATTATTATTATTTATCTTTAAATTACTCTGTGTAAAAAGTAGTGGATCTTTCTAGTACTTTCTATATCAAACTCGACCAGTTTTTTATTAATCTCAACCAGTTACAATAAAAACATGCATTTTAACATTAAATATTCAATGTTAAAATCTACTTTTGTTTTAAATGAAATTGTCATACAGTATTTAATGCAATTACATCAGAAGTGACTGTAAATGAGTAATAATATAAAAATATAATAAGAGTAATACTTATTCAAGGGAAAAAAAATTAAATGACTCTAATTAGATTACTCGTTAATTAATTACAGCCCACTATTGACCAATGAATATAGTTGCATGAAAGATAGCAACCAAAATAGTTATTCAAAAGTAAGTAAATGATGATATCATTTTCATTTTGAGTGAACTATTCCTTTAAATAAAAGTATACAGTAATTCTATCACAGATATTTTTCTTCAAGCAGAAGATCCCATTACGAAGGAAAGACGAGGGGCACGGAAGGTGGTGCCAGGGAGCGATGCAATGACAGATAGATAAAGAGAGAGGGAGAAGATGTGAGCCTTGAGCTAGTATTACTCTCACAGTCCTCTACCCGCTTTAGTGCTTTAAAACAGATTTGAGCCTTTCCTGTGTTGACACCTCATGGTTTTATTCTGAGGTAATAGGGCACCTGTGGAAGGTCAGAAAAAGGGAAATGGAAGGGGATGGATAGAATGAGATGGAGAGAGAGAGGGGGGTAAAAGTTGTGAGGTGTGAGCACTTTACAGATTGAAGCACTCACAGTTACACCTGTGGGCACCGCAGTCACCTCTGCATGATCAAAGCACCGGTTACCCTATAATTCCTGATGGCCAAAACATCCGAAACCAGGTCAGAAGCTCCAAAATCAATCATTTCGAGGTAGCGCAGAAAAAAAAAATGTATATGCCATGTTGCAATTTGCAATCAGATTACAACCACTTTCCAATTTTAATAATTCATAATTGTGGAAAAGTATCATCAGAGT
Organism: Pimephales promelas; assembly: GCF_016745375.1. The sequence continues at coordinate 4,828,845 of NW_024121499.1, read as the reverse complement.
CTGCATGTAGAAAGAGGTCTATAATGATTCAGTTTGAATATGCTGCATTTAAAGCCATTGCAAAATGCTGATAATCGTTTTAAATTTGAGCGTGTAAAACGTCCTTTAAATTGTTTGGCTAATTTGGTTAATTAACTGTATTAAGGGACCTACATTGTAAAAATGAATATGCTATATCTAATCAATAAAATTGTGGGAACAGATTACAAACAATATCATTAATTCAATTTAACAAATTAGAATTGAGTAATAATTACCAGTAATAACCAGTAAAAGTTAACCTGTCAAATGAGTGTGAAAAAATGATTGTTTAAACATATCCACCATCATCAGATCACCTTTTCTATTTGTTCATCTGACTGTTATAACTCAGGTATATCAGCCAAACAAAATTTAAGGGTAAAGAGCCCAAAAAGAAACGCTGATCACCATAATGGTGACTGGAAATTATGTTTTTCTCCTTCAGTGATTCTGATTGGCAATATAAAATAAAGAGTTCTTCATTCATCTTTGACGTCTATCTGTTATTCAGATATGTTTGTTTATTTTTTTTTGTAAATTTTACTCATTTTAAATGGTTAACTTTTAAGGAATTAATTTGATTAATTATTACTCAGTTCTAATTTGTTCAATTTAATTAATGACATTGCATGTAATCTGTTGTCACAGTTCTATTGATGATTAGATCTAGCGCATTCATTTTTACAGTGTACTTTATATTGAGTGTATTTTACTACTAATGTTTAAATTAATATTGTTTATAATTTGATAGAGTGCACTTATTGTGTACATACATGTCATGAAACTGCACATGGAACATGAACAGAGGTGATCCAAACGCAGGCTTTATTAAAGAGGAGAATCCAGAGACAGGTACAAGGAAACAGGCAGGGGTCAAAACCAGGTAAGCAGTCCAGATCAGCAATCAAACAATTCAGGGATAAGGCAAACGGGAGGACCAGATACAGGCAGAGAGTCCAGGAACCGTGAAACTAGGGAATACTAAGGAAACTAGGAGATACTAGAAAAACACTAGAAGCAGTCAGACACTAGACACAAACAATACTGAGCACCGAACAAAGGGGAAACTCGGGCTTAAGACAGGTGAACTAAACAAGATGATAAAACACAGGTGCATGAAATAAACCATAATCAGTCCAGGGTAAAACATAAATGAAACAATAAACTAGGAAGGAGTGCCCCCCAGAGGCTCAAGCGGGCACTCCAGCCGCAGATCATCACATAACCCCCCCTCTAAGGAGCGGCTTCCAGACGCTCCTAGAACAATCCAGGCGGGGGGCAGAGTGAAGGTGATCCCGGGGGAGGGACGGAGGGCCAGGCCCGTGCAGGGGAACGGGACCAGGACACAGGCAAGGTGGGCCTGGGCCGTGGAGCGTGGGTGACCAGGTTGGAGCAGGACGTGATGGCGGCCAGGGCGGAGCAGGACGTGATGGCGGCCAGGGCGGAGCCGGACGTGATGGCGGCCAGGGCGGAGCAGGACGTGATGGCGGCCAGGGCGGAGCAGGACGTGATGGCGGCCAGGGCGGAGCCGGACGTGATGGCGGCCAGGGCGGAGCCGGACGTGATGGCGGCCAGGGCGGAGCCGGACGTGATGGCGGCCAGGGCGGAGCAGGCTCAAGCAGAGACGAGGGCGGAGCAGACTCAGGTGCGGTCCATGTCAGTGTCGCCTCCATGGCCTCCGCAGAGTACCTAGTGCCCCCCCCCAAAAAATACTTGGGAAAATTCACGGGAGGAACCTCTGGGTGGTAAACGGGTTCAGGAAAGGTCTCCCGGAGCTTGAAGGGTGCAGTCAAGGTGATGCTCAGAGGCGGAGCCGGCAGGGTGAGGCGCAGAGGCGGGGCCGGCAGGGCGAGGCGCAGAGGCGGGGCCGGCAGGGCGAGGCGCAGAGGCGGGGCCGGCAGGGCGAGGCGCAGAGGCGGGGCCGGCAGAGCGAGGAGTCTGGGCACGCTCACCGGGGCCTGGCGAACCAAACGAGTCCTCCTTCTCCTCCTGCGGCGGCGCGTCACAGGGCTAGACACACTCGCTGGGCTGGACAACTCACTCACTTGAAGAGGAGATTCAGCGCTCACTTGAAGAGGAGATTCAGCGCTCACTTGAAGAGGAGATTCAGCGCTCACTTGAAGTGGAGATTCCCTCACTTGACTCGATTTGGACCTGGACACACTTGACTCACTTGATTTGGACCAGGACACACTTGACTCACTTGATTTGGACCAGGACACACTTGACTCACTTGATTTGGACCAGGACACACTTGACTCACTTGATTTGGACCAGGACACACTTGACTCACTTGATTTGGACCAGGACACACTTGACTCACTTGATTTGGACCTGGACACACTTGACTCACTTGATTTGGACCAGGACACACTTGACTCACTTGATTTGGACCTGGACACACTTGACTCACTTGACTCGGCCGTTGACTCACTTGACTCGGCCGTTGACTCACTTGACTCGGCCGTTGACTCACTTGACTCGGCCGTTGACTCACTTGACTCGGCCGTTGACTCACTTGACTCGGCCGTTGACTCACTTGACTCGGCCGTTGACTCACTTGACTCGGCCGTTGACTCACTTGACTCGGCCGTTGACTCACTTGACTCGTTCGGCCCGGCACTTGACTCGGCTGGCACGCGCTCAGTGGAAAACTCTTGAGGCAGGAATGCAACGGAGCTCACGTGAAGTGTTAGAACAACAGGATTCACATGTCGCGTGGATTCGGGGGACTCCTCACCAAGTGCTGGTTCAACTACTGGGATTTTATGTAGCGCAAACTCGGCGGAGCACGTGTGAAACGCTGGTTCACCGGGAGACTCTAGATGCATGGATTCAGTGGGTACCTTGTAAAATGCCGAATCGTCGGGTCCTCTGTGAAGCAACAGTTCCAAAAAATCCACAGTAAAAAGCGAACCGCTCATGGAAAGGGCCAGATCCATATATTGGGAAAGAGTCCAGCTTGGACTCGGAAACGGTATATCAGAGCCGAGCGGTTCAGACAGTCCTCCCCGAAAGAATATCATTAAACAAAAATCATCCAAGTAGGACTGATGAGAGAGCTTCAAAAAATCCATCACAAAAACCTTGAGAGGACGTTCTCCTTGGCGGAGGCATACGATCTGTGCTGTGGGATCCATTGCGAGGTCCGTGTTCTTCTCAGCCGCTGGATCAGTAGTGGCTCAGTATTCTGTCATGAAACTGCACATGGAACATGAACAGAGGTGATCCAAACGCAGGCTTTATTAAAGAGGAGAATCCAGAGACAGGTACAAGGAAACAGGCAGGGGTCAAAACCAGGTAAGCAGTCCAGATCAGCAATCAAACAATTCAGGGATAAGGCAAACGGGAGGACCAGATACAGGCAGAGAGTCCAGGAACCGTGAAACTAGGGAATACTAAGGAAACTAGGAGATACTAGAAAAACACTAGAAGCAGTCAGACACTAGACACAAACAATACTGAGCACCGAACAAAGGGGAAACTCGGGCTTAAGACAGGTGAACTAAACAAGATGATAAAACACAGGTGCATGAAATAAACCATAATCAGTCCAGGGTAAAACATAAATGAAACAATAAACTAGGAAGGAGTGCCCCCCAGAGGCTCAAGCGGGCACTCCAGCCGCAGATCATCACAATACACCACTGGTAAAAAGTTAATAATATTTTTTTTCAATTTTCTTTTTTTTTTTAAAGAAGTGTATTTTGCTCCCTATGGCTGTATTTATTTGATAAAAGAATATAGTAAAAAAAAAAATATATATATATATATATATATATATATATGTATATATATATATATATATATATATATATATATATATATATATGTAATTTATTCCTGAATGCCCATTACTCCAGACTTTAGTGCACGTGATCTTAGAAATCATTCTAACATGCTGATTTACTGATGTCATAATATTCATGCTTTATTTTATGTTTGACTAGCAGCCTTTGTGAGCGTAAATTACTTCTTTTAAATTTTTATTTTATTTTATTTTTTATTTTTTTATCAGAATTACTCTTAACAATTTACCGGTACATGTTTTTTACAGTACTTAATAGTTCATAAGTGATAGTCTGGTATAGATCTCACAGAGGTTTAACAGCTAAGATGAATAAAGTCACGTAACACAGACCGTTTAGGATTTTATTAACCATACACAAACTTGAAAAAAAGTCTAAAATTGTCAAAGTTATGTTTCCCTATGATACCACAAGAATGAAAATGGTTAGGTTTTTTATCCAAAAATTGTAATGTCTGTTTATATAGCGATTTTAAGGGTTTAATAACAGTTTCACCAGCTTAACCCCAACATGTGAGAAAAGCCATCATACCCATTACCATGCCAATACTCCGAGAGTTGTCATGACAGAAATATATATTTTTTTAAATGCCTACGTGTAATTACATCTGTCATTAACTTCTGTAATTACATCTATAATTACACTGTTGATTGACCATTTCATTACTTCCTAAACCACCCTTAAACCTAACCATATTACCAAACCCGTCCCTAACCTTACCCGTGTCACACCTCAATAGTAGAAAAAAAGGGTTTCGCAATACATGAACACAATAAGTAGGGCTATTATTGTACCAAACATTTTTAAAAAACAAAGTACTTAAAGACACCAATATAAAGTAGGGACCATATTAAGAGTGACTCATTTTAAAATGATTACAATAAAGGACTTTTAGACACACTATAACACATGCCATCTCGTTATTGATTTGTTATGCCATATTGAGTAAGATCAAAACATTCCCATGATTTACTGTAAGCAAAAATCTGTCATTTTTTTTTAAATTAATGACCAACGATTATCTTTCTGGGTCTTATATTTACTGAAACTCTGAATATCAACACTCCGATGTGCAGAGTGGTATATACAGATGTCTTTCAACACTTCTTAATATTGGTTTCGATGTGAAGTGTTTCCAAATCATGACGTGCAAACTCATGAAAGTGCAAGATGTTTCCAAGAAAGATGTTTTTGAAAATATGGAAATAGATGCACCTCATTCCCGCATGTATTCTGAAACACTTGCTAACAGCTCTCTGGAAAGATTTAAATATAACATGGAAAGACTGCATTATTCATGGCATTTAACCAGGAAATAATGAGTGTTGTTGACCTATAACGTATGCACCTGACACTACGCTTCCAGTGAAGAGCCATGCTTTCCACACCATCCACACTGAGGTCGTTACTTTGGTTGACTTTTGAATCTCTGAATGGCGAGGCAATTCTCCTGAATGGCTACTGAATAATTCATCGGTTCAAATTATGTTGGTAAATGATTTTATACGATTGGAAAAGATTTCTCTTCGTCGCTAGGACCATCAGTGAGGGGGAAGCTAACGTGTGTATTATTCCGAAGTAATGGCTGAAGATGTGAGCACCGCCGCTGAAGTGTTCGCATTTGATATTCATAGGCAAAAGTACGGTGACGATCAGGGTTCAAATGACTGCCATCCGTACACAACACATTTAGCTGTTTTCACTACATCTAGTCATTTTTTTCTCGCACGTCTTCCCCACTTTTTTTCCATGTAAAAAAGGCGATTCGATCCCACTGGTGTTTTTTTGGCTGCCGCTGACATGTCCCCACTTTAATGGCAGTTGAAAATAACACTCAATAAAGATTAGACATGAAGTGGTGTCAGAGTGACAGAAAGCACCATTAGAGTGACGCGCCACGCCACAGACACGCTCTGCTATTTGCCTTGCTTAGAGGAGAGATACTGAGACGTATCTTCACAATATCAGTGAAGTAATGGTGCAGCGGGGCCTGGAGAGAAAGATAGGCTTCATTTGAAATCACAGATTGAGAGAGATGGCTCACTCCTCTGAGATATTCTGTAGGGGAGGTCTGTGTCGTCTGCAGAAAATAAATGCAGAATGCAAGCCATTCATATAGCTTTCTCTCGAAACAGTTACTATAAATATATGAGATGATATCAAATCATGTAACATCCAACCCAGTTCAACTAATTAATTAAATCTATATCCATAAAATGATGATGGTGGCACCTAAAAGGTTTTAACGTTTTCTTTTAAGAGTGTATAATGAAAGTCCCCATTGACCAGGGGTGTCCAGTCCTGTTCCTGAATGGCCACCGTCCCACAGAAATAAGTTCCAACCCTATTAGACATTTTTAAACCAGGGAATCAAGGTGAATGAATATATTGCATCAAAATATCAACGCATTCTCATCCTAGGGCGTCATCTAACTGACACTTTTGACCATGCGTCTAAATCCGACGCACATGGCAACCTTAAGCGTCAGTTAGATGACGCTCATCCTAGGGCGTCATCTAAGTGACGCTTTTTACCATGAGTCTAAATCCGACGCACATGGCAACCTTTAGCGTCAGTTAGATGACGTGGGTAGGTTTAGGGTTAGACCACTAGGAGGCGCGTCTCATATTGGCGCTAAAGGGTGCCATGTGCGTCGGATATTGACGCATAGTCAAAAGCGTCAGTTACATGACGCCTTGGGATGAGAACGGGCTAAAAATATTTGAAAATTAGAATTAGCGTGCCCTTAATAGAAACAATTTGAAGAGAGTATTCATACAAACTCTAACAACCCATAGCATTTTTAAAGGATTCGATCAAAAATAGATTTGATTCAGAACTACCAACATGACTAAAAAGTTAAGACTACAAACAATGTGGATATGCATGATCAATCAGAGATTTGTGTGAAGGGTCTTGAGTGATGATATATCAATAACTCACGATTTATTTATAAAGGTATTTGTGCTGAAATACTGTATGCAAATATTGTATGCAGCACAACTGTTTAATTAATTCATCCTTCTGTAATATAACAAGAACAACAAAATTATAGGGCTTGGTCCTACAAGTACCCCTAAAGGCTTAGATGTGTATAATGAATGCTAAAATTATAATTTTAAACACATCATCAGTTAACATAAGATTTACAAAATGCTAAATATGTCGCAATAACAGATTCCAACATCATGCACCTCCTCTGCATCTCTCATAAATTGGGGTCAGTAACTACAGAGGCGGCTGAGAGATGGCTATAGGCTGACATTTTACTGCTAACAGCAGAAATAAACAACACTCAGCCAAGCCTAGATGAGATTCTGGAAAAGGTTACACATGAAAATACTCTACATCAAAAAACCAATATATTCATGTATGCAGGTAATTTGAAATACTTAAACCATTGTACGCTGAACTTTTGCATCTATTACAATCTCTTTTTTTGTCAAAATCATAGCTAATTTATCAAAACAAAATAACATTATTGTAATTAATTGTAATGTTTGTAATTCATTTTACAATGCATTCACAAATTAATTTCATGAAACATTGATGCACAGCTGAATAATTACTGATCTACTGAAACTCAGAATCAAAGCCGCGGTTAGATACTGGAAAAAAACAAAACAACAAACAAAAAAAAACAAAAAAACGGAAGATTGAGCTTAAATTAACATTCATCATTAACTGATATTATGTTAATATACCAACCTACTGAAGTAATAAAATTTGTTTTTCACATTTATAATACACTGACAACCTCCAAACCATGTAGAATCAATGCTCATCCCAAGCTTTTTCACAAACTGAGGTAAATACAGTACTCATATATAAGTTTTTGCGTTTCAGAGATGGTAAGAGCTGAGGGATTTAAAATTTTGTGTAAGTGATGCAGAGATGCCTATTTTAATCCTCAACATGTGAGTAAAGTATTTTATTGAACAGATAAATGGTCATATGTAGCTCCCCAACAGAGTTTATTGTAAAGCATTATCTGTTGGTAAGGGTCATTTCATTATGGTTGTTGTAGCGCTGTGCTGGAATTTATTTTCAAGTACCGTGTCTATTAATGGATATAGCTAATGTCTTCAGCTAGTCAGCTCGAGATCCTTTCCATCTAAACTGGTGAAATCTCAAGTTTAAATGTAAATCTTAAAACTAGTGAATGTTTTATGAGCAGTAGGATAATCTCTCTCTTTTAAGTTACAGTATGAGAAAGAACGTCCTGGTTGCGTATGCAACCCACCGGACATAGTCGACGTCGACTGCATGGGGATCCCGCCAGGGAGCCAATCATCTTTAAGTACTATCGAATGAGCCAATGGGAATTGGCGTGTCACAGAATCCGCTATTGCTTTTTCGCTGAGGAGCCGCAAGAGATGTAACTATGCTGCCCCGATGTGGTCCCTGCCCAGCTGGACAGCCAGGGGATGGAGTCTCCAGGCTCATGGGCGGCATGATTGAGCAGGCCGGAAGAATTTTTATTCGAGATTATTGACCCGAAGACCCAACTGGCGGAGTGTGTGATGTCATCACGCAAGCCAATTCCCATTGGCTCGTTAAATGGTACTCGAAGATGATTGGCTCCCTGGCGTGATCCCCATTCGTTCTCGACTGAAAGAGAACCAGCCCGTTCTCATCCTTTAACGTCATATAGAACGCTTTATGCAAAACGGCGCTATACTACGCACATGGCACCCTTTATCGTTAATATAACACGCGAACCCAAGACGTCATAAATCCTTTAGTGTGAATATGACACGCAGACCCTACCCCACACCTAAACTTAGCCCTCACAGCGCGTGTTATATTAACGATAACGGGTGCCATGTGCGTAGTATAGCGCCGTTTTTGCACATAGCGTTCTATATGACGTTAAAGGATGAGAATGTGTTGATTCATCCGCACAGTCACACAGAGCCAAAGCACAACCAAAACAATGTTATTCCTCAAAATGCATGCAGTTTTGTTTTTAACCACTAGAGGGGAATAAATTCCATAGTTTACCTTTAATTTAACATTAGATGGAACATAAACTGTAATATACATAACCATTCCATCAAAAAAAAACATAAGAAACATAGTTATTTCAATGTAAAACCATCAAGTGTTAAGTGTTGCACAGGAAATGACAATGTACTGTTTTTGTATGGCATATGATTTATTTTTTTACTTCCATAAGCTGTAAATTTAACAGTTTTTTTGCTGTAAAAATGAAATGAAATGTCCCGTCAGTTAACCAATTAACAGGATTTAACCGTTGCATTTTTATGGTCTTGCTTTATGGTCTTTTTTTTTATGGTTTTAAAATTATAATCACTTTTACAGTGTAGTAAGCCTGCTGCCTTTCTGACAAAGACAAAAAAAACAAGAGTGAATTACCAGTATCTAAGCCTTTTGTGAATGATGTGGTCTCTAGTGCTCATTTGATCGAATGTTATATTTTGAATAAACCAATTTAATTTCACGGCTGACTCGATTTTGTAGATGATGAGGAGCATTGGCTGGGTGTGATTAAGTGGGTTTCCAGCTTGTTCGATACATGCAGCCCACAGCTTAACCCAACACACAGAACAGTGATCTCATCACCGCTCTCATTTGGGCATGCTTGCACAAATCGTTGGCACAGGCTGCTGTTTATGCAAAATAATAATTGAGATGTCATGTTGAGCTTGTTCTCTTGCACATTCGTGCTACTTTAGATGGTAAACAGCAGATTGTATTCTTGCATTGTGGTGCAGAGTTAACTATGTAGGGTTTGGTGACTTTTAGGTGTGTGGTGACTGGGTGAGCGACTTTGGTTGATCGCCCTCATTACAAACGAAAGCATATTCAGCTATTAAATGATAAAGCAGGAAAGATGTGGGTGTGTTTTTATGAAGAAATTGACAGACAATGGGCTAAGAACTGAACATTCATTGATTGACACTACTATGTAATTATTTGAATGAGTGTTTTCTACCCCTGTCTATTGTTACTATATCAAACAATCCTTCACCTAAATGGCACGTCAAAACAAAACAAACAGTGTTTTGACGTGCCAACACTTCTCATGTTGATTAGAGAGACCCTTCCTTTCTAAATAAGCATTTCCTGACCAAAATAAGCCGCAAACTGTACATTAATTTAGTGATGATAAGAAATGTGGTTTGCAAAACTAGACAATTAATGGAAATTGCAAAAGAAAAGATCAGACAGACTGCTTAAAGCCCATTCACACCAAGGACGATAACATTTTAAAATCATTCCAATTCTAAAAGAATAGAGATGTCTGTGCCAGTAATGATAATAATCAGAGGAACATTATTATTGGAATCACTTTTAGAATTTTTTTTCAGCCACACATGCCACATGACTTTTAAAGAACTTGAGCATTTAAAGCTGCATAAAACGTTATCGTCCATTGATGTGGACTCTAATCCAGTTATCATTATATATCTCATTCTAAGTGTGAACAGGTTACTCAGCTGGTTTGGCATCATAAGCACCGGACTTGCGAGATTAGTAAAATCATTCTGATGTCAGATACCTTATATGAAGGAAAGTCAGAAGATTAATAAGCTGAGATCAAACAACGAAAATAAAGATCAATCTTAAGTCCAATTGAAGGCTTGAGGATGAGAGGAAAGTTGGAAATAGGGATGATGAGAAAGGAGAAGCAAAGAGTTGAGAGGAGGGTTATTCCCCCATGGATACATGCATTTGTTGAACTCCCACATCTTCACTGGCCGGAGATCAAACATATGTATGCACTTCCTTATCCATTTTGCTTTTTTTGCCTTCACTTTCTCTCCATCCCTCTCATTAACCATCTAGGCGTTACAGTCATTAGGAACTTCACTTCAACAGAAAAGAAAAGATTCTGAAAAAGAGCAGAACATTTATCTGTGAGGAAAACAGTGTACCAGCAGCAGTGCTGAGTCACGACCATCAGTGGATTCATCAGCAGTCCGTCTGTCATCTCTCTACATGGACAACAGGCCTTTGTTCGCAGTGCATTAGCCATTCCATCACAAACAATTAAATACATGCTTGACCATAAGATGGCAAATAAAGATCTTTTAAATGCAACCATCTTTCTGTGAAACGCTTTTAGCCTCACACTGTGAGACGGGCAGACAATCAAGTGCTGCTATTACGCAGAGAGAGGAGGACAAAAGCCTTTCACAGTCCTCCATTAACTCCTACTGAGATATTACACCTCAGGCTCTGCATTAACTTACAGTCAC